>WBNH01006188.1:252665-356619 GCA_013401255.1 Urocolius indicus | reverse complement strand
CCTCCCTCCCCCGGCCGCCTCCGCCTCCCGCCGCCGGCTGCCGCAGAGGGGCCGCCCGCCCGCGCCCTGCGCCATGGCAGCCTCCGAGCTCTACACGAAGGTAGGACGGCGGGGCCGGGTGAGGCGGGGTTGGCGCGGCCAGGGCCGGGCATCCTTGCGCCGAGCGAGGGAGGGCGCGGGACGGGGCCGGCGCTGTCATCCGCGGCCGCGGCGGGAGCCCGCGCCTCTCCCCGAGATGGACCCGCGTCCCGGGGGGAGCGGCGGCGGGTCCTCGCCGCCGGCGCCCGTCCGGCCCGGTGAGTCAGGGCCCCGCCGCTCCTCGGACTCGCTCTGCCCGTGGGCCGGGCCGGGCCGGGCGGGGGGCGGCGGGGAGGCAGCCGCTGCTGTGCCCGCCCGCAGAGCCGCGCAGGGACCGGCCGCGCTGCCCTTCCCGCCCTGGGCACCGGGGACGTGCCGCGGGCAAGCTCAGCAGTGATGCACCGCGCCTTGCGAGGAGCGCTTCGGCTTGGAATGGCCATTCCACGCGGTTCTGCCGGTCGGTTATCTCCTTCGGCGACAGCGTCCAACCGCTTGTAGAAAAACATCTACAGCACTGACCGTTTCATACGAAACTCATGTTTTTGGTGGCACTGCACCTTTGTATTTATTCGTTTGGCAGTCATTCGGGAGCCCTACAGTCGGCAGTGATGCTGTGCATGACTCTCACGCTTTTCAAACAGACGTTTTTCCTGATCTTTTTAGTCATGTGCGTTAGTTTCTCATCAGCTTCTACCCGGAAACAGTTACAGCCCTGCGCATCCTGATGATGGCCAAGCCTGCAGATTGAGAGCTGTGGAAATGGGGTTTATCTGCTAGCAACGCACTGCTTTCATTGCTCTGCCTTCATCTAGTGCAAAATCTGAGAAAAAAAAACACCCCTCAGTCACAAGTTTTTAAGGACAGAGGGATGATTGGGGTCATCAGAAGCAAGCACTGCAGTACAGCATTGTGAACTCAAAATAGTTCCTTCAGAAGGCTTGCACAGTTGAAGTATGGTTTAGCAAAAGCTGTGCCATCCAGATCCTCGAGCCGCTTCATGAAATACTCCCAGATTGTCCCTGGTCTAGCTCATTGTGTGAGGAGAGAAAGGAAAGAAAGGAGATGGCCTTTTTGTTTTGGCTTGTATGGTTCACCTTATTTGTACAGTTCTCTCACTCGGATGTGGTGAGCAGCATGTTGACTGGGCATCTGTACAAATCAAACCAGACAGTCCCTTTAATAGGCTTGACCATGTCTGAATAGTATATTTGTGTAGAAGAGATTGAATGTGGTGAAGTGAGGTGCCCGCCTGCACCCTCTGAAGAATGCTAAATACATTAATTGATAGGCATCTCAGTATATCTGGTAATTGTCATTGCAAAAAGGGATGAAAATTAGCGTTCTGGTCAAGATAGCACTGGTACTGCTGAGTAGTTCCCAGGCACCCAATAGACCTTCCTATGTAAAGAGTTATTTTAGAAAGATATTCTTTAGCTCTCTCTGTCAATGTTCTTATTCTGGAATTAAAATGTCCCATAAAGAGTTGATCAAAAATACTTAAAAAAAAAAAAATCCAATCCTGTCTAACCTTGGATTCACTTGCTTGAATGGTTAAATCCCTTGGTCAGAAGCTGCCCCAAAAATGGGGATGTCCAGTCGTCTTGGAACTGTGTTACAGTGGAAAGCTCAAGTTTGTAGTTCCCGAGGCAGGCATGGCTCTGAGTCAGGTGCTGGGATTGGAAAGCTGCTGGACATTGAAGAGGGACTGTCTCTGCTGTCTTCCTTTTCTGCTGACTTTTTCCCCAACAAAAGACATCGTGCTGTTGAAGTCATGTTCAGAATCTCATCCTTGCAGAAGTAAAGAGAACAAACACAAAGTGAAACAAGCCCAGGGATGATCCTCCAGCAGGGACTTGCTGGGTGATGAAGGGCAGCAAGATTGTTTCTGTGCTTTACTCTCACACCACAGGCTGTTCTTGTCCTCTTTAGAACAATACGTAGGCACAGAAAGAGCAACTTTCACATCTTTTATTTACTAGCAAGCAGAGTCAGGGTTGTCATTTGGGGCAGCTGCTTGAAGTATCAGAGCTTCCAGTATGGCATTGACACTAACCGGATGGTATTGGCATAGGTGTTTCCCTAGTGAGCAGGGTAGGGTATGAATTTGCAGCACGTTGTTGCTGACTGTGTGTGTGCGTCCTGGCAGCACTCTTACCCTCCTGCACTGAACACACTTGTTCAGATAGCTGTGTTCATGTGAGTTACTTGGAATAACAGTTGGTAAAATTATGTTAATGACCGAATATCTGGTGTTCCAAAGAAGATGTCAGTATCTCTTCAAATGTTGTCTGAGAATGGGAGAAATAGACCTCTTTATTTCTAGCTGTTGTTTGTGGAAGTGGGCTCTCTGCTGCATCCTTCAATATGTCCTGTTCTGCTAACAGCTTTCAGATTTGGTTTCTTTGCTTGCAGCTTAAAAATAGCACCCACTGTCTTAACTGCCTGTGCCAACTTGAAATAACGTAAAGAAACTCTTATTTTCCCCAGGTAAATTAGTGTTTTGTTAGAAACCAGAGTATACATTTTTTAAGAAGTCTTGCCACTCCTACAGAAATCCTGTTGCTTTGATACACATCCAGGTGTATCTCTAAACTTGGTTACCATATAGACAGCCTCATTGTTGTGCATGGTTGTAGTTAATCTGGAAATCACAGGATCTTAAGGGTTGGAAGGGACCTCGAAAGATCATCTAGTCCAACCTCTCTGCCAGGGCAGGACCACCTAGAGTAGGTCACACAGGAACTCATCCAGGAAATGTGGATTTAAGTTAAAGAGATGGTTCCAATGCACTCACAAGCTAGTTGTGAACAACGGGCCCAAACTGTGCTGGTCTTTGTATTCCTGTGCCCAGTGATGCTGCAAATATAGACTCTGCTTGAAGGCATTAGCTTCAATTTTGGTGTGTGTCAGTTTAAAACTGTACCATGGGTTATATCCCAGGCATTCTTGTTTAAAATATTAAGCCTGTGAGCTCTGTTTAACTTGTCCTGTTGGATATCTATCACTGGCAAGTTGGTGGTTCTGCTGTAAAATTGTTTCTGAAAGTTTTGGTTCTGTGACTTTGGAAACAAACTTAGGGGAACCTCAGTGTGATTTCTGAATCACCATGGCCCTGCTGAACAGAACTCAGAGGCAGTTGATCAGCATTTCAGTAACTGTTGACCAACAACAGATATATACCGACTTCTGCTGACCTATACAAATTGATAAGTAGGTTCTAGGCCAGTAATTTGTAATTTGCTTTCCTTGGAAATAATGAACGAGTGGGAACACTTTGCCTAGACCTGAAACTCGCCTGACTTCTCTGCACTGAACCACCACATTTTGTGTTAGACATCACCTTTGTGTGCTTCAGATGTGTAAAACCAAGCCCCAGCACATGCTGCCATTGCCTGTACCTGAAAATGAGCAAAGCAGATCAGGCACTGTGTTTATGACACCTCTTTTAAAGTCAGAGCAAAGAGTTGACATAATTTAGTCATCTTTGTTCTCAATTTCCATCCTTTTTTTTCTCTGGATTTGAGTTGTTTCTGTTTCATGCTGTGCTCTCCTAGAGTGTGCTGCTTTGCCCTTTTGGGATTTCTATTTGTTTTGTATGGCTTTGGGCAAGGTGCTTATTTATTTATTTATCCATGCAGTCAGGCACATATTTATTTTTATTCTTGCTGCTACCAATATGTGTCTGTCTTTCCAATATCTATGGGATTAGGGGCAGCTAGCTTCAGCCAGTTTGCTCCTAATTTAGGGTCTAATCCAATCTCAGTTAAAGTGAATGGAAATAGTCCTTTGAACACAGAGGAACCAATAAACAATTTTCACTGGAGATCATGGTCTTGGCAAACTGAACTCGGTAGCTGACCTTCAGTCCTGCTGTGCTCTCTTTGAAATGGTTCCGTTTGAGGGTTTATAAACAGTAAATTGAATTAGGGAAGTGTCAGAGGGAACTGCATAGAACACAAAACCACTTGTGCAGTCTCTGGTGTTGCAAGGAGCCCTTTCTTGCTTTTCTTCAGGCAGCTGCTTTGGTGTGAAGCCAGGGTGGTTCAAGACTTGGTCTTTCCCTTCAGTTGTGCTGAAGCAAAAAAAGGCAGATTCTCACCAGGTTATGGCTCTTCTTGAGTATGTTATTGGTACATGGGGAGGGAAATATATGGGGAGCAGAAAACAGCTAAGTGTAAGAGAGAAAATATAACTGTCTCCAAATTTCTTTGCTTATTAGTGGGCTTTTCTTGGAGATTAAATAAGATCTGCCTTAATTAGATAGTCTTGCATATTGCTGTTCAAATTGTTGCATGTGATATGTTTTCTAAACATTAAGTCAGTTGTCTCAGTAGAGTGCTGCTTTGATGTTCCTTGTGTGTTCTGCCCAGAAATGCAGAGATGGGAGTCCTTCATCTCCACACACAACTCAGGCATCCCACTCTGCTGCTGAGTTGGACCCGTGCAGTTCAGAGCAGAGGGTCTGTTGCAGAAATCAGATGTGTACTGACAGGCAATTAGATCTGTAAATAACAGTGAGCTTTTGCAGTATGTTTTATAACTGTCTCTGTTGCCTCTAAAAATCTAACACAGCAGCAGGAGAAGAGGTATTTCAGTTGCTTTTCTGCTTCAGGGATCTGCTGTGTCGCTGGTAACTTAACCGGTGACAACTCACAACTGTGCACCAACTTTACTCCTTTTGCCTTTAAACAGAAAGTGCTGGGGATGTAATTACCCAACAGGCTAACAATACTTGGTTTAACCTAACCTTGACTTTTTATTATGTTTTTGTAACAAAGCTTCCTGTAGTCGAATGCCAACCACAGCAGCCTAAGAAACTGAAAAAAAAACTCTTACCTTTCTAATGGCAGTTTTGCCATTATCTTTGTTAAAAGAAACTGTGAGCCTTGGGAAGCAAAACGAGTGATGGTTTGAGTTAGAGCCCAGTCTGCGCCTGAGCTGCTCCTCTGGGAACCAAGTCTGTCTGGAGGAGGAACTGATACCACCCTGGGCAGGGTGTTGGGGACACAGAGATAACAAGCTATTTGTGAACCCTTCTTGCAGCCCACAAATAGTATTTGGAGGGATGTATCCTGTAGGCCTAATGAAACAGTGAAAGTGTAGCATCAGCAAGTAGCTACTTTTGGGGGAGAGGAAATCGAAACTTTATATTAAAATAACAAAATCTTTTAAATATAGACCTAATCTTGAAAGTTAATGAAATAGTTGTTACGTGTAAAGAATAATTGTGACAGTCTTGTTTGTTAAAATTTGTCTTATTTTTTTAATTCTTAGAGTATCATGTTAAAACATTCACCTAATAATGGTGAGTTATGTGGGATCCCCCACAGACTGTCATCAGCACTCCTTGCAGAATAATAGTCTGTGCTTTGAGATGCCACTGGTTGTTTGGAGTCTCTTTCTACTCCAGTGATTTTATAGTATGTGCCAGATGACTTAGGTAACGGATTACTATTATTTTTTAGGTAAATAAATGATCTTTCAGTGAGCTCCATAGCTCCAGGTTTATTTGGAAGGAATAGATGTCCCGTCAGGCAAGTGTACCTCGCTCTTAGGATCTCCTCCTGAGGTCTTTGGGGGTTTAATCCTCTCCATGAGTTCTAATAGCAAAGTAATTTTTCTGTCTTTAATGAGACCCACTGCTTAACAACTGTAGGACTAGAGAAAGTATTTCTGTTACTGAAATTTGGTCATTGAACCAATCAAATCAGAGGAAGTCACAGAAACGGCCGGTATCAGACAGTTCCACTCTTTCCAGATGGTCTATTTTTATGAGAATTTTTCAAAAGCAAGAAGTGATAGTTAAGGTTAATTGTAGATGGTGTTTCTGCTTTGAAGGAAAAGCAGTGCACAGCTGGCAAGTCTGCTGACCTGTGAGTACCAGTGGGATACTGCCTGGATTTCTGGCAACTCAGAACAGCCTCTGCAGCAGACCTCAGAGGAACCAGCCACTTGGGCTGTCCTACAGGGGACATTCATGGAATTTGGATTTCATTACCTGAAAACACAAAGCATACTCAAAACAAATATTTAGCTAATTGAAGTCCTGTTTATATTGCTGGAGTCTTTTGAAACCTGTGTATATGTGTGACCATACATGCAGACATTGCTGGTTTGCAAGCACCTTGACTGTGGGGACGATGATGGACCCAGTTGCACCTTGCACTATCAGACAGCAAGAGCTCCTCTGATAAGAGCCAGTGTTTTGTTTTATGCCTCTCAAGTCAGTTTAGCTTGTTTTGGGTGTAAGAAGTTAGGGACTAGCAGAGTCTGAACTCCTTTACTTGACTTGGTCTTCTTTTGTATGGCTGAAGGAGCAGAGGTTATCTCTGATTTAATTTCGTGCTCACTATAGTGGAGTAGTGTTTACTACTGCATGTATCACACTTGACTCTGATAGTGAGTATTTGTACAGTTGGGCCCAGGGCCAAGAAGTGGTGTTTAGGCAAGGCAATTGTTCCTGCTACTCTGTTAGCAAACTACTCGAATGAGTTGAAGCAGCAGTGTGCACCTTCTGCTCGTCTTCTCTACTGCTGAAATAGCAAGGAAGACCTTCCTATTTTTCCTTAAGAACAGGTAGTTCTTGTTGTAGAAAATATGGTGTTAGGGTCAGAATAAACCCATGGTTCTTGGAAATTTTCATCATGCGTGTGACTTTGACTTTTTCCTTAGACTGTATGCTTTTACTTATTTTCATAGACCATAACCCCACTCACGATACACCACACAGATGTATGGTTTTGTTTTGTGGATGATGCCCCTGAGAGTTTGATTGATTTAAATTGGTATCAAAACTTGTAGAAATGCACGAGGCACAAAATTAAACCTGTTAACTGAAGGTCATGGGAGGCAGAGAAAATTCCAGTTATGTCAAATTCAAAGGCTCTTTTTACAGTATTTTTTCTTTTTTGTGGGCTTTACTTCTGAGCTGCATCCAGGATGGAGAGTTGTGTGATTGGGTTGCTAAGGCCTCGTTTTCCAACATAAATAGCAAGGCCTGTAGTGGATTTCCTGGCAAAGAACAGCACTTTCGTGCCAGTGCCACGCACTGCACCACCCTTTACATCATTTCCTCCTCCTTCTCAGTGTTCCTTTGGCTTTACTTAACTGTAGGTTTGCTTAAGCCTGATCTTGCAAAAATTTATCTTTATTCTGTGTGAGTAATTGCATTACTTAATTTTACACTTTGAAGTCAAGCATGCAAATCTCAAAGAACGGGCCTTTGATTGTGTTTCTTCTTATTGCAGGGAAATAACTTTGCTGTTGTATACCTGCTCAGAGTAATTTGTGCAGGAAAACAATTGAAAACATATCCTAGGGATGTTGTCTTGTTATTTGTGTTAAGCTCTGTGTATGCAGCATTGCAGTAAGTCAGGATTTGTCTCCTTAAAACCTAGGGTTAATATATAATAGCAAGAGTGCATTTTCAGGAGCAGCTTCTGCTTTCAGGACCCTCACCATTTCATGGATACAGTGGTCCTACTCACCTTCTTTTAGCATAGCCCACTTTCTCGGTTTGCTACTGGCAGCAGCCTAAGGTGAAATACTGTGTGAGATGGATAACCTGAGCTGCCTAGCACTTCACAAATGTGAAATGTACCAGACTTACCAAGCTGATAACCTTGATAATTTTGGAATCTTCCCATTCCTGGCCATCCAAGTCATAACCTTTACCTTTTCTGTCACTGTGTAGCTACTTTTCTTGCCTGCTTTCAGTCAATCACAGTATTTAGTAGTTTTATGCCTCTATATCTTAGTCTATCTTTATACAAATAAAATGTATTGAAGAGATAAGTGCTGGCTAAAAGGTTTGTGGGGTTTGTGGGGTTTTTTGTGTGTGTGCTGGGTTTTTTTGTTTGTTTTTAAAAGAGGGTAAGTGCTTGATGTGATTACATAAGAGGAGTGCCCTTCTTGCCAAGCCCTGGGTATTAAGTAGCTGGAAGATAAGCACAGGAAACACTAGACACTACCAATAATGTTTAAAGACTTCAGCTCCTTCTGTATGTATGTGGATTTCAGATATTGGCCCAACTTTTAACGTGTCTGAATTTTAATGCAAATTCTGAAACAATTGAAAAAGGATTACTTACAAAAGCAGAGATCTTGTGTCTTTACACCATCTGTTCTTAGTGACATGGCTTTCATTTCTTTGGCCTGTTAATCGGGGACAACAGAAAGAATTGACACAGATCTTTCCCTGAATAATAATTGCATGGAGGTACTGGGGTAAAGCTTCTTAAAGTGTTAAAAGAGAAGAAGATACAAACCTAACATCAAATAGCAAATATGAATGAGAAGTCACCATGTTGATGAACAATGTGAGGGAGCAGAATGAAGAAGGTTAAGCTGGAGGAGAAGCAGTCAGGAAGGCAGAATTCAAGCTGTGCCTGCAGAGTTGTCTTGGAGTCTGTTACTTCCATGCTGTTTGAAAGTAGTGGTTATTTTCTGAACATCTTGAAACTGTTTCATTGTCTTCATTCTTGCCTTTTAAGTACACTTCAGTTGTGGCGGTGGGTAAGGTGGTCAGGGCAATTCGCATAGAAGAAAAGCTACCATTGATCATAAGCAAAAGTGGCTTGTTGGGTTTGTTTATCTTTTAGGAGACAGGGAGGCGGTTGAGAGCAGACTCTTACAGGCTACTTATTTATTTATACTGTGGTCTGATGAGAGCCATTGCTTTAAAACTAAATGTAAAGGCTAAAGGAGCATTGCTTTGAAGAGCTCTCATTCTGTCTTTATAGTAGAAGGGGGAAATGCAACATGTGATTTGTTGTGTCAAGTTCCCTAAGATTGTATAGTGGTTAGATGTAAACTGCACATTTCTTGCTTGACAGTCCTCAATACAGAAGAACTGAGTCTGAATGACTTTCATACTCATATGGTCTCTTTTTTTGTAAATAGATGTGAAAAATCATGAAGTCTTTCTGTAGTTACAGCTAGTGTCTTTGAGTTCTTCCATTTGATTATCACAAGACAAGATTTTATGATTACTTTGTGATTTACCAGAGGACACTCTTGGTCTTTGTAGACTCAGAGAAATAAACTAAAAATACTATGAGTTGGTCTAACAATGTGGGAATTCATTGCCTCAACATGGCTTGTCACACGTTACTCTCTGCAGGCTCCATGGGTTATTCATCAGTATCTTGAAAGCAGATGACCTCAGTTGTTTTGCTGAGGAAACCAGAGAGAGAGATTCCCAAGTTGCCTTACAAATTAGTGTATGCCAATACAAGGAATATGGAAGTATTTTCCGTGGAGTCTATTTTGACTGGAAAGGGATCACCAGCTGCCTCTGAAAGTGCTGAAAATCTGTGTTTCAAGAGATACGGGATGGAAATAGGTGGCTTAGGCTATATGTATGTTAAAGTAAGTACAGTACCTTTGCTTGCTTTCTTGATTTTAACATAGATGGAGGCTGTATAGCCAAGCATATAATATTAGCTTATTACTATAATAGTTTAATAATAAAGGTTTAAAGTAAGTAGAGTTTTGACTTATGATCTGGAGATCTATAAAGAAGTCTTTTTCGAACATGCCAGTTGGTAATTTTGTCGTTTAGGACAATGTCTCCCTTAGAAAAATCTTATATGAGGGGAAGCATTTGCAGAAATTGTGAGAATTTGATGTCAGAATGCACTTCTCTGTGTGACAATGTTATGTATTGCAAATATAAAGGCGATGTAAACCTTTTACAAACAAATAGATAACTCTTGTACAGAAAGAGTGAAATTGTTTCTCTAACGTTAAATATGGTAACACAATTTCCCAACTAGCATGAAAAGTTTTAATTTCACTCCCCTGTAACACAGAGATGTTTTCCATAATTTCTCAAGCTGATCAAGATTAGAATTGCACTAATGAAGTGAGCTGGACCATGCAGTCCCAGGCACCCAGTGACCTCTTCACTGGTGGATTTACATGAGGAGGTCTCAGGGAAGAAAATGCCTCCACTGTGGCAGGAGGGTTTCCCAGAGCATCACTGAGGCTGTTAACCCTAGTTCTGCGTTTACAGCTTCCCCTGACACCTGTGGAGGCTCTTTGGGAGGTTTAACTCTGCTCATTGGTTTTAAGGTGACATTTGCCAGGTCACTCTTACTAGGTCATTCTGGTTTCCTTGGACAGGGACTTACTGTTAATTTCTGATTATCTTCTGGATTAAGTCTGGCTTTGTTAGATGCAGTTTGCTGATGTCAAATTGCCATTATGATAGGGC
The DNA here is from genome assembly GCA_013401255.1 of Urocolius indicus. NCBI lineage: Eukaryota > Metazoa > Chordata > Aves > Coliiformes > Coliidae > Urocolius > Urocolius indicus. Next base: position 346,325 of record WBNH01006188.1, on the reverse strand, counting down.
AGAAAGGTGCCTGTGTTGCGATCCTAACCATAATGACAGAGTTAGACTCTGGGTTAGCTGAGTAAACCTAGTTTTCTCTGAATAACTTAAACAAAGTCAGTAAAAGTTCTGTTTTAGTGATGTATCTACATCTTTGCCTGAGGCTTCTATGTCATTCTAACAAAAAACAGTGCATTAATTCTAGGGTTTTAGAACTTTAAGCTGGTGTTTTACTTTCCATGTGACTTTTTTGAGGGGCTAGGATTAAATAAAAAGGAAAGAATGCTGTTTGGACTTAAACTCAAGTTTGCAAAAGGATAATCGGAGAAGTACAGCCTTATCTACCATCACAGTTTGTGTCAAATGTATTTCCTGGCATTCTGAAGTTTTAAATTAAGCTTTCACAGTTAAGTCAGCAATTGTTTATGCTCCAGACATTTCACAGGTATCACAAAATTTAGCCTTATTTGACTTCTGTAAGCTAGGTGATCAGTTATGGCTCCAGTACTTTTTTCTCAGTAACTTCTTGTTTCAAACTCTGTCTCTGTAGCACGGTACAGCACAGTACATGTCTGATCAATACAGCCCTTTATTTTCCCTTCCCGCCTAAGCGAGTGCTAGATACACCAAATAACTCTCATGGCAGTAACGCAGATGGCTCTGCGCTCAAGCAGAAGCACTGAGACAAAAGACAACTCTTCCTCTTTCTGCGTGTATGAACCCAGGATGAACAAGCAGCTGCAGCCAGTGCTGTGAGCCCCTTCTGTCCTTGAACAAAACTTGAGCTGCGCTGTGTGGTTTGAGAAACAATGCAGTTATCCTGCCTTCTCCTATGGGTGAGGTTTCTAGGAACTTCGGGCAAAGTAATTACAGAAAGCTTCTGTAAGATGGTAAATCCATTCAAGAAACTGAGAAAATGAAATCAGTGTTTCATTGTGTGACATGAATTTGTATTAGTGGACTGGAAATAATACTTATTTCAGCATGTAATTAATTGTGCTGTGCAATCTATGTTATGACTTGCATCATCTTAGTGTTAAAATAAAATCCTACTATGGCTTGTTTCATTTGGCCTCATAGTATTTGTTTTTCTTGGATCTTAAATTCAGATACCCATGGAGTTAATCATGCTATGTTGAATGGGGGTTTTTTTTTGTGTATTCCTTACATATTGGCTTTTAAATATGGGGGTTTTTTTAGTGGGAATAATTTTGTAATATACCCACAACATTCACTGTAAGCACACAAACATGAAATCATGCATCCCTTTCCTTTTACTCCTTTAGTGCAACATGTCTTATTAGCTTAATATTCAGGGAATGGCTGTAGTTGTTTTGTTTGCCTTTAAATTTATCGTGGCTACTCTTCTACAACTCTGGTAACATGTTTTTCAGGTTGGATGAATTAGGTGTTTTAAAGCAGACTAATAATTAGCTTCTTTTTGAAATCATTAGCATATTCCATGTTGTCTTTTGTTTTGGTGTTGTGAATGGAAATGCAGTGCAGTGTATACCTCTCTGTGTGGATATGACCCCAAACAAAATTTTACGTGAATCAGGATATTTTCCTGTCCCTCAGTCTGGGACAGACGTCACCGTTCTGCTCAGTGTTTCTGCTGATCTTATTGTGGTTATTCAACTGTTTTGTGTCTTAAGTAGTGACCAAAACATGGGTGGTTTTGATCTAGCTGTAATTGCCGTCTTTTCTGAAGATCTTTCAGAGCCATGTTCATTTTTCTGGCAAGTCTAGAAATCAAAACTGTTTCAAGCACAAAAATTTATTGAAAACTGAGTTTTCATTGAATATGTATTTTTAAATAGTAGTTGCTTTAAATGAACTTGTCTTGAGAAGCGTGCTGAATTAAATGAGAACAGCACAGTGCAGCAAATAAGACAGAAGTACTGCTGTTTTGCTGGGGTTTTGTTGTGGGTTATTATACTGTAGGTTTACTGGTGGGTGGTGACGTATGAGGAGTTCAGTAGGCAGGTGGAGAGCCACAGGCCCAACGGTGCAGGGACATCGCTCCTTGTCATCCTACACAGGATGTAGGGAAGGATGTAGGTGTGCTTCCTTTTTAACACCTTGGCCAGGCCAGTGTCAGTCCCAGACTTTGTGCAATGTTTTATCTTTCTATAATTTATAATACAGCCTTAATGAAGCCCTGTCAGAGGCATCATGTGTGCAAATTCATGGGGTACCCAAGTGGTGCATGTGACTTTCTATCGCTGTGTGGTGCTACTGGCATCACAAGTTGAGCTAGTCACGGAGTACAAGGTGGGAACTGTGGCTGCTGGCAGAGAATGGCTGCTTGGGGAGAATGGAAAACAGCCTGTGGAAGGGAATCTGAAATACAACAGGAGCTGGCAGATGCCTTTCCTGAATGCAGCAGCTTAGCGCAGTGAATGGCCAGTGTTTTCATAGCTAAAGTATTGTTTGGGTTAATAATGACTGAGTATAAACCAGATCTCCCTCTCTTCCTACAACATTTTAAAGAGGAGGTCAAGTACAATCAACATGACATGCAGAAAGCTATGTTTTTAGAGATGAAATCAATTCACAACTTTCAAATGTTTCCTATGTTTTAACTCCTTAACAATGTTTCTTATCATTTGCAACTTGACACTGCAACAGATCTTTGGTAGATACTGTAGTTTAAAGCAAAACACTGAACTTTCTGGTCTTGATGTCAGTGATACTTTGTGGAATGTTGATGGTTCTTGATTGTACCTTGTACAATCAAGGCGTGTTTACCAAACAGCATAAAAGTAGCTTTTGGTGTTACAAGTCACCAGGTCCTGAATACAAAGAATGCCTTATAGAAATGCTTAAAAGAAAGAAAAAAAAAAAGAAAAAAACAAATCTCTGTTCTTTTTTATCTTTTTAGAATTCAGATGTAGGGGGTACTTATACAGTAGATTAAATTCTCAACTACAATAGATTATTTTTTTTTTCCCTTAAGCTGCTGTTCGGGTAGTTTCCTTGTCTGTACTGAAGCATACAGTGCCTTACCTGCCTAACCTGGAGGATTGCAAGCATTTTGACACAAATCTATAAACCTAGCATCAGTAGTGTGCAAGCTTGTAGTGATGATGTCTTAGATTGTAGCTCAAAACCTGGGTCACCACTGTCCCTTTTATGGGAGCTCCACATGCTGCCAGTCAGAAAATTCCCATGAGTCAGAGATTTATGTAATAACATGGGAGTTTTGATCTTCCTATTGGGTAAAATAACTATGACAGTTTATTTTTCAAATAAAACATTAGTGCAAATTGTCACCTCCACTATAAACCATGACATAAATGTATTTTTCTAATGAATACTTTCTAAAGTAAAATTATCTTAAATTAATAATTTCTAAAGTATTAATACTTTCTAAAGACAGAGTGTACCATCAGCAAGTTCACTGATGGCACCAAATTGGGAGGACTGGCTGATTCCTCAGAAGGCTGTGCTGCCATTCAGCGGGATCTTGACCGACTTGAGAGTTGGGCAGAGAGGAATCTCATGAGGTTCAACGAGGACAAGTGCAGAGTCCTGCATCTGGGAAGGAACAACTCCATGCATCAGTACAGGCTAGGGGGGGATGACGTGCTGGAGAGCAGCTCTACAGAAAGAGACTTGAGAGTTCTGGTTGACAATAAACTAACCATGAGCCACCAATGTGCCCTCGTGGCCAAGAAGGCCAATGGCATCCTGGAATGCATCAAGAAGAATGTGGCCAGCAGGTCAAGGGAGGTTCTGCTCCGACTCTACTCTCCCCTGGTGAGGCCTCATCTGGAGTACTGTGTCCAGTTTTGGGCTTCCCAGCTCAAAGAGGGACAGGGAACTCCCAATAAGAGTCCAGTCCAGGGCCACCAAGATGATGAGGGGATTGGAGCATCTTCCTTGTGAGGAAAGGCTGTGCGATCTGGAATTGTTCAGCTTGCAGAAGAGGAAGCTGAGAGGAAACCTCATTTTTACAAGTATTTGAAAGGTGTATGTCAAGAAGATGAGGCAACGCTTTTTTTTCTGTGTTGTCCAGTGCTAGGACAAGGGGTAATGGACAAAAGCTGGAAGACAAAAAGTTCCAATTAAAGGGAAAACTTCTACTGTAAGAGTGAGGAAGCCCTGGCCGAGGCTGCCCAGGGACAGTGTGGAGTCTTCTTCTCTGGAAGTTTTCAAAACCCACCTGGACACATTCCCATGTGACTTGATCTAGGTGGACCTGCTTTAGCAGGGGGATTGGACTAGGTGATATCTAGAAGTTCCTTCCAACCCCTACCATTCTATGATTCTGTAAATATCAGACCTTAAACTGTACAAGAGGTATATTAATGGCTGTTGCTGAGCAATAAGACAGAAAATATGCCATATGTCCAAAGGATGCCACTGCCTTTAGGAAAATTGGTAATTTTTGTTTTGATTCTTTTGCAAAGTTAATTTCCCTTGGGTCACAGGAAGAATTTAGATGAATCGGTCAGAGGTTTTGTTCCAGACTGCTTGTCTTGGAAATGCTCTACTTTCCCATCCCTCCTGATTACTTGGCATTTTTTAATGAAAGGGATGTCTTGTCTTTCAAAGTGCAGCCACCAGCAGCACTTTGTTAATAGAAATGTGGTGCTTCCTTGGGACTGCCTGCACATTACAAGTCAGGTGGCAGAAATTTCAGTGGCTTCGACAGTGGAAGAAATGGGACATCCTCCTGCCTCATGTGAGGGATCAGGATCTCTTTGTAAGGGATCCAGGTTGATCAAGTTAAGACTTGTGCTCGACCTGTTGCTCACCCAGACATGCATTTGCTTACAGTGTTACTGTAAAAGGTAAACTTTTGTTTCTGGGCTTGGTATTATCATGCATGGTGGTGGCACTGTGGACCAAATATAAGGGAAAATATAAAGTTGAAAGAAAGGTATTAAGTTCTGTTTTCAGAGTTACCCCATGCAAGGAAATAGCACAGCTCAGGAAATTCTTTGCAAGTAACTTAGTGTTTTGAATAGCCAAGTTCAACACTTTGCAGTGTGAATTTTTTCAGCTCTATGTCCTGTTCTGTAGTTACGTTTCGCTGCCATAGACAGTTTTTTTTTCCCAGTGTAGTAATGCAGCCTACTTTCTCCAGGTGACTGTGTTCAGCTAGCAACAGATTCACATTGAATGATTTTGGTCAAGTTTAGCTTTGACTTTCGCCATGTGTTGCTGTTCCATTGGCTTCTTCAGCTAGTGCTACCAGAATTGGTAGATCTCTAGATCTCTGATCTAGACATTAATGAGCTGCTTTGTTTCTAGCTGAAAACTATGTCATCCTTTGAAAGAGAGAAGGGCACCGTCTCATGTTTTTCATAGTTAACACCTGGAAGACTGCTTTTTAAGGCTGTCTGTAAGTAAATAGATGATCTCTGCTGAAGTTAAAATCATGTAAGTTCACTTCTATGGGTAGAATTTGCTGAGAAACTAGGGACAACTTTTTATGGTTTGAAATTTCCTCTTTTTTATCCGTTTCTTTTTAGGATGTATATAATTTCATGAACTCTTTCAGCTCTTACCAGAAGAGCTGTTAAGCTGAGAGGATAGCTGTATCTCCTTCTGCAGTATTTGTGGTTGTGCAACGGAAGTGGAAGACTATTTGGCTGCTGAAGCGACTGCTGAGCCACTTGCATTGCTAATTCCATTCTGTCAGCAATGTAAATTAGTACTTCAAGAGGTTAATATCTCAGAAGAGAGTCTTTGTGAGTCATATGGTCTCATTTGTTAGATAATTATTATAGTCTGCTGATTTCTTCATGTGATCTAAGATGAAATCATGTGGTACAAGAGAATACTGCCATTTCCTATTATATTTTCTTATTATATAAAATTGTGTTAGTACAACAAGCTTTCTGACCTGTCAGTGAAACATGGAAACTTCTCCCACTTTTTTGTCTGTTGTGATCTCTTAGAATCACTCCATAGACATCACTAAGCCATTGCCTTTCAGCAGCCCTGCTTGTCCTTCCTTGAACAAAGAATGGCGATTCCACACTTCCATGCAATTTTAGAGGTGGAGGCATTTTCACATCAGTCTGCTGAGACTGGAAGAGTCTAGGCAAGAAACTGAATTTCAAAGTAGCCTGATCAATATGCATTCAATTATTTGTTTTCCTTCTGAATTCAAGGCTGTCTCATCTGTTTGCCTTATATTTTCATTCTGGTTTGTTGTTTTTTTGGTGTTTTTTTTTTGTTTTAAACTAGTTTAGAGTAAGTGTGGGTCCTGTGAGTGCTTGTCTGGAGATGGCTGGCTGCTGTCTCCAGCCAAAAGTGCCAGCATGAAGGAGTGGCTTTGTTTTAAGGCAAGAGGATGGGCTGCATGTCTTCCTTGTGCCTCTCCCAGTCCTATGTCTCTGATGAGGATAGGAAATCATCAGTGGTGAGCCAGAAACATACCTGAGAAAGTATGTTATTACTTGGATAACAAACCTAAGTCTGTTAGAACCAAATCAATCCTGAAATGTAAAGTGTAACTAACACTGCTGGTAAGCTGTTTTTCATTGAGTTGCAATTCAAGTGGTTTCTTTGTATGTAGTGAAGGATACATGAAAAATAACAATATTTACCTAAAATTTCATTCACTGCCTTTCCTTGAGTAAATCTCACTGTTATCTCCCCTGTCAGCAGTTTTATTTTGACGGATCAAAATGTGCGTTGAACTATTACAAAGAGTAATACATCCATCGATGATAATCAGGCACAATTTCACTAAAGTTCATTAGATTCTTGCTGTAATTTTTATCGCCATTTAGAATTTGTTGTCATTTTTAAGCTAGAATTTCCTTCACTTTTTAGAAGGCTTATTTGTAAATTAGTGTCTCTAGAATGTAGTCATAAACTTGATTTTATGTACTAGTAAGTAAAGGGAAATTAATAGTAGAGATGCTAGAGTAAGGTGTTTCTCAAGAGAGAGGCTCTTTGTCCTGTTTCCACCGGTGATGATGCTTTGTTTTCTGATGCAGAGTTGGATCCCACTGAAGGCCAGGCAGCATTGGGATTTTAACGTCAGATTATATACAAAAATAGAAGGAAAATCTGATTTTGCAAATCATGCTGCTAAATTAATGAGGTGACAATGTTGTGGAATTATTCAGTGCTTATAATAAGTAAGATCTCTCTCTTTCCTCCCACTTGTTGTTTTGACCAGGTGTTTTCTTTGGCAGGGATTTAAGGCAAGGTGATGATGCCAGAGATGAAAAGCTACAGCTTGGTGCTCGTAGGATAACTTTAATAAATCTGTAGGGTTATGTCATGTGGGAGGTTCAGCTGTCTGTAGTAGATCAGCAGTTTCTATGGTGATCTGTTTTCTGCATTCTCTTCTCCTTCTCTAGACAGTAGAAAACGTACTGTTTCAGCTGCATAAATTAAAAGTACCTATTTCATGCTGGCATAGATCACGTTAGCACGGCTACGCAGCATTTGCTGCCTGGAGTTAACAGTATTTGTCTTACAAGGCTACTGCCTTTTTTTACATCAGGAAACTTTTCTTTGTGTAGCCTAGAGCAGACAAGCCTCCAGCCATCTAACCCATTTTGCTAGACAGTATTTAAATGCTTTCCTCTTTCATATTGCATTTACTTTGCTTTCTGTTAATTTCTGTGGTGAGAGGGAAACACTATCTCAACACAAATACTGAGGAAGGCAAAGTGCTGCCATAGCTGAGGCGGGGGTCCAGAACCTGGGCAGAGTATGGTAGACATTTGACCTTCAGCTGTGTCTGACAGTGTAGCATCTTTGTGTTGAACTAAAAAACTTCCTTGCTGCTGGCAGGGTTTTGATTTTTGTGTTTTATTTTGTTTGGTTTTTTTTAAGTAGAGTTCTGTAAACAGATGCATTTGGGTTGAGTTGAGATATATATGTGTTTATTTACAAGGAGACCTTTATTTAAAAAACAAATGGAATCACAGAATTGCAGAATCTCAAGGGCTGGAAGAGACCTTGGAAAGATCATCTAGTGTAACCTCCATGCCAGAGCAGGACCTGTCACACACACATGGAAGAAGACATTGCTCCTGAGCACATTGTTTGAATCTAATACTACACCTCTGTTGTCACATCCTGGTTAGTTATTTTGGAATTATTCTGTAGTTTGTGTAGCTTTGTCCTTGCATTGGCACATACACTTGTTAGCATGTGCTTTCATTTTAACTCAAATGAGTTTTCTTAGCCTGTGATTTGTGGATACAGCAGAGCCGAAAACAGACACATAATCCCAGTTCCCAAACTGTGGCTTCTGCTGCTGATTCCTGAGCTGCTCCACTGCCTTTTTGTTGCCCTCTATTGCAGTTACATATGGTGCTCTTTGAATGGCAAGAGCACATACTGAAGGATTGATCTTTCATTTTTCAGATAATCGCTTTGGGAAGTTTGAAGTAATTCCAGGCACAGAGCCTCCCCGGCGCCTCCAGCTAGGCAGGATGTGCATCCCTTTCTTGGGCTGGGGCTTGGGCATCTTGGGTCTTGCTCCCCAACCCACTGCCTTTGCTGAACACATTCTATCATTTCCCGTGTTGCAACAAGAAGGCAATCAGAAGTTTGGTCTTTCAAAAAAATCCCTAGTAGAAAAAAGAAGTCTGTAATTTTAAGTCGTGGGAAAACTGGGTTAATTAGACGAGGGAGGGGAAGCTCCAGCATTCTTTGAGGCAGAAGATGCCATACAAAAAGAAATTGTGTAAGATTAGGTGATGAAGCTGTATGGCTGAATGCAGTTTTCTCTGCCATCCACCAATGCTGTTCTATGACAAGTACATTATGGTTATTTTGAAATAGTTAAGCGAATTGAGAATGTTTTGCAACATGTCTGTACCTCTAAAGCCAAGAAGCTGTTTGCCTGCAAAGGTGATGGGTGTGTGACGATCTCAGTGCTCTCCAGGCATTGCAAGAGCATCAGTTCAGAAGCTTTACTATATTAAAAAATGTCATAGCATTTTCCTTGTATTTCTCAAGAGTCATTTTTATATGTACATATTTGTATGTACATGCAACTGTGTAAGCAACGAGCTGGTTTTCCTACAGCTTTAATTAATTCTTGACTATGAGAGAACCATTATATCTTCACTCATTCAAGAATATGAATATTTCCTTTTTTGAAAACAAGTCATACGTTAGTTGTGCATTACTTTTATAAGTTACGTTTGTGTGAAAATGGTCATTAACTGGAATGCTGTTTTGGAGTCTTTTTTATTATTTGGAGGCCTTTTTGACCAAATCTTTTCAGGTTTTTTTCTTTTGGCATTCTGGAGATAATTAATTTTAAATTTGCCCTATTTGCAAGTTTGAAGGAAAGAATTTTTAATACTAGAGATTAGGTAGCTTTGCCTGAATTAACACAGATGTGCCAGTGTGTTCTCTTAAGGGTAAAAAAAAATAAAAAGGCAAAAAAAGTCTATACAATGTTATGCTGCAAATGCATTTAGAACCTACTTGTGAGAGTTACTCCTAGCAATTTTTTTTATACTTAAGCTTTTGTTTTCTCTGAAGGCACAAATTATTTTCTTTGCAGGTTTTCAATATTGAATATATATCTTGGAACATTATTTTGCATGGGAAATGTCTTTTTCTTTCTATATAGGCAATAAAATTAAGCTTGTGTGGCCTTTCATGACTAGAACAACTTACCTGAGACATACTAATGAACTTGTCTCTTGTTTAAGGGTTTGCGTGTTATCCATGTATTTATAAAGAAAAAAAAGCACTATAGTTTTGTTGTCATGGATATTGACAATTTAACTGTATTGCAGTGGGAAGTCACTGATCTTTCGCCCTTGTTATTGTATTGCAGTATGCCAGGGTTTGGATCCCTGATCCGGATGAGGTCTGGAAGTCAGCAGAACTTCTCAAAGATTATAAACCTGGAGATAAAGTCCTCCAGCTTCGACTTGAAGAGGGCAAGGTAGGTCTGCAAATTGTTTATAGGTTGACTGTTCTTGTTCTTGACTGGAGACTGATATATCTAACATAAGATGTACTGTCAAAATATATTCATATTTATCTGTCTGCAAATATTCTTGTCCATTCACTTGCAGTAGTATTTTTTGTGTGATAAATTATGGTGTTTAGTTACAATAATCCTATTTACTTGATTTTAAAAAAAAAATAAAAGTTAAAAACTATAGCTTTTATTCCACTGCTTATTATGTTCAGTTGCATCATCTTTTTCTACTTATGCTTTTACACCTATAACCATGGTTTGATATTCCAGTGAGAATGGTGTTGCTAGGAGAGCAATCTTGCAGGGAAAGAACTGTGACTTAATTTGAGTAAAACCATCAGACAATCAGTAGAGATAAAAAGGGGCAAGGTTTAAAGGCATTATGAAAATGATGCCGTATGTGGTGTAGTTAAATGATGACATGTCTATGAAAAACTCACATCCTTCTAGTGAAGGCCTGTTCATTTGTTTTTTCATGCCATTGAAATGATTAAATAATTTTAACATATAATGGTGGTGATTCCTTGAATCTTCCAATGGAAGAAAAAGATTGACTGCAGTTAGTCAAATATTTCTTTTTCATTTCTTTGTTTCTTACCAGTGGGCAGTTTAGATCTTGCTTTCATGTTAGAGGCCTACATAGGAATGAAGTAAAAAGAAAGAGATTATATATGTAGAGTAGCTTCTAAATAAAATATCTGACTTGAATGAATTTCAGTCTTTCACTTGCTCACGTTACTTATGGTAAATTGAGTGCAATCTTTTTGATTTGACAAGATTGGTGTTTGCCCCACATAGTCCAGGCTGTATGGTGATGGTGCACTTTAACATGTGGTTGCATATAGTAAAATGGAGGTGTCTGTCAGTTAAGCCACATTGTGTGGGGACAAGGAAATAGCAGGTAAGTAAAGTGCATTTAGATTTAGAGACAGATGCAATTAAAATATCTGTACTAGAGAATCATTTACAGCTGCAAAAGTTAGAAGTAGCATTTTTTCAATTGGTGTTCTGCCAACATTCTTGTGTTGTGTTACACTGTATATGGAGCTGGCTATAGACTGATGGGAATCTGCTTCCTCTGTTCAACTCAAGAGAAAAATAATATGGAAAAAACAGATTTATGATATAACATGTTTTTGTTTATTTAGTAGAAAGATTTGGCATCAAAAGTAAGATGTTGGCTTAAGTAATAGCCTAAAGAAGTGATATCTCATTACAGTTGCCTATTAAGTGTATAGAAAACCCTTTTGGGAAATTTTAAATTGTGTTTTTGGAGAAAGAACTAACTCAAATCACGAAATAATTTAACACAATTGCGTTGTGTTTTTGTAACTTGGGTATGCCTTGCTGGAAAGAATGGCTGGAGGGACTGAATGAGGCAACTTATTCTTTCAACACACGTTCCATTTGATTTTCAGGACCTAGAATATAGCCTCGATCCAAAGACGAAGGAGCTCCCACCCCTGCGAAACCCTGACATACTTGTTGGTGAAAATGACCTCACGGCGCTCAGTTACCTCCACGAACCTGCCGTTTTACACAACCTCAAAGTTCGATTTATAGACTCTAAACTAATCTATACCTATTGTGGCAAGTACTGTCTTCTCATATCATAATCTTTATACAGAATGCCCTAGAGAGGAACAGTAAAGTTGATTATTGATATATTTGCCTTTAAGTCATTTCATGACCAGGCACATTGGGCTATTCTTATAAAAATCTGCATGTGTGTGGTTAAGTGCATCAAGTAGACTTGAAACTATCGAGGTTCAGAGCAAATTGACTTTGCTATGTATTCTTCCCAATGGACTGTTTTAATATAAAATGTTGATTCAACAATTCTAGCTTGCCAGTGAGATTTCTGGCTGGATGCTGTTTCCCTTAGGCTTGCTTAGATAGGCATGGGCTGGAGGAAGGCTTCACATGGTTCAGATGCAGGAGGCTAGCCTTGCTGTTTGGTGGATTTATAGCCAGCTGTGATTGCTCACCTCTGCGCTGAGCTGATCCATCTCCCGAAGGAAGAGAGAAGTTTATTTTCATTTTCATATTTTTCAATCAATGCAACTATAAAGTGAATTTGTAACAACGCACAAGCCAGTGCTTATCTGATCAGTTAGGAACACCCTTCATTTTGAAAATACTATTTAAGTCACAATAAAGGTTGCCTGAAATTGTAATTGCCTGTGATGTTTTCAGACAGCCAGAATAGGAGGAAGTTACTTTATCAATCACTTCATCATAAGTGCAAAATTGCAGCTGAGTGGTCTATTTAAAAAAAACAAAATACCAAACAAAATACCCAACATTGAGAGATAATCTAGGCGTAAAATTTAGATTTCATGCTTCTGGACATTTTCCTGTGGGTACATGTTTCCTTTAAATCCCAATGTTTAGATAAAATACATTGCTAACTTTTAAGGTAGCCTTTCAATATACATTAACTTCATAAATTTGTTCATGTTTTTCTCTAGTTTAACTGTTCTTTGGACATGCTGCTGGTGCATAAGAAACAGTTTAAGTCATTGGAGGATATTTTACATTTGAAGCTGAATAAAGTAAAACATAATCTGATGATGTGATTGCTAGAAACCAAATACTGAAAATTTCTTTCTCATAACTGTCTGATTAAGGCAAAGGCACATTTTTCCCTATACATAGTCAAATGATCATTTTCCGTATTCATTGTAGCCCAGTTTATGCCAGCAGAAAAACATATCTCATTATTTCCTGGTTTAGTGTACAATTTAACTTTGTCTGTAACCTGACTTTTGTAGGACAGTCCCAGTTCTTGGTATTGCAAGGCCGAGTGAGCCTGCTTGATGTTACCAAATCTTACTAGTCTTGCTGTTTATCCACTGTACTTTATGCTGTTTTGCAAACTATAGCGTAGGGAAGTCATGTTGCAAGGAATATGCCAAGGATCAGATTTTCTCTCTTCAAATCACTGCTACAGCTCCAACCAATGTGATGGGAATGGAGAACTAAGGCAACCAGCATGTTAAACATGTTGTAATGGACAGACTCTGGGCATCAACATCCTGCCACGTTTTGCTCACTCCAGCTATTCCTAATCTGCGGATGCTGAGCAGACTGCATCTACTCCGAGTCCTGCTCTCAGCAGTATCCAGACCACAAGGGACTGAATCAGACTTTGCCATCCTCTGCTTGCAGCCAGCCTTCATTCCCATAGGAATGGGAGATGATTCATACCCACGTCTCATTCCATGATGCAATCTGAGCATAACTAGAGGCACAGAAAAATTTTAAGCTGGGAGAGACCTCTGGAAGTCTTCAGTGAAGCTCTTAAACAGGTCTGACTTAAAACAGGTCCGACTAGATCATGTTGTTCAGAACTTGGGCCAGTCAAAGTAGCTGAGTAGTTTAGTGTCTGCAATGACAGAGGGCACATATTCTGGTCTCAACACTGGGAAACCACCTCAGTTCTCCCAGTTTAAACACTGTGTTTCTCTCAGTAGTACCCCTACGACAAAGCTCTTGATGGGGAAATATTTTGTAAAATGGCTTTTGTCCAACTGGAATCTCATGGCCTGAGCTTGTCAGGTGTTTCCAGTCTGAGTTTCATGGTCCCATGCCTATTGATATGACCATACTCCTCCCATAAGGCAACCTATCCAGTTTGTGTTTCATCCTCTTGCAAGCACACTAACTGTTTAGCATCATTCCAACTTTCAAAAGGAATGTGCTGTTAGCTAGATTTGTTTTGCTGTGTGTGGGGAAAATATGCATATTTTCCCTAGTGAAGCTTTGATTGTGGGTTTATCTGATATTGTAGTTTCTCCTAAGGCTGGATGGCCTTTAGCTTTTCATAGGTGAATCTGCCAAAGGGTACAGATGGCAGAGCTTGGTTGGCCAGTTTTCTTCTGAACAAGACTGAAGCGGTGATTCTAGGAGCTGCTAGAAACATGTGTCTCCAGTAGCATGAGGGTTCTTGGTGGTCAAAGTGTGAGCAAAGGAGGTTTAATGCTACCTGGAGACCCGAGTAATGCAATATGCTCTGGATTTATGACAAAAATCACAGTATGGTAGGGATTGGAAGGTGTCTCTAGAGATCACCTAGTCCAACCCCCTGCTAAAGCAAGTTCATCTCAATTGGATCACACAGGAACGTGTCCAGGCAAGTTTTGAAAGCCTCCAGAGAAGGAGACTCAACACCCTCCCTGGGCAGCCTGTGCCAGGGCTCTCACCCTCACAATGAAGAAGTTTCTCCTCATGTCACAGTGGAACTTCCTGTGTGCTAGCATGTGCCTGTTACCACTTGTCCTGTCACTGGGAACTACAGAAAAGTGACTGGCCTCATCCTCTCGAACCCCACCCTTTAGATATTTATAATTGCCCCTCTCCAGTCTTCTCCAGGCTAAACAGCCCCAAATCTTGCAGCCTCTCGGAAGACAGATGTTATAATCTCCTGATTTATCTTGGCAGCCCAGTATCACAGAAGTTCTCTATCACTCTTGAACTAGGGAGCCCAAAACTGGCCATAGTACTCCAGATGAGGCCTCACCAGGGGAGAGTAGAGAGGGAGGAGAACCTCCCTTGGCCTGCTGGACACACTCTTCCTTGAATTCCCAATTCTCTCACTACAGAGCTGCTCTCCAGCAGGTCAATCCTCAGCCTGTACTGGTGCATGGGGTTGTTCCTCCCCAGGTGCAGGACTCTGCACTTGTCTTCGTTGAACCTCATGAGGTTCCTCTCTGCCCAACTCTCAAGCTGGTCAAGATCCCGCTGAATGGCAGCACAGCCTTCTAGGGAATCTGCCAGTCCTCCCAATTTGGTGTCATCAGGGAACTTGCTGAGGGTACACTCTGGCCCCTCATCCAGGTCGTTGATGAAGATGTTGAACAAGACTGGCCCCAGAACCGATCCATGAGGAACTCCACTGGCCACAGGCCTCCAACTGGATTCTGTACCATTGATCACCACCCTCTGGGTTCTGTCAATCAGCCAGCTCTTGATCCACCTCGCTGTCTATTCATCCAACCCACACTGCCTGAGCTTTCCTATGAGAATATTATGGGAGACAGTGTCAGAGGCCTTGTTGAAATCAAGGTAGATGACATCCACTGCTTTCCCCTCATTTAGCCAGCCAGTCATGCTGTCATAAAAGGCTATCTGGTTGGTCAAGCAGGATTTCCCCCTGGTGAGTCCTTGTTGACTCCCACTTCATTAGTTTGTGATGTGGGCATATGTATATTATATTATAAGCTAGGGAAAAGAAAGTTGTCTTGCCAACTTTTAGAAACCTGAGCCTTTGGCCACAGACATTCAGCTTTCAAACTGCTCTAACAGTTCCCATCCTGAGCAAGTTACTTTCTGTCTGCAAAGATCACTGCCTTAGGGTTCTGCCTGTGGAAGGAATCATATTTGCCTCCTTAATCTGACTTGCACATTAGTCAGGTTAGTTTAAAAAGCCCTTGAAGGTGGTTTGAATTAACGCAGCTGCTTCAGCCCAAAGGAGACCAAAAACACTTTAGTCCTCCAAGAGAATTATAGTAACATTATTATCAACCAGCAGAATTAGAACTTGGATGAATGTCCATAGACCGAAAAATAAATTCAACCATGCTTAGTGTAATATGGGAAATGGAATTGAAATACTTTAACATTTCACTTTGAAGTCATGTAGGTTTTTTAAGCAGGAAACCTCACTATTTCTTAATTTCAAGTCAACCTTTCACCAGTGATGCAAAGGTGATTTATAACTTTGCTTTGTTTGCTGTTGGGAATAGGAAATGAAGAATTAGTGAAAGAAGTTTAAAAGACACAAAGGAAAATTTCAGTACTTACATGGAAAAACTGCTATGGCTGTGATGAAAATTCAGTTAATACTGCTGGTCAGTTCAAATGTATAAAGTACTGTCTGCTGTGCAGGAGAAGAAACTTAAAGTTAATAAATTATGTATGTGAATATCCATTTTGTCTGCAAATGGGTGAATGTGTTTAAGATAAAAGAATTAGGTACACTTATTTTGGGTATATATAAGAAGAATGTTGAAAAGAGTTGCCAGAGTTCAATTTAGTGTAACTGTAGGATCAAAACCACACATAAATCTAATCTGGGAAAGACCATGATATTTCTTAAAATAGCAGAATGATTTAGTGGAGATAAAGAAAAGTTATGTATAAATTAATCTGGATTATAGTCCTGTGAGACAGACTGATTTAAAAGTTCCAAAGAAAATGTGTAATTCTCACTTTACTTGTTTGGGTTATTTCCAGGTGATAGTTGCTCATTGATATTACAGATTGCTACTGAAGTGATTTAATATGCTGGAGCCTTGTCATGAGGCAGCTTGTTTTGCATTCAAGGATTTATTTTTGCAAACATAGCCAAAAGGAGGAGAGAATTGTCTGAAGCCCCACAGAGCTTTTTCAAATGTCTCTTTGATTAAACTTGCAAGCCTGGAAGGCTCATCTCAGCAGCACAGCCTTACTTAACCTTTTACTACTTTTTCCCAGTTAAAAAGGGCACATGTTAAAAACTGACACAGAAAATATTCCTCAACTCTACTAGTACTGAGGTCTTCTCCACTCCCTAACCCCCCTCATTATTTTTGGATTATCACTACAGTGTTGGAACTTGGCATACATTTTTACAGAGACTTCTCACTTGATCTCCTGAGTCATTTCAGTGAATTTATGGCTGATGGAAAAACACTGACTCCACTTACATGGGCATTTCTAGATGCAAAACTTGCCATGTATTTGTAGAGATAGATTGAGGTCTCTCAGATCTCTTTGTGAGAGATACTCTGTTGTTGTTGAATGTTTTTGCTACAGTTTGTGCTTGATTTATAAATGCATGACAGGATTTAAAAATGGGGTGATGCACCTAGCAGCAGTGTCACACCGTAGATGCTTTCACTTCCCTTCCTCCAGCTTTTCAGTGGAAAATTTCTTAGATAGACATAACACTGTAATCTGCATAGAGCAGAGGACCAGGATCTGCACTGATGAAGTCTCTGTGTGTACGTATGAATTTCTGGATAAGTTTAGAAACAAGTTGAGTGCTATGGAAATGCTTCCGGAAAAGGTTTTTCAGAGGTGGTTTGTCCAAGGAGTATGTTTAGCATGCTTGCTCCAGTCACTGTGCAGTCATCTGTACCTGCATTATTGCTTTGGGTGACCAGAGAAGAAATTCTCTTTTTAAAATAGCCATGGTTAAAATTAGGGTTTCTTTTTTTTCCCCTTTTCACCCTGTCAAGGAAAGAAGGAATTGCCATGTCAAGAGCAGAGTTTACCTGACCCAGCTGGGTCTCACGTGTCAGTGATCACTGTGTCTACCCCTGCATAGAGCAAATAAGTGTTCCCAACTCATTGTAAATGCTGGAGGAGAGAAAGATATAAGTAATCTTTGTCATATCATCCCCGTGGGCAGAGCACTCCTCGTTTCTCGTGGGAAAAAAAAAAAAGTAATACCGAAATCATTTGAGATCTCACTTTTTGTCTAGGCAGAGTGTACAGAGTAAGACTAAGTTTTCCCGTGTGAGGAGACTAAAAGGATGGCATGAGTTTAGAAATGCTGTAGTAGTGAGTGACATTAAAAAGAGCAGATACATGTTTAATTGGGGTGGAAAAACTGGAAAGTGAAAGAACTAAATAGTTATACACACAGATGTGTAAGATAAGGGTTTTATGATGCCCTCCAGAGTTGTAATTACCTGATTTCCTGACATGACTGTGTACCACTATGTATCAGCCCTATGAAATATGTCCATTTTTTTGGATCCTCACGAGCCTGACTGGCTCATGCCCTGGAATCCAAATTACACCATGGTTCTACTTTGGTGCTTGTTTCAGAAATGAAAGCTATCACACCTGGGCACAACATAATGGCTGAACAGTAAACAGACTTCACAGATCCAAACTGACAATCAATGAGGCCATGCAGTAGTCATAATTCACAAATCATGTTATAATTTGTAAAACACAGGGTAGTACAATAGTTTTATAAAAGACAGATAAAGAGAAAAAGTAAGAAAGGCAGTCCTTGATGTGTTTCTTAAAGCAGAGTAGAAGTGGTTTTCTGATACTTTTTGTATGCAAACTGTAGTCAGGATAAATATCTGCTGAAGTCAGTAACATCAGATACTTAGTCTTCTACAGTTAATATTTTTAGAAAAGTTAATGGTTAGTGTTAAAGCCATTTTCTTGTTTGTTTTATTTTGAAACAGCTGTTAAGAATTCCTTTTGTTTTGTTTCCTTTGTAGGTATTGTCTTAGTGGCCATAAATCCTTATGAGCAACTGCCTATCTATGGCGAAGATATCATCAATGCGTACAGTGGCCAAAATATGGGGGATATGGATCCACATATTTTTGCGGTGGCTGAAGAAGCATATAAGCAGATGGCCAGGTTTGTAGTCCAAAAGTCTTAATTTCATTGCTTTTCTAAAATGAACAAAACTTACAGTTTCTGTCTGATGGCCTTCTTTTTAATTTATTGCTCATGAAATATTTTGCAAGATCTGTCTTTTCTTCCGTGCTTTTGGCACATTTCAAAAGAGGATAAGTTGCTTAAGTTAGCAAACAGTAGAGTCATGAATGCCATGGAGATCATGGCCACTGATAAGTAACAAGAATAACCACAGTATTTAGATCTAAAATTAGCCCAGTGCTTTATAAGATTATGTTGTTTTAATTTGATTAGCAAAATGTGGACACACTTTTTTAATCATCAGTGGATTTTTAAACAGAAAAGTGCCAGAGTTTGAAATATTTCATATTGATATATAATAATGACCACAGGAAGAAAAAAAACACTCGACTTGGGAGCACTGTTACAGGCTCCTCATAATGTTGATAGAGTCCGAGCTACGTAATCTGCCTGTGGCTGTTGTTGACTAGAATTAAGAGGGAGCAGAGGGACAATCGCACAGTGTGCTTGAAAACAGTATCTCAAAGGATGCTCTAACAGCTGTGCAGGAAATCAGGAAATCCTCATTTCTTTAAATACTGCATGAAAACTACATTTTCACCCAAGGAGAGTGGTTATTAGAACGTTCTTCTCTTTCACTCCAAGAGACTGTCGTTTTGAGGAGCTTTTGAAATTTTTTGTGTAGTCTTTGTTTAACAAGGTGATCCTCAGTATCCTCACTGGTTGGCTGCAGTTATCAGTAGAGTTTTCCTTATTGACAATACAGCCCATAATCAAATCGATCACAGTGGCAGACCTCTGGATTAATTGTGGTGACCTGCAAGCCATACTGCAGGAAGGAGAGGCAAGGGAAGAATGGGTTGAATATTATCAAATGTCCATCTTTGAAATTAGCTGTCTATTCATTTAAGAATCCCCAAGAGCTATGATGAACAAAATGCACCATGTACTATGAAATTAAGCTGTCTGCATACATGACAATGGTGATTCATGATACCCACATAATAGAAAATTCTGAAAGAAAACAGTACAGTACAGTGTAACATTTCTTACTTAGGATAACTGAGAAACAGACAATGTTTACAAAACATGTTGCACTGATGAATGGCAGAGATATTCCCTGTACCTCCTTTCTGCTATAGACATATAATCTGGTATGGGAATACAAAGACAAAACTGTGCTATGACAGTCACATCTGTGTTGTGGCTCTTTCAGCCTACGTCAGTGTTGTTTTACAGATCTAGATCCCTGTTGTTTTAAACAGACTTGCTACTCAAGACCTTCCAAAAGCGCTACAAAGTAAGAGTTTATTAGCTTTATTTTACATCTGAGGCACAGTACCATGACCTGCAATTAGATGCCTGTAATCCAAATTCCCAGAATTTTTGTTCTTAGTATTAACCAGTGGAAGTAAGAAGCTGGAAGGAGATCTCTTTCCACTGGCTGCCTCTAACCACAGTCTGAAATGGGCTTACCTCTTATCTGTGTGGAAACTGAGTTGTCAAGTCGCCTGCATTCTGTGTGCTCAGTAGCTGAAGCTTGCCCAGTGAAGGTCTCTGTCTGCACCATCTGTATTCTCTGCTACAGAGAAAGACTTGAAGGGGGGGGCGGGGGCTCAGATTTTTGCTAGTTTCTGCTGTGGTTTTTCCCTTTTGTGTTAATTGCCTGCTCTTCAGTTCTCCCTGTGCCCTCCAGCAATTCTGCTGCCCCGAAGAACAAGAAGATGGCGTAGAAGTTCCTTTTCAAAACAAATGATGAGAAGTTATATAAGCATGGAAATGATCTTAAATAATACTTTTGCATTAATTAATTCCTTTATGTTTCTACAACATGTTAGAAACAATTTGTTATTTTTTAATGAATCACTGACAGTACTTACGTAGATTTGTAATGAAATCCGAGAACATAATGAAAAATACCTCTACACTAAAGTAACAATTTTATGGTTTATTTAGTTTCCCAGTGTCCATTTCCTTTTCTTTCTATTGGCTTTTTTTTTTTTTTTTTGATTGTTTGTTTTTAAGAAATTTTGCTGTCATTTGGACATACTGGGTTTGCTCACTGAATTTTATTTTCTAATGCTGTTTCCCGTTCTGTAATCCGTTATCCTGCCCTTCAGTGATACTTTCTACGCTGTAAAAAGATCACCTTCTGCTCCGGAGTTATGACGTTAAAAAAGAAAAAGAAAATTTCTATTTCTACAGCTTGTTATTTAAAAATGAAAATCAAACTGTCTGTGACTGTTTCATTAACACTTCAATAATTGCATTGAATATTCAAATGGTAGCTACTCATATGCATGAATCTGCATTAATACATGTAACTGGTGAGATTTATTTTCCTGTTGTTTCTAATCTTTCCTAACTCCACGTTTAAATGATCACTGCAGTAAATAGTCATGATGCTCTTATCCATAAAGCTTCAGTGAGCTCTTGTAAATATTTACTCCTTAGATCTTGTATAATTTAAAGATATAGCATTTGTTCTTGCCAACTTCAATACTTGCTGTGGCTGAGAAACTCCTTCCATATACATGGTTGTAACTAAATGATCTCCGTGGTCTTTTTTCAGCCAGAGAAAATGCCACATGGAATCAGAATAGGAATCAGGAAAACTAGTGATTTTACACTAAATATTTGTATTGCGTCTTCAGAAAAAATATGGTGCAAAAATGTCAGCTGCTGGAATGAGAGGGATGGAGCTCACATCTGGCTTGTGCACAAAAACCAGTATTCAGCAACTGCTAGGGATTATTACAGCATAAAGCAGTAATAAATAGTAAATATACTTAAATAATAGTAAGTATACCTTTGCATGTGAAATTTTCTTCATAGGGTGACCTAAATGATGTGGTAAGCACAGGCCGTGAAGTGATGTGCCTGTTTGGGTATCCAGCACTTCCTCTTTGAACTGGAGTTCCAGTGAAGGGTTGGTGGGATATGGCTCAACTTTACCCATAGCCAACAATTAAATAAGTGATTACGGTTTACTCAGTAGCTTCTTGTCTTTTTAGTTGCAGTAAAATGTGGACAGCTCTTGTAAGACTAATCTTATTTTGTATTATTTTTTATTTCCTTTCTTCCCCTCCATCCCCTCTGCCCTTCTGCCCTTCTCTGTATCTTGGTGCCTTTTTTCCCATTCTTTCTTCATCTTCTACCACTCCTCTGCACAGACTGACAGCTTCATTTCCAACACCTTTACTCTCCTGTGCCCAAAATAAGCAATGAACTAGTTTTACAACTGCATTTAAATTGTGTTAGACATAGGGTTATGTACACCACATATTTGCCAATAACTTTAATGGTTGGGGCTGCAGGTGCCAGAGTTCCAGAGCAGATCTTTTTCACTGTCTGAGCACCAGTGTGTCCCTGGGTGAGGGAGCAGGAGCGGTCAGATGGATGGGGACCTATCCAATGGCCTCCCCCCGACACAGGGCTTTCATGGAGGGTGGTTTGGGAGCTGCTGTGCTCCTATAAGAGCAGCTCTGACAGGCTGTGCTTTTGGAGAGAGCTGGGACCTGCACTCAGGGTTCTCTTTTTTCCTCATGGGCAGGCAACGTGTTGCTCATGGATGACTTGCTTCATTCGAGCAAAAGCATACAGCTTTTGGGAAAATGTTTAAGGCAGACAAGTGATTTAAAAGGAAGTAAATTATTATTGAGAAACTTAATTTTGTCTCAGAAATAGAAACCACAGTGTCAGCATGTGTTTGCATGTGTTGAACCCTTTGAACTGCAATGCATATCACTTTTGTGTGTCAGCATTTCCAAATTATAAACAAAAATGAAGCTTAGTTTTCATAGTAGTAGCTTGGTAGTAACTATGAAAATTGAGGTAAAGCATCAGTTGGCAAGTATTTTATTATTTTTAATTGTCTTTTAAAGCATTTCAACTTCAGTAGGAATCATAACCATCAGCAGGAGAGCTCATTTTCATCGTAACACTCAATAAAAGCCTCCATTTGGTTTGCAATAAGAGGAGATGTTGATGATTATACTCTTGTAGCTGTTAAGAATTACATTGATGTATGAGACTTATGATTATCAGTTTCCTAACGTTATTAGAAAAAGAAGTCCTAAGTCAGTCTTACACAGCATCCCTTCCCATGCCTAGTAACGGTATATTACAGTAATTAATATAATGTTAAGATAGTTGGCCTTTTTTTGGTTTGGTTTGTTCCATCCTGCTTGTGACTGGACAGATGCAGCAGAGTTCAGTGCTTTTCAATCTAATGAAATCACTTGGAGATTTCCTTCTGATGAGTTAGTAAAGTTATCTCACAAAGTGCAAGTTGAAAGTAACGTATGTAAACAGGATTACACAGGGATGAAATCACAATAAAACTCAATGAATACCAGGACAGAAAGCAACAGTGTTTAAAGCATCAGCCTCCAAAGTTTGGCTTTTTCTGTTTGGACAAAGTATAAAGATTAATTCAATCTTAGTTTGTCTCTTTTTCATTAAATTACCTTTAATAAGCAAGCCTCTCTATTTTGTCAGATGTTCTGCATGTGTCTGATTCTCAGCTAGAGGAAGCTATTTTTTTTCTATCCCCATTTGTTCAAAAAGGCAGCTTGGTGAGCTGTTGAGGTAGTGTTTTAAAAGCACCTTGTCTGACAGTCTCCAGTTATCCCAGGCATCCCAAGAAGATGATGTTTGCTTATAAAAATGCATGTTTGATCAGTTGCTGCTTTGCTTCTGAGTGTCTGATGAATGGATAATCTTAATTCTCCCCTGTTGGAAGTCAGGAGAGGGGTGGTTAACAGCTCATCTCAGATCTTTGCCCAGTTGTGAAATGAGAGCCTGCTGTGGTGAGAACTGCACAAGACATACAATAGCCGTCTCTGACTTATGGCTTTGATGTGGGACTTTTAAAATTAAATACCTTGATGGTACTTTTGGGGCACTGCTGTTAAAATTATAATGAAAATGGGAATGGTCCTTTCTGGTGAGACAGTTGATTTTGGAACAATCCTGTATACTTTGGGTCTGACATTTTATGGTGTTTCAGGTGCAAGATAGCAGATGGGGTAATCAGCTTGTTGTAACATCAGGGGACCTACTTGTCTGAGCAGCAATTACTTTTAAGCAACAAAGGGGTTAAGTCTGGTCATAGCTGGAAGGTAGAGTTCATGTGAGGTGTCCTGCTGGTAGCTAAGCAATGAGCTTTCCTGAACTATTGCAAGAGTGACCTCTGACTAATCCCTAGACAAATCAGTTGTATAGTGCTGGCTCATCTTTGTGCTCCTCTGGAGTGCAATCTGTCATGATTTTGCAGCATGTGCTGACCTCAGTTTTTCTTCATTTGTATGCACTCAGAGATGTTAGCATTAATTCATTATCTTTTCACCTTTTGCCATTTTTACAGTCGAGAGCTGTGTTTCCTGGATACAATTAAAATGACAAGTGGTGCAATTCATTAATTTTAAAAAGAAAAAAAAAGAGTACATCTCCAGGTTTTGAGAGTATTGCAGAACGTTTTAAACAAGCTATTGAAGGGAACAAAAAGATGCTGAAGAACTTAGGGTGTTCTATAGAGTCTCTGAGTTTACAGCTGGCTGGAGCAGACTCCAGAGAACTCAGGCTTTGTATAATAGTAGTATTTCACCTTCTTTTGGTGCTTTCCATAAGCAGAACTCAAAGTCTTCTACAGATGACATCAGTATCATTATTTCCATTTTTAAGTTGAAACTGTTTCAACCTGAAGGCCTGCGAGATCCTGATCCATTGTCTGATGACTTGATCACACCAGCTTGACAATAAAATGTGTGAGAAGAGAGTATGTAATTGATAGTGTGGCAGTTAAAAAGGGTTTCATGATAACATTCTCCCAAAGATTATTTTCACTATGCAAAAATTAACATGGTGTATTTTGCATACTTTTGTTTCCTGCAGCTTTAAAAGGTCTCTGTGCCAGGTAACATGTATTTCATAAAAACATTTGCTTTCATAGAATATGTGAACCAGGCACTTGGTAAGTGTTCACCAAAGTGTCTCCTCTAACACTGGTACATCAATTTCTGCTTGTATATAGAAGACAAGTAAGGCAGAGATCATGTGCCATGGTCATGCCTGCGTCAGCCCAGATCCCAGGTGTTGAGATCCAGCCTCTGTTTCATCTTCTTTTCTCCAGTGAATGAAGAAGATGTCAGTGAGAAATGCCATTAGGCTTAAAAAACCCAGTTAAACAGGAAATCTATTTTGAAACATGTATTTTTTGAACTAATGTTTCATGGCTAATGACAATGAATGATTTTACAAAGAATTAATTTACTGCATAGTTGTGAGCAATTGTTGTGACTCAAGGTGCAGCTGAACAGTTCTTTGAATTGTTAATGTATGACATCTGTGAAAACTGAGATGTGTCAGGTCAGAGCATGCTAGATCCACATAGTCAAACTGATGGGTACAGGGCATGCAGGTGGAGCAGACCGAGAAATGTGGCTGCTCTTCTGCACAAGAAGTGACACTTGCTCCTGGGGCACAGTATTACGTCTTTTCTTTTCCCTCTTGTCAGTCACCAGTGAATGGTTCAAAGCACTTAGTCTCTGATAATAGTCCTTAGCGCTTACATAGCACTTTGCACATTCTGGATACTTTACAAAAGTTACATCGTTAATCCACACAACAGCCCTTGGAGAGTGGGAAAAAAAATCATTATGTGTGTCAGTCCACACCTTTTGGGATGTGCCAACACAAGTAAATTTGGAGGCTTTGGCACTGGGAATGCTGGGATGACATGGCTCCATGGGGAAGGCGCGGCTGTGCCTGCTGTGCAAAGGAGGAAACTTTAAAAATGAGAAAGAAGGGAGCATGCAGGACAGGTAAGGGTAAAGTGCTGGGGTGATATTTATTGGTGCTGCCTGGTTGCAGGGGAGCCATCTCCAGAGGAAGGTGATCTCCCAGAGAGTGGGGCTCAGCAGCTGAAGAAAATGGAGAAATGTGTTTCTGCTACATGGGCTATAGAAAGCAGCTGGAAAGTAAGAGGACAAAACGGGGGTGCTTTCCCACTTTATGGAGGCCAAGAGCCAAATCCAGAAACAGGTTGACAGAACTAATTTAGAGCTGCAAAGAATTTAGTGATTAAAATAGTTTGTTCAGAAGGTTGATGAAGGGCAAGATGTTGCCTCCTGCCCTTGATGTGAGAGGTGCTGGGAAGGCTGCCTGGACCTGGCAGCTGCTCTTCTTGATCAGTGCAAGAGTATTAGAAAACTGCTGAATGAATTCTTGTTTATTTATTTATCTAATAGTTAAATTATTTTTATTTGAAAAGCAAATCCTGGATTTGTAGAGTGGCCAGTTTTTATAATGGCTTCTAACAGATGCTGCACACCCTGGGCTGAATTTCAAAGGTCTTTGCTCTGAACAAATGCTGCTAAACACGTGGAGCTTTGTTTGCTGCCACACAACGTTGAGCTTAGGAAAAGGTGAAGCTAAATATATTGCGCTGATTCATGTTAATCCTTCCAGTGCTGGTGGGTTTTACAACTGCCTTTCATTTTAGGTTAAATGTTAAAAGCAATGTTGGTCTTTTAGAAAAGCAAGTAACTGTAACAGTAGAAGCATCACACAAAAGTGGAGCACAATTGTGCAAAGAGTGAACCTTGGGTCATACCCTGACAGGTGACTTGGCAGGGCAGGTGTTGGGGAGAGCACAGGCTGGTGAGCACTGCAAACAAAAATTCCTTGTATGTCTCCCATACCACATTTCATGCTGAAAAAAAGCAGTGTTCAAGGAAAAAAAATACGGACACGGTTTGGTTTCAAGTTTACAATCACTATTATTTTTTGGAAATACTGTATTTATTTCAACATTTATTGAAGTCAGGCCTATTTAGTGAGCCTTGAGATGAAGTATGCCAAATCTTATTTCATGTTATAACATTGATTTGTTCTTCTGTTGCTTTATTGTTTTGTGTGCACTTGTCTGCTGGGCAACCTCCTTTCTCTGATGGAAAATGCCTGGTCGCTTGATGACAGTGCTCCCTTTAGCCTGCTGGAGCTGGCCAACTGCAGCTAGGAAGTTCCTTCCTAAATTTCTTAGGAAGTTAATCAAGCTGCTTTTCTGTGAGGTTCACAAAGCATTTGGTACTACAGAGAACTCTTATACCTGACGAAAGCCAGTGGGTTTCACAAGAAAGTACTTGAAAACCCTTTCAGTGGTTAATTATTCCAAGACTGAATAAGCTGTTTGGAATGGGTGGAATATTAGATGTATTTCTCTGTTCCTATAACATCAATACTTCTAAGTTAATTGGGAACCTTGATAAAGCAGTTATGATGATATTTAACACTTCCATACTGTTTTTCTCTTCAGTGCATTGTATAAACTTCATTTATTTCATCTTATCAATGAGGAAGTTATTTGATAAACTTTTCTGTGCTCTTGGTTTTGTTATAGGTGCCTCATGGGCCACAGAGAACTGATCTTTATTAAACAGATTTGTGTAGCTGTTCTCTCAGATACAAAGATGTGTGAATGTTCTGACTGTAGATACTGCAGGTTATTTTGGTCATATGCTGTCACAAATATGCAGTGGGGATGCTGAGAGATTGATTGCTAAAAATAGGATGCTTGCTTAGGTCAGAATTATGCTTTCATTGCTGGAAACAGTCGTATCAGCTGCATATATGTACATGTGTCCTTGCTCAGTTTGGAATTCTACTTTAGAGGGTAGGATGTAGAATGTGTCACTTGGTTTAAACTAGGTTTACGTTGGTCCTTGGTTAATCCTATGGCTCTCAGAGCAGCTGCAGCTAATGGAAGTACAGCAAGATTTCAAATATGCTAATATTTCAGTGAGTCCTATCTGACCTGTCAGCAGTGTCACTAGTTTTTGTGTGATTTTCATGGGTTGGTTTTCCTGCTGCCATAATTCAGCTGTAGGATGGCGTATCACTAAATTCCTTTTCTGTCTTTGATGGACCTGATGCACATTGATATTACTGTTAATTATGTGGGTATGTTGAGAACAGGATCTATCCCACATGTTCCCTGAGTCACAGGTTCCTTCCTTGGAAGTTTGTGGCAGGTTCTTTGATCTTCCAAAATTTAACTGTTTTGAAAATGTGAAGTAATGTCAGGACTTATGAGTCTACCTTACTGCCACAGAACTTCAGTACAGGAACAGCGGTGAGATAAAGCAGACCAGACTGTCACTGCTAGATTAAATAAAAGCTATTTGTTGTGTTCTTGTTCTTGCACTGGAGCGGTAGGAGATTTCAGTGTTTTAAGACTGCAGGATCTTAGCAGCAGTTTGTGCTGTTTTGATTTAAATAGAAGACTGTCATATACCATGGGGCTGGTTACTTTAACCACAACCTAAACCCAGTTCTTCTAAAACAAAAGAAGAAACCAGTAGCAACTCCACAAAAATAAAAGCAGTAAATTTAATTAAAGCTCTTAGCACTGGAACAGTGAGGGGAGAAGATGTTCTGAAGGCATTCAAACCACCCCGTCAAGAAGCTTCCTTAAAAACATCATCACTTTGTCAGTGTCCTCAAGGTCAACAAATGTAGATTATTCAGGATGAAAGGCAAAGTGAGTACTAAAGTCCTTCTTATCAAATTGCCCTGTTATTTCATCTTTTTGTTTTATATTAAAGATATCCAACTGATCTTTTCTGCCAGTCACATCTACGTTATCTGGCATTGAGACAGTTCAACTTTGAAGTAGTTCATCACAAGCAAGCACTTCAAAGTCCATATCAGAGTATTTTAAAATCAACTGTTAAGGATACACTTTTGACAAGCAGAGATGTTAGTGGCTTGGGTGTGAATGGATTGATACAAATATTGCAGTTGATGTCAATAATTATGCATTCCTTCTGATTGTTTTCCTATGCTGATGTTTTTGTGGTATGTGTGCATATATACATCTATTGGCCATTATTTGCAGCGAAGTCATGAGTCTGAAAGATGAGATCAAGTGACACATCCAATGCATCAGTCATAGGAAACAAAAAACTACAAAAACAGTGTTGTGCTTTGATGATTAAATTGAATAGCTCTGGGCTTCTTTAGTCCTCTCTGAAATGCTTATTGATGGGTAGGTTTTTAACTGTTTTAGTGTTTCTGCTTCAGAGAGGGATTTTCTAGTGGTGTAAAGGCAAAAAGCTAAACAAAGAGATCTGTAGGGATTTTTCAGTCTGTATGTCTCGATTAGCCTGATCTATTTGGACAGTTTGCTATGGAGATAATGGTTGTCATGCAGTAAGCTGTTTTCTTTTTGAGGAAACCAGGTTCAGTGAGCGTAGTGATCTTAAGGAATGAAAAAAACTGTTTGAAAAGAGACAACTCTGCCTATAATGTTAGTAACTTTCCTGTTTTATTATTTGTACTATTTTTATTTTCATCTCAATTTTTCTGCCAGTCAACTGACATGTTTAAAAGCTGCCATAGATAGTGACAGCTGTCAATGATGCAATGATGCAATGATGCTGTTAATGATGTCAGTGTTGCTGCAGCACTCTGTACACATTGGAGGTACCCAGTGACAGTCCTGTTCTTGCTGTGACATCATGAAAGTAGCATTTTCTACATTCTGAGCCCTTATGGAAGCCCCTAGATTTCTATGAAGTACAAAATGTAAGGTTAGTAGTAGTCAATTCTATTAAAAGTGTTACATTAAGGTATATGCACCTCATCAACAAAGATTGAGGGTTTTTTGCACCTCGAAAAAGGAACATTTTTTAAACCACTTTCTCTTTTCTTGTACACTGTCATTTTGTTCATGTTCAAAACCCTTTTCTGCATGTAAGTATCTCATCAGTTTACGGCACTTTTTTTCCCCCAGTACTGAACCTCCTTTAAGCAGAAGCTGTTGAATTTTGCAATAGTTTTTCAAAGCCTAAAAAATCCCTGCTGGAACGTAGGTTGTAATCTTAAGCTTCCTGGAGTTAGGTAAGTCTCCATCTATTCTGCTTTGGCACTCTGACAATACATTTCCTCATAAACATATTGCCTGTCAACAGAATTTTGTAGGCAAAGCAAAATTGTCTTTAAAATTTACCAGCATATGCACAAATCTATTTCTGTCCTTTACTGGAATTATGAGATGAAAAATAAGGGGTATTTATCGCTCATTCTGTGGCCGTTACTTGTCATAAGGAGTGAAGTTGTATATGGCTTGGATATAGCATCTAAATATTACCTTTCAGATTTAGACATCAGCGTTATTTTTATTATATATAACATTATTTTGAGTTATCAGTTATTTATTCCATAGCGTGTTACTGTTCTTTATTTGACAAGAAATAGCTGTTACCCTCATAGGACTTGAAAGTATAGGCCTGAGAGAATGAATGTGGAAGATTTCTGATTCAGGTCCACTGCTACTGCAAGCAAAGTCAGCCTATCATTTCAAGTTTCACCTGGTGAGGTGTTTGGGCCTATTGTCTTAAAAGTCAAATTTAGTTTTGGTTTTGTCACTTCTTTATTCTTCTGCACTGTTCAGAAATGGCAAAAGCTGAATGTGATCCTGACCGATGCCTTAATGTAACCCTTTGTGTTTCAGTGAATGGTAAACTGTTCCCAGTCAATTTGTTTCAGTCTACTGGGGTTAAATACCTCTTTTCCAGATAATCTGGCTTAATATTGTATCACTAGAATGTAGTTCTAGATCCTAGAGGGGTGATTGTTACACACCTTTAGGTGAAAGAGGACTCCTCCACCTTCTCATCTCTCAACTTGCTTTGCCTCATTTCTCATTATAAAAGCAGAATTAAAATGTTCCCTCTATTCAGAAGTAATCTTGATTTTTAAATCACCTAATTATGTGCTTTATTCAGAGAAAAAGATCCAAGAAGATGAAGTAATATTGCATAGATAATGGATTGTGACATCAGGCTGCAAAGTGGTGTCACACATAACACTGTTGCTGTACTTACTTGTTTCATTGGCTGAAAGGTTTAATTACAGCTTTTTTTTTTCCCCCTGACTAGTGACATGCTAAGTGCTCAAAGTGTCAGGTCAAAGGTTGGGGCCTAATGATTTACTAAAAATAACTTTAAAGGTAGTGTTTATATCCAAGAAAGAACTCAGAGTGTTGTTACTTGTGTTTTCAGGGGAAGTCTCCCTTTGTTTTCCTTGGTTTTTTTGTTTCATTTTTAACGCAGCCTGTTTATGAAAATTTAATTGAGTATAAGCAGAGTTTATATTTTAGACAGACCATTGATTATACCAAGCCATTAAAAACAATTCTCACCATGTTACATGTACCATCCAAGCTATTTTTGGTTTACTTGTTTTCTTTTCAATGTGACATTTTTCTTCTTTAATGACAATGAAAGAGCCCTCTGCTGAGATGACACAGCTGCTTGTCAGGACTACCCCACCCTTCTTCTCAAAAGACTTTAGTATCTTGCTTCCTGTGGTAGAACATCCGTATGCCAAGTCTTCCCTGTGGTTGTATCAGTGAGAGCTCATCCCTCATCTGCTGCTGCCTTTGTGTTTGGGGTGTTGTGTTGTGCTGTCCTTTCTCCTTCTTCAAATGTTGAATGTGATCTTGGGCATTATGTTGTGTTTTCCTTTCTCTCTGCCAAAAAGCACAAAGAATAATATGCTAGTGGATGGTCACTCCAGTGTGTTAATGCAAAACAATGGACTAATGTACTTTGGGAGACAAGAGTGGCTTTGAGTGTGAATGGAGGGCTGGCAGGGCGATGCCAGAGGACTCACTGCAGACAATGAGTGAGCCCTTTGTTTCACGATTGCTGTAGCTGCTGCAAACACAAATATTCATTGTAGAAGAGATGGCAGCAGTGTTTTTGGCTCGCATGGACCCAGCCATGTCTTCTCTAGGTGAATTTGTGAGAAGCATATGTGTACATGTATTTGTACAGTAATAGAATCATAGATCTCTTATTCCTGAGCACATGGTTAAGTGCTAAGAAGAGTACATCTTCACATCTTATGGTGTGGGAGAAGGAAACTCTAGGACAGTTATCAACAGTGTTCCTAGGGAGAAATTATTTCAACCTAATCTTTTCATTACTGTCTTTGAAAACACGAGACTCCATCCCCTGCAGTGCTCTGAAGAGTCAAGTGTTTCCTACCACTCCTGAGCTCCTGAGATGAGACTAGGGACTATAGCATGCACTTTCCATGCTCTCACACATGACCATCAGGAATGTGACAGAATGAGAAGTCTTTATTTAGATCTTCATCTCATGGCAAGGGTTAGTTTTTCATTGACTGTTTTGTCAGAAGTCCGTAGTACTGAGGTTGCATAACTTTGTTTTCTGAACGTCTTCTGTAATTTAGGAACTTCACTAAAAATAAACTTAGTCATCAGAGGGTACATTTTGTAGGACTTGAGCTTCCTGAGTCTTCATATATTTAATGATATTTAATATATGAATGAGAGCTGATGATCTACAAGTGAAAACCTTGTTATGTTCTTGCTTACCTCCTGTGTTAGGCAGTTTCTGAATTGAGATCAGGAGTTCCATAGTTTAGAATTATATGAGGTTGTTTTTCTATTTGAAAGAGCATAAGAGGAATTAAGGAGAGAGCAATGCCAGTCCTATGAAGAAGTTATCTCTGGTTTTGACTTGTTGCAAGAACTGTCTGTACAACAGGAAGATTGTTATCAGTTGTCCCATTTAAGCCTAGATGTTTTGCACTCAGTTGGACTTGTCTCACATCCTTCCGCTGCTCTTTTTGACCACGAGCACCCATATAGCTCACGCCATCTCTCAATGTGCAGAGTTACAGGCTGTCCCTTGTGCACAACACCCTGCTGCTTCTGGATTCTGGGAGGGGGAATGGGGAAGACGCAAAAATGTTTGCTTCCTTTCCCAGCTCAGAATTCTCATCAGTACTGCAAGCCCTTCCAGGCACCACAGACCTTCCTCAGGGAGGAAGCAGCAGGCTTGATGGGAGGTCTCAGTGACTGATGTTTTCACCTTCCTGTGGCCAAAGCTACTGTCTCTGGCAGTACAGTCTCTGTAACCTGGACTGCACACCATCCAACATCGAGCTGAATAGCTTTGCTTTCCCATGACTTTCCCCTTGAGACTGACAGCTTGGTGTATGTGAATGTGTGAACTATGCTGTAGTCATTCACACCCATCACATATGTTAGATGGAAGTTGAGAAGATAAAGTTAGGTTGCTTTGATCTTCTTAACACTTTCCTATTAGATTTAAATCAGCATTCAGCCATTTAATTTCCTTTTACCAAGATGTGGAAAATGTGCTTCTATTGATGCCTTCATTTGGTTAAAGGAATGCCACCTTGGCTCTCCAGCTGTGAGTGCCATCACCAGAGGCTGCTTTAGCCTACATCTTTGTGCAACCTGAAGTGGATGCTAGAGTTGTGCTCTTATCTGGGGTCTTGGCGATGTGTTTGAAGACAGGTAACAGTGATCTGTAATTTCAACAGCAGCTTATTTTTAAACTATCTCAGAAATAGCACCTCAGATCTTCTGGAGGGCCTTTAGGCTGCAGAAACCACAAATAATTTTTCTATGCATATTTCTTCACTTCCCCTGCATAGCATTTATTGTCAGCCTCAGCAGACGGTTGGAGGCAGTGCAGACTGTGTATGTGCTGCCTGAAATTTCATTCACAGTTACTGTGCTGTAAGTGCAGCTGGTCTGGGGCTTGCCTATACTTTCTGTGTTCCAGCCTCAGCTCTGCAAAACTTTGGGATAAGATTTTATTCCTTCTTTCTCCACTTTCCAGTGTTTAAGATGATAAGTTAAGCTCACCTAGATCATCAAAGTACGTTGAAATATCACTTGTTTTATCTTCCTTTTGCCTTGGAAATGAAAAATGCTGTATAAAGCATGTATAGTCTTTATTTTAAAAGGTTTGGACTATATAAATGCTAATTTCTATCTTTATTATTATGTATTGTGTTTATTAGTCATACAAGTGGGGTTTATAGATAGAGCCCTCTTCAAGATAGGAAAAAATTATATTAGTAGCAAATGAAGATTTTTTTTTTTTTTAATGAGAAGAAATTACTTGACAACAAAGGGATTGTATTTGCTCCAGAGCTTCTACTTGTGTCCTGAACAGCCCTGCTTGATTTTTTTCAGATTCAGAACAGTTCTGGGGGAAAGCTGGTGACTAGATCAGAAGGATGAAAGGTTTTTGTTGCTGACTCTGCTGTTGATTTCTCTATCTGTAAGATAGCATTAATGATCTTTACTAATGAGCACTGATAACCTAGTGGAGCGCTGTACCGCAGACTCTGGATAGAAGTAGCTGCGGTAGCACGTAGTGAATAGTGGTGAGAGGTACTTAACTGTAGCCATGTTCTCTAGAGCAGCTGTGCTGGCTGGCTGGACCGTGGCAGCAGCATCCATCTCGGCCACGCATCCTGATCGCAGGCAGTCCAGTCAGGCAGCTTGGTCACTAACAGCCGTGCTTCTGCCACATGCCACGTTATTGCTGTACTGCTAACATTTGTGGTGGAATAATTGTTGCCAAGTCGAGGACACGTAAAATAAGGGTCCTTGAGAGAACAGCTAGTGGTTAACCTGCCTTTGTGTTTCAGAGATGAGCGAAATCAGTCAATCATTGTCAGTGGGGAATCTGGAGCTGGAAAGACCGTCTCTGCTAAGTATGCCATGAGGTACTTTGCCACAGTCAGTGGATCTGCCAGTGAAGCCAATGTTGAGGAGAAGGTCTTGGCCTCCAATCCCATAATGGAGGTAAGAAAGCTACTGCACTAACCCCCACCCTCCAGCTGCAGTTATTATCCTGGGACTAACATAAGCATTCAAGAGCAAGAGCAAGCTTTACTTCCTTTAAGGATCATAGAACATGGAATAAATATATTTTATAATTTTGCTTTTAATCTATTTACCATGAGGTGCTTTAGGCATCATTTTATGTTGCATTTATGAAAGACTGAGAGAAGACAGGTGGTAACGTTTCAGTCTCGTTAATGTGCTTCACATAACAAAGTAATTTTTACATGAATACTGCTTTAAAATTATTCAGCTTTGTAACACTGGTAGTTCCCAGACCACTAGCCAAGTGCAAGTGCAGAAGACTGGTTTTGTCTGCAAAACTCCAAAGAGGATTAAAACTTACAGTCTTACCCACCAAATGTATGCATCACACAGTGGAAGCAGGTAGATTATATTTTGAAGTGAGAAGCGTTATTACGTAAAGCAAATGTTCAATTTCAAGAAGTGTGATTAGGGAACATAGACTGAGAAAATAAAGTTACATGAGATGCACAAAGTTTCTTTCAGAGGGGAAAAACACTACAGAAGATGTAATTTTTCTATAATTAGCTTAGACTAATGTTTCAATTCTGGAAATGTGTGTAACAAACTGTAGTCAAGTCCCAGAGCCATTGGCTTGGGAGTCCAACTGTGGCAATAGACTGAGATAACATGTACGACTCCCTCCTGCTTCAGGGTCTCTGTTCTCCTGGAGACTCAGGGGATGCTGTAATTCTGATGAGATGGCGAAGCAGAAAACATTTCTTATGCTCATCTGAATTGCTTTTTATGTCTTTGCCTACAATTGTCAAATTGTAGCTGAAGTTAAGGAACTGCATTAAGAATGATTCATCAGACTGAAACAGTCTTGGGGGAATTCTTTGAGAGAAGTAGCACTGTCCATAGGCACGCACATGTGCATGCCTATGGACAACCCAAGAAAATGCTTAGGACCACTAATGCCTTGGTGGATGCTTAGCAAGATAGGTAGATGTCTGTGCAATAGTGTGAAGTGTAATGGATAGACATGAGGAAAAGGAGGGTGTGCGGAGAAATATGAAATGCAAAATGCTGCCATTGTTTTTTCTCAGATATTTTTTTAAAATAAACTATGTTTTATTCCTTTCCTCCTGGCATGAGGAGGCCGTGACACTCAAACTATAACTGCCTCATCACAGGTGTGTGTGTTCTGTCACAAGGTAATTGTGCCTGGTTTGTGGTGCTGTGTGGTGCTTTGTTTTGTGATGAGGGAGCCCTGGCACAGGCTGCTCAGGGAGAGTGCAGAGTTTTCTTCTCTGGAGGTTTCCAAAATCCTCCTGGATGTATTCCTGTGTGACATGATTGAGGTGAACCTCCTTTAGAAGAGAGTTGGACTGGGGGGTTGCTAAAGGTCTCTTCCGACTCCTACCCTCTGTGATTCTGCGAGGAAGCCAGCCTTGAGCTGCTCTTAGCCCAGCGGGAGCAGCCTGGGCTCTGGTGAGCAATGGCAGTTTTGCAGATGTGAGTGAATCCCAGAGTGCTTCAGTGAGTGACATACCATCCTTGGCTACATTGAGACTCAGTGTGTGGCTAACAGGGCCCAGGGTGTGACTAATAGGGCCATGGGTGCTAAACTCTCCTTGTGCAGAGGTGGTACCTGGGACCAGGCAGCCAACCATGTCCTCACAACTGCTCTGCTAAGGGGCAGCTATGGCAGGAGACAGCAGGACAGGTTTGCAGTTTGCTACTTCTTTGCTCAGTGAAATGCAAACTGCCTACAGGTGTCCCTGTTCCACTTCTTTTATTTGGTCTCAAAACATAAACCAAACCTCTTTCTCTCTCACTCTTTGGTGCCCACCTCCCAGTCAGTGACAATCAGCTCATCATTAATTTTCTGGTTTAATTTCCAAAGAAAGGAAATTTAAATTGAGGACTAGAAGTGAATTTTCCATCCATTCTGGTTTTTATCCACCAAAAACCATGGTGGTGCTTTATTTTTATTTTCTAGGGATAACAACTATTTCGTGAACCTGAGTATATCTAAAGTTTCAGTTAAGCATTGCTATCACAGTTATCCTTTTAACTTCAAACAAACTTAAATAAGCTTTAGAGTGAGCGTTATGAAATCTGATGTTGAGACAGACTCTAGGATAGCAAAATTAATATTTCAAACTCTTCAGTTAATAAATCAGCAGAAAACCAGATTAACTCATGTAGATTAGGAAGAAAATGAGTAATTCATTTTAGAAACCAGAAACTCTTCATTTGCTAGATTGATTGTAAAACTTTAGGAGCAAAAGGTAATTTCAGTTTTTAAGTTCTGTTTGGACAACCTAGACATCAGCATTTTATGAGGTACCATCACTAGTGTCAGAATTTCATATCATCTTTGCCTACTAAACACTTTACTCAAATATCCAGTTAGAGTAAATTCGGTATTTCTTAGAACTGCAGAGATGCGATTTGTTCTCGCATCCTTTGTAGCAGCTGTTCATCTGACACATACTTTGGCATCTGCTGAGTCAGGTATGCATGCTGCTGCTGCTGTCATGGGCATTCAGAAGGTCTAATCCCCTTTTCCTGTGCTGTACTCGACCAGTCCTAACTGACTCACTGGCCTTTCGCTTACAGATTTGGAGTACTGATGCTCAACATTGCTCTCATTTGTTTTTCCCAAGTTTTATTTCAGTACAGAGCTTCTATGGGTGGCTGTGGGAACTAGGACATAAACAGAACTCAGTTCTTTATTTATAGTTCAGAGCCAGCTACTTGATAACTTAGACACAGTGGCATATGATGAAAGGGAGTGTGCTATATCTTAATTACTCCAAATGCCATTGTTTTCGATGCAGAGATATCTTTAAGATTTTTTTTTTGGAAGGTAAGTTGCTATGTGATGTCTAAAACGTGATCTAATTGAGAAGAGAGAATGCTTTTCTTTGAAGTTCAGCATGTTGTGGTTTGCATGCCTTGTATTCTGATACATCCAGGTGGTGCCTGTTGCAGGGTGAATCCTAATGCTGGTGAGGTAAGGCAAAGTTGCACCAAGGCCATTTAAGTCATCATCTGCTCTGAACATCCCAAAGCCATGTACTATAGAGGAAATGCATTAAATATTGTTTATTGCCTATGAAACTTTACTGAATTAATCTGAGAAAATTATATGCATAGGGCAGCATTGAAGACTGCTTCTGAGCAGGAACCAAGCTGCTATGGAAGATATTTAGTTCCAGGGAAATGACATGAGTCTGTAAATGTTATTTTTTAGATTATATTTAGGCACACAGTAAATATTTTGTAATTATATGTTTGCAAATGTAGTTTGGAGATGGGGTTGATTACAGAGTAATGATAATAATAAACGCTTAGCCAGACAGAACGTAGAGGCTGTTGGCTGGACTATGGGTTCATTAAGTCCATAGAGGAATCTGGATGTATGTGAGTATTCTGATAGACTTGAATTCCTTTTTAGCTCAAAAACTGGATTATGTGGACATAAAATAATTGCTGCGAAGATCAGCTGCTGATCTCACATTAATAAAATGATGCAACAATAATTCTTGATTATTTTGAAACCAGGACAAAAATATTATTAAGTCTTTACGAGCCATGTAGATGATTAGATAGATGGACTAATTTCTAAAAGCTGTTTAACCTTTACAATATTCCCTTTCTTCAGTCTATTGGAAATGCCAAAACTACGAGGAATGACAACAGCAGTCGCTTTGGAAAATATATTGAAATCGGTTTTGATAAGAGGTATCGAATCATTGGTGCTAACATGAGAACTTACCTCTTGGAAAAATCAAGAGTGGTGTTTCAGGTAATACTGATGCAATCTTCTTATTGTGTATGTGTGTGGCTATGCTAAAAAAGAAAAACCTATTGCTGGCTGATATTAGATATCTCTCCTAAGAGATGGCTGTAATAGTGTGTCTGTAATCCAGCACATGTGGGGAGGGAGGAGAAAAGGAAACCTAAGTCAGCCCTTCATTACATGAATTATTCGTGGTGGTAAAACGTTTATTAAGAGGGCTGCATATTTAAACATTAGATGCTTCAGTGCATTACGAGGCAGGAGCTTTTGCTTTAAAGAATAGGCCTTCAAAACCTGGCAGAAGACACTCATGCTTGGGAAGAGCTCTCTGTTGTGGTTCATAAAGCTACCCTCTTCACTCACTTTCTATCTTTTGTTAAACTCCACTACTATCACAATAATTATGAATGAGTCCTAATTGCACTTATTTAGGCAAATAAGAATATGTAATTTCATCTCTCTTGAACTCTCTTCGCTTTACTGTTTCATAATTGAACCAACACACAACCTTTTTGTCTCCCGCACTTCCTCAGAATCTTTGCTTACTTTACAGGCTAGAGCTCAGTAAAAATGAGCTTACACCTTTAGGCAGCCAGTCAAGGATAAACTAAGTAATTCCAGTTTGTATGTTGTATATTTTGAAAATCAGAGACTTCTTGCACATGGCTTAGCTGGAAGAGTGTGTTTTTATTTCTTTTTCCTTATTTTTCCTTTTTTTTTGTTTCAAAGTGATGAAATTTTGGACACTTCCATTCAGAATTATTGGTGTTGGTCATGAGTCATAATCTGAGCTGTGTTTGTCCTTCATTTTAAAATTCCATCTTTGCCTTGGCAAGGAAGATACTCCCTTCACAGCTTATTATAAATGCTGAGGCAAATGGCATTAGTTATTTTTGGAAAATGAAAAGCTTTTAGGTATGATCATTTCAGCCACCCATAGAATCCTGATCTATTTTTAATAGTGATCACAGCTCTGAAAAGTGGAAATCATACATTTTTTTTTAAATGAAAATGTCTGTGTGCGTCTTGCTGTTGAAAATGGATTAAATTAATCAAGAAGGAAATGGTAGATGCTGATTTTTCTTTCCTTTTTCCATATGGCTGCTATGCTCATATAATGTAATGCTAGAGAAAGCATTAAACATAGTAATTATTTTCTATTCATGGATGTTTCTGTCACTTGTTAAGTTGTGAAAATAATAATTTCCTTTCTTTTTAAAGGCAGAAGAGGAGAGAAATTACCACATCTTTTACCAACTTTGTGCCTCTGCAGCATTACCTGAGTTTAAAACTCTCCGATTAGGTATGAAATTCACATTCATTGTGTTATGGAATTGTAGGTACAAAGCAGCATCTCTGAGGTTTTTGAGGCATAGAACCAAAAATGAGAATTGCTGGCTTTTAAAGTCTAAACTTTTAAACCTTCAAATACTAAAATACACTGAAAATAACTAAAATGCCAAATCTCTGTGTTTTTTCAATAGAACAAAACTAACCGATTTGTTTATTCAGCATACTCTAATGCAGTCCAGTTGTAATCACTGACACTTACTATGTCCTGGATTCC
This sequence comes from Urocolius indicus, assembly GCA_013401255.1. Taxonomy (NCBI): domain Eukaryota; kingdom Metazoa; phylum Chordata; class Aves; order Coliiformes; family Coliidae; genus Urocolius; species Urocolius indicus. The sequence continues at coordinate 306,973 of WBNH01006188.1, read as the reverse complement.
AGAGTAGCTTTCCAGTGGTGAGGGTGAAATTCTCTTCTTTTGGTCCTTTAAAACCCTTTTTCCATGGCTCCAGCTACTAGAGAATGTTACCATTTCAGATGTAAGCACCTGAAAAGCTTCTTTTTCATCTGCATATTTTTCACTTGGGCTGTTACCAACAATTACTTTACTGTCTCTGCTAAGCTGGTGGTCACGAAACCGAGAAGTGGCATTTTTTATTTTTCCATTGAAAATGTTAATAAAGGTTTCTCATTTAACAGGAAGTGGTAAAGTAAAAGAAAGTCACGTTGATGACCTTGGGACAGGCAATCACCTCAATTTAAAAAATTCAATACAAATTTTAATGCTTCTTGTGTACTTTTTAAAGTTAGCTTTATAGTGGGGAAAATGGCACAGCCTGTCAGTGCTGATTTCTGAAATGTCATTCTGGTTTTAAACTGTTTCTCTGCTCTTCTGCACCATCCTGGCACATTTAGAATTCACATCTGCTGACACAGGAAAGAAAGGAACTGATGTAATTATAACTAAAGAAGCCATTTAGCAGACTGCTCTTTCAGCTTTGTTGAAACCTTAGGAGATGAGAAGAAAAGGAGTCTGTTACTGTAGCTGAAAGCATGGCCACTGAAACCATAGGAATTTACACAGTACTCAGGAGAGCTACTGCTCTCCCAGTTAAGCCCAGTGCTCTCCTCAGAGTGGTATGAAACTATCAGTTCTCCAACCACAACTTCTCAGCCAGAATTGATCACAGATACTCATAAGACTAAACCAGACAATGAATTGGGCATGAGAAGAAAATGGGCAAAAGAGAATGTTTCAAATATCCTGATGCAATGATAGCATAAAAATGCCTGCTACATAATACCAAAGTGCTGCTGCTATCAACTCTGCTCCTACACCTTTGGTGGTTGTCTCAGACTTGGAGAATAATTGCTTCCAAAGTGTTTATTCCACAGGTGAGGAAGTCTAAACCAAGGTTAAGTAGAGAATGTGCTTGAAGGCCTGTTTTAGGAACCAGGTAGCTTAAGAATAGTTCTTTGTACTGTTAAATTTTGAAAAAAATCCTCTCCAGAATAAAGGGCTCTTGTGAGCCAGAAGGCTATACTGACACATTTCAAATCATGGATTCTGCCAAGAACAAATTAATCATTACAGAGCTTTACAGATGTGCTGCGAATTTCTGCATCACAGTGGGTAAAAGATTTGTCTTTTCTCCTACAGGGAATGCAAACTACTTTCACTATACAAAGCAAGGTGGAAGCCCTGTGATTGATGGTGTCGATGATGCCAAGGAAATGGTGAACACCAGGCAGGCCTGCACTTTGCTAGGTAAAACACACTCACATCTCAAATCCCATACACTAGTGTTTTCTACACTGTTTGTGTATATTTTCTTCATACTCTGATGTGTTTAGAAACAGGAAAGTTTGATAAACTTTCAGAACTTTTATTAAATTAAGAAGGTATTTCAAATGCAGTGAAATAATACATCTAGTATGGGAGGAACATGCATTACATGAACATAAATGATGAGTTCCCTTGGTGTAGCATATACAGTGTTGGAGGTCACTGACAAAGCACTTTGGAATAGCAAATTAAATAATTAATTTTAATTGATTTTTTTCCTTCAGCTGGTTGTAAAAATGTTTTTAATAGAATTGCTCTAAAAAAGATATACAGCAATAACTTTTTCTCTTCTTAATAAAATTTGTCATCAGCTGCAGCTTGTGATTCTTTATTTCTCTCTGCATTCAAAACATTTTATTCATCATTTTTTAGGGATTAGTGATTCCTACCAGACGGGAATTTTTCGAATTCTCGCTGGCATCCTTCATTTGGGCAACGTGGAGTTTGCATCTCGGGATTCTGACAGCTGCACTATTCCTGTGAGTAGCAGATGAGCTGAAGGGCATGATTTCTACTTTGACAGTTCTGCCTTCTGCTTGCTTGCAGGGACCTCTTCTGAAAAAGGGTAATAATATCAAAATGCAAGCAGTGTGTTTAGTTTAATTTTTAAACATTTCACATTTTGTTTTGCATATGGATTCAACTCTTTTCAGTTTAGAGGCTTTAGACAATGCTCTCTGTATTTATTATAACAGTGTCTGCCTTAATTTCATTTCAAATCTGTAATTGATCTTTCCTAGAAAAGCCTACCAGACAGGATAGCTTTGAAGTCCTGGGCAATTGTCTAGATCTTTATATTCCTACATGAATACATTCCCTGCCCACTGTAAATGTTTTGCAGAATGATTTTGGGTTTTTTGAATGTTAAATGCCTAAATGGCCTAAATAATTGCAAAGTAAATGCTTCACAAAGTCCTCTGGGATGTCTAGACAAGAGCATAGGGCATACAGATAAAATTATCAGAGTGTCGTGGTTTTATCAGTCCTTTTTGACCTTGGCAGAGGTCAGCACTGAGGACTGCATAGTCTGATCAGAGAACAACCTCCTCATTCAGTGAGAACCAAGGCTTCTTACTGAAGTCCATATTCTGGAGATGAGAAACAGTCACTCTTCCCTCATGCTGGACTACACAGCCTTCATCTTTCTCTCTTTTCAAGTAATAGCAGCAGTTGCAAAGTCTTTTTTCTCATATTACTATTGGTCATTTTCTCAAGATTCTGCAGCAGCAGTTTCTGGAGCTGAGATATCAGGTCTGTCATTGGGCCTCAGGTGATTGGTGGGCCTGCTCTGACACCATCATTCTATGGGATCGGATGGATAACTGCTGTGAAACCATAGCAACAGTCTATCTCTTTGGTGTGTCTTAAAAAACATTTTTACTACAAAGAAAGTGTCATTTAATAATTACAAGTAGAAAGCTGATCAGCCCCAGGACATGATGAGCTAGCCTGTGCTGTAATGGGTATCTCCAATGCAAGAATCCCACGGAATGAGCTAATACAAAGCTGCAAGTCCCTGTGCAATCCTATCCTGCTGTGGTAAACATCTAGCAGATGTCAGTGAATGTCTGCTCAATGGCATCTGCTACCTGAGCCCTGCTGTTCTCTACCAGTAGCCATGTCATTGCAGAGCTCTGTGCCACACAGGCTGGTCTACCTGGGAAGCAGTGCATAGTGATGCAACAGTGGTGCCTGGAGGAGCTCAATGAAGGGCTCTGCATGGTGCTATGGGAGTGAAGGGGTTTGTTTAATGCCAGCTTGAGTAACCCTAATATGACACACTTTTGTGAGGTGTTCATTATGATTGTTACTTTATTATGAGCCGGTTCAAGTGATATGGCTGAGCTGAAAGAAGACATGCTCAGTTCACTGGGTTTTGGAGGTTTAACAGCACTGCCATGGGACCTGTTTGCTGTAAAGACTGGAGGACGCCTCAGAGAAATCAGAAACACATGGAAATAGAGAGATAAAGCTGACGTACCCTGCAGCTACTGGGCACGTAGTAAGAGTCCCCTGTAATCTGTCCTTGTCGATATGCTGCTTGTCAGCGTGCTCCTGAGCCACTGACTGCGAAGTCAACGTGATGAGGAAGTGTGAGGAAAGTTCCTTAGGAGTCAAGACCTGTGTGTCCACCTTGATTTGTAGCTGTCAGTTTGCTTGTTAGTCACAAGGTGTAGTATCTTACTCATTGAGTGATAAACATACTGCAGGGATTTTTATGCAGAAATCGTGTATCGATGCCTCAGTCCTTGCCAGCTGATTTTACTCAGTTAAATAAAGGTCATTTTTTTCACTTTTACAGTCAAATTTGAGAGTTAGAGAACATCATTTGCATGTTCCAATCTCTTAATGTTTGTTTCCAGAATCCACTGAGAAAATACTGTGTTAAATACTGAGAGCAGACCACTAAAACCCTTCCAGACTTCTTTGTCTTCATCCTGACTTGGGCTGCGATGCCTTATTGCCCATCACTCCCTGCCCTGGATGTATATGAGCAGATGGGAGCACCTCTCATGAGCTGTAGTCCATTCTGTCCCCAGCACACAGTCAATTCCCTCTTCTAGCTTCTTCACTTAAAACTGTGACAGCTCTAAGAATGCAAAATACCAAGTCCATCCCTGCAAAGCTAGATGATTTGTTTTAGTGAAGGCTGCAGGTTTCCCGTGCAGGGCTTTTTCCTGAACACAAGTATAGTACAATGCCTCTGGGGGAAACTGCAATTCACTACTTTACTTCAGCAATGTGAATGTGATAAGTGGGTAGGCAACTTGTTACGTTATGAAGGAGGAAGAGCTGAGGAAGCTGCTGTGGCTGCTTATTGTTGGATCACTGTAGGCAGGCAGTTCTGTTTGCATGATTGCATGTGCGCTATTGCTAATACTCTTTCAAGACCTAACAAGATTGTTTTTATTAGCCCAAGCATGAACCCCTCACTATCTTCTGCGACCTCATGGGTGTGGAGTATGAAGAGATGGCCCACTGGCTTTGCCATAGGAAGCTTGTGACTGCCACTGAAACCTACATCAAGCCAATTTCTAAACTTCATGCCATCAATGCCAGAGATGCACTTGCCAAACATATCTATGCTAATCTCTTTAACTGGATTGTAGATCATGTGAATAAAGCCCTTCATGCTACTGTAAAACAGCATTCTTTCATTGGAGTGTTGGACATTTATGGGTGAGTCTTTTGTCAGAGATATCACATCTTACATAATTATCTTACTGCACAGAATCTTTGCCCTTACCATGTAGCACTGCATGGATTACACAAAAAAAAAACCCCAGACCCTTAGCAGTTGCTTATTCCAGCTGAAGGAAGTAGGTGTGTGGTTTTAACACACTGTCTTGACTTTCAAGTTTGACATTTATAGTGGGATTTCAGACTTTTGTTGTTGGTAGTTCCTTTGAGTATTGCATTGAGAAGAGTTACCAGGGAATTGTCACTTTTTCGTTCCTCCAGGGTGGCTTTCCAGGAACATCAGTCCCTTCCCTGTGTTCATCATCCTTGCCTAAAGAGGGTCCATAGCTGAATTGCCCACATACCACACCTTGCCATGTCCCTGTACGCTTTGTTGCTTGATTGCGGTTTACGTGGAGCAATGCAATGAATTTGACTGGATGGGGGAGAATTTAAAATTATGGGGTCATTTAATCTGTTTTTTTTTTTCACCACACTAGTAATTTTGAGTATCTGCATATTTTAGATTTGAGACATTCGAAATCAACAGCTTTGAACAATTCTGTATCAACTATGCCAATGAAAAACTGCAGCAGCAGTTCAATATGGTAAGTAGGAAATGACTGGCATTTCCTCTTCCCTCTTCCCTCACCTAAGTCCATTCTGCTAATTGGGTCCCCAGTGGTTAAGATGAATTCCTTCAGTCTATTAACCAGCTGTCCTGGCCATGGGCTTTGGGGGATGGAGAAAGATCGACTATCTCCTAGAAATAGATTTTGTGACTAACTGCTGCTCTGGGACTATTTGAAATTCCAATCACAGTAACAATTATAAGACAGAAGCAGTGCTTGGCAATTAAGACTCCAAGATTACCTGTCAATGAGAGCATGTGGATGAAGCTGGAGTTAGCTGGGCCTCCAGAACCTCCAACGTGAGTCTGTGCACAGGCAGCAGAGAGCAGGGTTTCGCTGCTGGAAATCCGCCGCCTGCACTTCCTCTCCTGGCCGTATTTTTTGAGGGTTTTCAGCCGCATCCCAAAGCTGATGACTGACGTGTGGCAGGAGGTGGCTCTTCCCCCTCCTCCAGAGAAATCACGATTCTCTCTCTCTCCTCAGCCGTAGTGACGTTTGTAATTCTATATCTTACCTGCATAATGATGAGGCAAGTTATTTATGCCCGATCTGTTGCTAGGCTGTGCTGCAGTCCAGGAATAGCTCTGAACTCTCTTGCTGAGCATACCTCCCTGGCAGTGTGTGCTTGCAGAACTGGACCCCCCCACACTGTTGTTCATCCCAGCGTCAAGGATACATGTAGGGGAGTAAGTGGGGTGCAGGAATGGGGGCAAGACTTTCCAGCCCAGTGTTCCCTTTCTGTGCTGGTAATGCCACAGCTAGCTTCAGCTCCATAGCTGGGATGTTGTAACTGCTAAGCACAAGGTATCTTGGGGTTTTTCTCAGCTGTAGAACCTAGTTGCAGTAAGAACTGTAAGGGCTCACTTCCTTGGTAAAGATTGCTGTCCGCTTGTTCCCCTTCCTCTCATGTTGTTGCTGTAAGCACTCATCTCACAAAGGAGACAGGGTGACCTGGCTTTTTTGTTGATGCCCCACCAAGCTACTAAACCCACCACCTTTGGACACAGACCCATTGGGCTGCTGTGCAGGTACATAGAGTGGAAGTTGCTTTAGAGCCCTGTGTTTGGAGGTAGCCAGCAGGCCTTCACGTGCTGTATGGGGCAGCCTGAGCCCAGCTGAGGGCCGGCTGCACAGGGACTGCCTGGCCACCACTCGAGTCTCCACAGCCTGCGTGACCTCCTGAGTCCCCCTTCCCTGGCCTGACCACCCATAGCCCATAAGGAAAGTTAGGTCAGAAGACATTTTTCATCACATAATTGCTAATTCCTTTACAGTGAAGAAATGGTTTTGTATTTTCTTCCAGGACTTGGCTTGGATATGACTCGCCAATAAAATGCTACCATTGGCTTTCCTGTCAGGAATTAACTCTGCGTGTAATGCAGCCGTTAAGCAGCAGGGTGGGAACGGTTCCCGCGGGTGCCATTAAGGAGCACTGCTTTGGAAAGGATGGCATTAAGCTAATGAAACAAAAGGGATAAAGTGCTTTGTTAGAGTTGTTTGCTGCTGCCTGGCAGATGTGTGCCAAGGAGCTGTGAGGCATTTGTGGGCATGTGCAGCTGAGGCCAGCTCCAGGAATACAGGTGTCTGTGGAGGCCCCTGAGCTATGCCCACAGCCCTGCTCTGCACTGCTCTTGAGCTCACTTCTGCCTGCCAGAATAGTTAGTACCCATTAAAATTTAAATGGGAGATAAACCATCATTTAAAATAACCGTAGTCAGTGGTCTTTTGGGGTTTTGTGCTATTAGGACCACAGTTTGCCTGTTTAATATCTTAATGTTTTGGTTTTTAATTCATCTCCTATGCACATTTCATTAAGCCTGTGTAGGTTTTTGTGATAATAATTTTAAATAAATACACAACTGCATTGCTATTGATCTTCATACCAGAAAAATCTTTGACAAAATTTTGCTTAAAGGACTGCTTGTGCTAATACTCCTAGAGTCCATCTTGCAGGTTTTGCTAAGAGTAGAGTTTCATGCAGTGCATCATTTTAGAAAAAAAACAACAGCTCTGTTCTTCTACAAAGAAATGCAAAAGTATTTATAGTAATATTTTACTTGAAATAGAGCAGTAGCCATAACTACAAAATCATAACTGATCATCTCACTTGATAAGTTGCTGTTTCTGCACTTGAGGTTTTTTCTGGGTTTCGTCTTCATTTTTTTAATGAGAGAAAAGACCTAGTAGTAATTGTGGGACAATATAGGAAAAAGATAGGAATAGAGAACAGAGAACATGGCTGGGCGCTTTGATTGAGTCTGTTGTCTTTAGGCCAGGAAAAAAGGTTAATTTATTTTTCATACACTTACTTGTTAAAAGGTTTATTTGGTTGAACTAGTGTGTCACTTGACAGCCTGGATTAATGTGCCAAGATGCATTCAAGTGAAAGTTCGGTGTATTTATTCTGCATTTTATTTCACAGAAAACTATTTTATTTTTGCCCCATAGCATGTCTTTAAGCTGGAACAAGAAGAATACATGAAGGAACAAATACCATGGACCTTGATTGATTTCTATGACAATCAGCCTTGCATCAACCTCATAGAGGCCAAAATGGGTGTTCTGGATCTGTTGGATGAGGAATGCAAGGTATCTTTCATAGAGAAAGAGGTCATCACTCCGCCTACCTTTGGGGTCTCCCCATCTGCACATGGCCATCATTTTGACACTGCTAATGAAAGATTTGGAGAACATATTAACAGAATTGGCAATTGGGTTTGGTCGTGGGTTTTTCCGTCCTCTCTATCATGTATCTGTTTCAGGGACTTTGATCAACGTTTATTTTGACCTTGGCAACTTTTTCTTTTCTGAAATGTAGCAAATACAGTCTTTGGTCCCATCAGATTTCTCCAAATTTCCTCTCATTTGGTGTCTCACCTTTTGTCTTTTGCCTTAGTTTAATTTATACCAAGCCATCTACAGGGAATGGTATGTGGTGTGTACTTCAGTGGAAAACCGGTTTGGAGTTCTTGTGTATCACAAAGCATCACAGAAAGTCTATAATGGTGATGATTTCTCACTCGCTGGGATGCTGCTCAGTCAGATAACGTACTAGTAATGCTGCCTTCAGGTGCGTGACACTGGAAGGGTTATTAATGTGTCACATAGCCTCTATACCTGCTGCTGGGCTGCACCCAGTCCAGAGTGTTACAGAAGCAAATGCACAGCTGATTACCAGCTTCCTTGCTTATGGCAGTGCTGGAAATCTGAGGAGCTGCAGTTTGAAAGCAAACTAAAAAATGTTGTCCCCCCATTGTTCCAGCTTTTGCTACTGAAAAGTTTTCAAGATGTTTTAAAAGTGTGTCCTCTTCCATAGATGCCAAAAGGTTCGGATGATACTTGGGCCCAAAAACTATACAACACTCATTTGAATAAATGTGCCCTCTTTGAAAAACCACGTCTGTCAAATAAGGCTTTTATCATCAAGCACTTTGCTGACAAGGTAAGGAACTTGGGTACAGCTTTCCATGGCAGATGTTGCTGAGCGCATGTGTGGGAGGGGATCCTGGGGTGGGCCACTGTTGCTGGCCCTGTCTGGGCAGCGGCATCCCTGGCTCTGCTCCACCTCTTGCACAATGCTTGTCTGCCTGCACACCCGATCAGGAGGAGAAAGTTGACCTGCAGCTGTGCAGAGCCACGAACACAAACAAGAGCTCCTGACTCCTGTCACATGCTGTAACCACTAACCGTGCTTTTAAAAACATGACAGTTCAGTGTATTTGCAGTTCACAGCATAGTTATATCAATTTCAGTTATTCTGTAGAACGACACAATACAAAATCATGTATCTCACTGTAGTTTTAGATAAAGAGCAACAACAAAATTATGTTGATTTTGCTGCCATCTTAACGTGCAATCAGGAAGGAGTCTAACACACCCTTCTTATCTCTGGAGCAGTATGTACTGCTCCCACCCTTGCCTCTGCTGGCCAGCAAATGGATATTTCTAGGAAGCTGGACGAGGGCTATCTCAGTGGAGTGCATGTGTTGTTCAGCTCTCTCACTGCGTTGTCCAACAGAGCAACTCCTTAGGTTAGTATAAAATAAAGAATTAAAAGTCCTGTTAAATAAAGAATATTGTCAGCTTTGTTGAAAAAAGTTTGTCAAACCTCTGGAATTCTTATCAGTAGGTCTGTACATGCTGGCATGGGGGCTTGGAGGCATTTATTTGCCCACCACTTGGTGTCTCCCATATTCCTGAATGTATGCATAGAAGAGAGGTCCTATTTTTGTTGCATCTAATGTTACCTAATGAAAGCGGCAAGAACATCTCTGTAACTGTTTAGATTAATGAGTTCTGTTTTATTTGGTGGACAAGAAAAAAAGGAATAATTTCCTATTTTATGTACTGTTAATTAGGCTAAACTTTGATATTTGAAAACAAGGCTTTCCTATGCCTAGTCTGAGCAGTGAGAGCCAAGGAAAGCTAAAAGTAGATCCATGCCGGTATTGGCAAAAATTCTAAGCTCTGATGTGCTGTCTGAGGGCGCTTATGTGAGTGCATGCAGACATCTTGAAGGGAAAAATTAAGCTGCAGCTGGCAGGTTAGTTACCCTTGTGCCTCGAGTTGGTTTCTCTGGGAGAGATTCTGCTGCCCTCTCGTGGCATTGTCTCCTGCAGTGAAAACATCGATGGTATCCCCACTGAATTAAGAGTGGGCTTTCAGCCTTGGAGAGTCCAGGGAGATCCTCCACCCTCTCCCTCCCAGGGAACTTTTTAAAATGTTTTGCAGCTCACAGTAGGGTGTCCTTGTGTAAGCACCCATAAATGACTGTACTGAAAGAGGGGCTGCTGGTGGGTATAAACCAGTCTGCTCAAAGATCAAAACTGTAACAAGGGTTTGCCCCTGTATTTTGAAGTCTACATTTCTGCTGATACAAGACTGAAGAGTTAGTACGAGAGATAGCATTCTTACATTAAGTATTATCGAATTCTAAGGTGCAGGATTTTGACAATAATTTTTGGGTTTTGTTCAGCTTGGAATTAGGACAGCAAAATAAATCCTCGGTTTTTATCTGACACTCTGGCTGTTCTTTGGTCCAGGAGACTCCATGGCCTTGTGATGAAAGATTATTATGTATTGTCATAACTTTTTATTGTTTCTGGTAAAAACTGTCTTTCTGAGTACAAATGAGGCATTTTCATAATAAGCTGCAGGCAGCATCTCAGCTAATGAGATGAGATACTTTGTTCTCATTTGCATCTGGATTTCTCACAATATTGCAGCCCTAATAACTTCAGTGAAGGAGATGCTCAACACACATTTTGTTTCTTCACATTTACAGTAACCATTCAATCATGCTGTCTGACCACAAGCATCCCTCCACAGTGAAATATACCTGGTATAATGCAGTGATAGTATTTATCTCTGCATGTTTTAATGGTTTACCTTTTACTTGAAAGCACTCTCTGAAGAAAATCTGTTTAACCAAGGTGCACTTGGGAGCTGATATTTTAAACATCCACAACAATTGTCAGTTTTATGTGTGAATGTTACATCTGATGAATTCTATGCAAACATTCTTGTTAAATACTTTTAATACTTACTCTTTTTTTGTACAATGATGGTTTTCAGGTGGAATATCAATGTGAAGGCTTTTTGGAAAAGAATAAGGACACCGTTTATGAAGAACAAATTAAAGTCCTAAAATCAAGTAAGGTTAGTACGGGAATTTTTTTTTCTTCTTTTGCAGTTATGAGTCCTTGAACTAAGGACAATATAAAGTTTTTATAAACCTTCATAAACCTTATGAACTCTTTGTTCAACTTCGGTTGATGTGATACTTATTTTGTGTTTTATCTCTGTGAATTTACAGAGTTCCGTAGCCTAATTTTGCTCCATGTAAGATCAGTCTATATTTAGCCATTGATTTCACTGTTAGTATATTTTATTTGGGTTTGATTTGTTTTTTTTTTTGTTTGTTTTTTTTTTTACTTTTCACAAGACTTTGCTGTATTTTCTGTAAAGACATCGAGGACTTCTAATGTACTGTAGTAGCATAAGAAAGTTGTAACAGTTAATCTCTTAATTTTGTGATCCAAAAGCAGAGGCATCTTTTTTTATTATGGTGTGACAATTGAGCAGAAAATTTCTGGAGGAGAGATAAGTTTTATTCCGGAAAGAAAATGAGAAAAGAATGAAATGTATAGACCCTAAGGACACAAAGCAGAATTTACAGAATCTTGCCTTCTTGATATCTGTGAAAGGAAGATAGCATTTGAATTGAAAAATACTATGTGAAGGAATATTGTAGAACGGGCCTTCAGTAGCATTGTCTGGTTTTTTTTTAATGGCAGAAATACAAGTTACGCTCTGCTGAAGTGTAAAGTCAATTAACTTGACATTGTGATGGCTGCTGGGAGTTTGCTAGCTCTAATGGCCCAGGAAGCTGGGTATCAAGGACAGGCTATTTAAAATTGTGCCATTCTATCAGAAAACCAACATTTTTCTCTTCTGTTTCTATTCTGAGCAGTACGTGAAGCTAAATATTAAAACATGTTGCATAATGAAAAACCACAGCAGCCTTTTCGCTGAGAGAAGCGTTGAAGTGGTTTGAGTGCAGCCAGTTACTGGGTATGTGGGAGGCAGGTGGCATCCTCAGGGAGCTGGCAGGGACCAACTGCCTGGGCTGGGCAGCCCTGGCTCTGCCCCGGGGTGGCTCTGCACTGTGCAGGGTAGAGGGGCAGGGGAGCTCTGAGGGTAGAGTCTGGTGACTAAGAAACGATAGGGATACAGCAACTGTAGGAGCGTGACAACAGTTAGGGCAGGCTCAGGGAGTTGAATTAATTCAGTCTGTACACTAAGAGCAACATGGTTTTCACCAGAGGTAAATTTTATCTAAGCCAATGTGTTGTTTTTTTTGTTTTTTTTAAATAATGAAGTTATAAAAATATATTTTCAAAAGAAGAGTGTTTCAGTTTTATTTTTCAGCAAGCCCTCTTTATTAGTGATTGTAGTGGGACTGCATTTCTGATTTTTTTTTTTCTGTTGTTGTCGCTGTTTGCTGGGTTTGCCGTGCACACTCAACAGAAGGTAATTCTAAACTGAATGCATCATCTGTCATCCTGCCCATGCCCACTCTCACATAGTGCTCGAAAGCTTCTTTGCTCTGCAAAACGCATGACATGCTGCTCTTGGCAGGCACTGTAGTGTTTAGCTATTTATTTTGGCCTTCTCTGTAAATCCACCCACAGGACCTCTTTGAACTAGTTCAGTTTCCATGCATCATGAAAGCAATGCAGCAGTCCTCAGCTTTTATGCCTGCTACTGGCATGTTGTTAAAATCTTCTGTTGTGGCTCTGTATTGACAGAAGTGATCTGTAAGATTCTTAGCAGCATGTCTGTTAAGTTGCCTGAGAAAAAATTACAGGGAAAAAAATGCTTGTTTGCATGTTTTCTACCATGTGAATTAGCTGCCCTTTGATCAATGTTTTCCCTTTCCTTGAACACTCCCACTGTTCTGCAAAAAAATGGAACCCAAAACCAAAAATACCCATGAATGCCCCTCCAGTGAAGACCATCTCAGTAATGCTCTCCTGGGGTTGGCCTCTGTTGCAGAAAACCACGCACTGGTCCTTTCTCTTGCATGCAGACACCAAGGCAGTTGTCTATGGAAATGAGGACTTTGAAATGTAATTTTTTTACAGGCAGATTCTCCCAGGGTTGGAAAATGGGGATGAGGCTTAGGTACTGCTAGCTTAGAAGGGCTCATCTACCTGCATTCGAGACATGGGGGGCCCCCTTCCTACCCTCACCCTTGGTGTGGGAGAGGGTCGGGAGTTTCAGATTAAGGATGTTGTATTTAATTAAGTTTCTGTGTAGGATGAAAAGCCTTGGCTCTGTAGTTCAGGTGCCTGTGCATGCCGACTCACTCCATCTGACCGTGGGTAGCTGAAGGAGGCGGTGGTGGCCCAATCATCCCCAACTCTTTGTTGAGTCAATGGAAAGAGATGGGCTAAATCACCCTGTGGAAATGTCATTATTCTACCAACTACAGAGGTAATCTAAGGTGATCGTGCTCCTAATCTAGCAGATGGAGGTGAGATAAAACTAAGGTACGATAGCCCTGTTTTAGTTCAGGAATTTTGAATACCTCCATAGCATTCATAACCATTATATGGTGCTAGAGTGCTGTGCTGGATGCTACTGAGGAATGTTTGATGCCTTCTGCCAGCCCATCTGGCACAAGCACAGAGCACAAATACCATTTTGTTGTGCAGTGTGTTTCATTGGATATCATGCATGCCCACCGAGTTTTATAAGGCAAAAACATTTTTTTTTTTCATTTTTAGGTTGTACTTAGCCCAAGCACTTTGTAGTACTGACAGTTGAGTGCTCTTATGTCTTGGGGGAAAATACCTAGATAAAAGATTAGATAAAAGATAAAAGATTATTCATTGACAGGTAGAGAAGTTCAGATATTTTTACTCTTATAATGCTTCTGAAGTGCTATAGTTGTCAGTAGACAGTGGTGTTATTTTTAGTGACAAGTTCCTTCAAAGCAGCTATTATATATGGATGTATTTTGTAGCCATTAGAGAAAGGGAACCAGACTCACTGATCAAACTCAAAAAAACTTTTAGTATTAAACTATGACCCACTCACTACACTACTAGTTTGAATGCCCTTTTGCATTTATCTCCACATGGAGTTCAACAAAAACTCAGTGCTTAGAAAAACCAAGCCTGGATTCTAACTACCTTAAGCACAAATGGGTGCAATCACTTCCTGGATTCTTACCTTCTGTATTTGTTCTGCTGTTACACCAGTTTAAGCTGCTACCAGAGTTATTCCAGGATGAGGAGAAGGTCCTCAGTCCCACGTCAGCAACCCCTTCAGGGCGCATGCCTTTGTCTCGAACGGCTGTAAAACCAGCCAAGGCCAGGCCAGGTCAGGCCAGCAAGGAGCATAAGAAAACCGTGGGACATCAGGTGAGTTTGAAGATGCAGCTCTGTTAAATAACCTCTCCCTCTACCTCCCTCAGTCTCATAGGTCTCAAGGTGTGCTGTTGCTTCTTGAGATCCCTTGTGATTTTCAGACAGGTACCATCTGATTCTGATGTACAGTTTGGAGAAAATATACCCTAATTACTAATACATTTTGGGCCACAGTTTCAGGGACTTTATTTCTTACTGTAGTGCCAACCCCAAAACTCATGTCTTTCAAAATAGATTTAAACTAATAGATGCTGAGAAGCTTTGAAAATATTATACTGGGTCTTCTTGGCCATGTGCAACATTGCCTGACTTGAATCAAAAGTGGAACTTCAGTCCCCAGAAAACTTGGTTCCACTTGTCTATGGACTAAATATAAAACATCTACATGCCAGAATTAAATTAAAAGTATGCAAACCAGTATGACTGGAGAACTCACTTCTTTGTTACTTTCCATTCTCTAGATTTAATAGGTGTTTTCTCAAGATAGTTATGTCCACAGTCTGTAGTTTACACTTGACAGATTGTCCCTCAGACTATATATAGGATTCAGGGGGGAATTTTGACAGTTTAGTACTCATTTTTTATCTGTTTGCCAGCCTCTACCACTTTGCTAGTGAGCAGTGCATTCTTTTTTTGCCTGGAGCTTCTAGGAGGTTTCTATGGATAACTCTCTTTATGTTACTGTAGAACAGCCTGGAATATAAATTAGTTCTTGTGGAGCATTAAGTTATTTGTATCAAGGTCTCCTGCCAGTCCTTGAAGGTGAACCAGCCACATCTGATGGGTGCTCAAAGTTCTGATAAAATCACCAAAAATGCCAGGGCTTTGTCCACTGCCTTGGATGGTTGTTGATTTCCCTAACCAAGATGTGTCTATGCAGTGTCATGAGCTAGTCATGCTGCTAAGTAAGAATGAGGGAATTCAGACAATGTTTGATTTTAATCTTCATAATTTCTCTATAATATTCCCCAAGCTTGGGGAATCTGCTTGGCATGTGTTCATGGTACAGGCTGCAAATTTTGATTTTTCTGCAATTCATGTAAAAGAACTCCTGCCCAATTATCTTTTCAATTTGAATTTCATTGTTGATTTTACATACAGACAGTATCTCGAGGCTAAAAGAGGCTAAACAGTTTTGTTGTCAGACTGAAACTAAGATGTGTTTTCATAGTTTATCTATCAGGGTGTTCTGTGGTTAGAAGGACATACTGCTATATGTTGGGTGTTTGTGGTTCTCATACTTCTTTAAAAGTAAAGCTCCTAAAATTCTCAGATGTAGGGCTTTGAAAGATCTCTTCAGTGGTCTGAAACTGGGATTAGTGAAGCTGAAGAAATCAATACTTCTTTTCTGTTTTACCACTCTGTTTATTTTAAATTTTATCTAAAATGTATTTAAAAATAAATGGCTATGTAATATGCCATGAGGTTTACCCATGAAGGGATGGATTAGACAAAGATTAGGGTAGATGAGATGAGCACAAGCTGAAAATAACTAATTCTATCCTGTGTTTTTGTCATTTGTCATGGGCTGATACGAGAGCTTTACTTCTGTAAGGCCTAAGTTTTAGAAGTATCTCGGTACCATAATTCACCCAAAAATGGTATCTGAAACTAAAGTCTATTGCCATAGCAAAAGCAAGCTGGTGTTTATTACTGAAAGCCTTCTTAGAAGTAAACAAATACCCCTCTGTCTGTGTCCTGAGGTTATCTGAAACATGACTGAGCTGTCTGAGGCTATTCCTGATATTTTTCCCTTTTACTTTTTCAAAAAGTTTCGAAACTCTCTTCATCTGCTGATGGAAACCCTAAACGCCACAACTCCACACTACGTGCGCTGTATTAAGCCGAATGATTTCAAGTTTCCTTTCACGTAAGCTGGCTCTCCTATGGTTTATGTAGCCTGTGCATGGGATGGGATGGCCCAAGGCCTCCCAGGATTAAAGTTCTGCTAAATTTTGCACACTCAGGAGTGAAGTGGTGTGTCTCTTTTGTTATGGACTTACTGTCTGTGTGTACACATATTTACAGCAGGTGATGTTTGGGGATAAATAGAGGGAGAAATACTTCCCGATGCTTTTTTTGTTTGCATGTTTGTAATGATACATGAGAAGAAATACCAGCATTTTCATTGCTAGCTCTTTTAACTGTGACTGGCAGTTTGCAGTTCTTGACTTCCTTTGACATTTGCTGGAGTTTGCTTTGCAGATTCCAAAGTTTTAGTCCGTGTGTTTTTTTCATATATGAACTTGCTTCAAGGTTTTCTCAGAAGTCTGCTTTGAATCCAGACATACAGACTCCTGTGGCTATTGGGAAGTCCAGCAGAAAGCAGGGCAGGATGAGCAGCTCAATTCCCCAAACAGCCTGTTGTCTGTCACCACCGAGTTGCTGAAGCACTGGCAACACTTGTTAACTTCCCATCCCAACCCACCCCTGCTCCCTCTCTGTGCCACTCCTGTCCTGGGCGTGTGTGGGGCCAAAGATCCCAGGTAACACAAAACCAGCCCCACACCCTCAGGCTCTTTTTATTCCTATGTAGATTCGATGAAAAGAGGGCAGTGCAGCAGCTGAGAGCTTGTGGTGTCCTGGAGACCATCAGAATCAGTGCAGCTGGCTTCCCTTCCAGGTGTGGTGTTTTTGTTTGGTTTTTTTTTTTTCTTTCAGCTGCAGTTCTTCTTTTTAAGAGGATCACTTATTGTTGTGACTGACTCTGTCTCTGTTTTTTGGACAGGTGGACGTACCAAGAGTTCTTCAGCCGTTACCGTGTTCTGATGAAGCAGAGAGATGTCCTTAGTGATCGAAAGCAAACATGTAAAAATGTCCTGGAGAAGCTGATTCTGGTACTAGACTAAGTGCTGAGACCATTTAGAATCTGAAGGAACAAAGATAGTGTCCCTTACACCCTTATAGCCACACTATTTTAGTACATCTACAAAGTGCTAAACCACTAATATTAGCACAGGAACTGTAGAATTTCCCAGTGTGTCCCAGGAAAGGAAGGGAATGATTTTAGGCGTGGTGGGTTGAGAGAGAGCCTTACCTTGCTTTAACAGCAAGATATATTAACCACACCTGATGTAGGGTGTAGTTATCTGGAGGTTTTCTAGTGTGGAGGTGTTTCTGTCTGTGTATCTGTTTAGCACTCCTCTCAGCTCCTGTGCTGAAGTCAGCCATTTTAACTCCTTTTGTCCTCATGATGTTGTTTCCCTGCTTACCACTGTGGCTGTCCTTGTACTTTGGCAGCCTCTTGCTTTGCCTTCTGCCTCCAGCTGCAGCCCAACATTCCCAGGCTGTGCTTTCCACACCACCCGTGTTATGCCTCAACTGATGTTCTGCTTGAGATTTCTGAAGGACTGACAAGCAGTGGAGGGCAGGCAGGCTCCAAGGAGACAGTCCCAGCCAGTTCTCAGTAGAAGGTGGTGAACTGAGACNAGAAAAGCAAGAAAGCTGACCTTGCTCAAGTGCCATGCCAGTGTTAGGATGTTTATGGAAACAAAGTAAATACTATGCAGGCAGATTGGGGCTTGGATTTTTAAATTCAGTGTCATTGGGTGCACCTAACTAGAATCTTTGGTTTATATGCATGTGTCTGTGTTTACAGTGTTAAATGACTGCTGTTTCTTTTAACTTAACATGAAAAAAATCAACAAAATTATATTTTTTCAGTGTACCCTTGTATATTCTCTGTTTGTCCCTCCTAGGAGTACTACAGCCTACAGAGATAGAACATTACACCTTTTCTGGTTTAGTTCTAGGATTTCAGATGTGTTTGAACAGCAGTGAGATGTTTTGTTGTGGCTTAGTGCTGATGCAGTGAACACTTTGCACATATTTGAAGCCACAGCTGTTTTGTTTGTGCTGCACAAGATGGTTGAAGATAGACCATTCAGAGGAATCATCTGCAACTTAAACACAAAATTTTACATGTGTATTGCCTGTATTGCTTTCTTCCTCTGAGCCCCTTTGTTGCCTCCTGTAGCCTTCCACATCATTTAATCTTTGTGGCATTCTTGTCACAGCAAAAATCTCATGTTACTCCATTAGGCTGTGCTCATGGCCTTATTCTATTAATTTGTTAACGGAGTCATACAGAGAAAATGCTCTCCTCCACTGCTTAATAGAACTCTAGGTTTACTTGAGCTATTACACAGATAACTTTACTTCTTTAACTGTACTTTCATTTAGCTCTTCTTACCTTTTTTTTTTTTTTTTTTTTAATCCACTAACATTTAATGCTGTAACTGATCCTCTTTTACCTCTGAAAATAGGACAAGGATAAGTACCAGTTTGGTAAGACAAAAATATTTTTCCGGGCTGGTCAAGTAGCCTATCTGGAAAAAATAAGGGCAGATAAGTTGAGAGCTGCCTGTATCCGCATCCAAAAGACGATCCGGGGCTGGCTGATGCGGAAGAAGTACGTGCGCATGAGGAAGGCTGCCATCACCCTTCAGAGATATGTCAGAGGCTACCAAGCACGATGGTAAGCAATGCTCTTGGGAAAACCCACGCCAGCCTCAACTCACGTCCCTTTAAGTAGGACATTTGAATGTGATGCATTTGTTCTCCCCTTCCTGTTCTGACCAAGAGGAAGTGAAGGATTGAATATCATGAGTGTATCTGTCCCGTGTGTTCTTGACCTTCCTGAAAGAACAGTAGCACCCCGGCTGTATGATGCTTAGAACAGTGTGTTGTTAGGGGGAGCAGAGTACAAGTAGTACTCAGAGATACATTGCAGGTGAGATAAAGCGGGACTCTTGTCTGAGTCCTTATTGCCCAGTTTCCTTGTACCCTTCAAGTGGGATCTGTCTGTCCTGATGGAGAAGCCATTCCTCATACGGAGTGCAGCTGTGAAAGAAGATACATCAGAGTCACTTATTTAGATTTAATTCTGAGGGATGGCCATGGGTGGGCCCGAGAAAAGGGCAGGAGTACAGGCAGTATAATTTAAAGACAAGGTGGTTCTGAAGACTGTAAGGATCAACCTTTTGAAAGAGGCTTAGGAGAGGAAATCTGGAAGGTGGCAAAATAAATGGCTTTAAAGCTGGAGAAAATGTGATGGAAAATTAAGCCGAGTTTATCTTGTCAGTTCTATGACACAGTTCTCAGAGGAGGTAAAAACATTCCTCTCTAAAACCTTGCAACGTTTATGTTGATTTTTCATTCTCTTGTACTGCCATACTGTAGAATAGTAAGTGAATATGCTGTATCACTGACAATGTCAGGAACAGACTGGAGCAGAAAATGCAGCTCCTGAGAAAGAAGGCAAAGTTATAGGATGTAAAAGAGTAGTATTCAAGTATTGGAAAATAATGACAAATATAATTGGTAATCTTTTTCTTGCATAGCTATGCCAAGTTCCTGCGGAGAACACGAGCTGCCATCACTATTCAGAAGTTCCAGCGCATGTATGTGATCCGCAAAAGATACCAGTGCATGCGAGCTGCTACTATTGCTCTGCAGGCTCTCTTACGAGGTTACATGGCCAGAAACAAGTACCAAATGGTAAGAAATCACTGTGTTTTACTTCTTCACTCTAGCTTTATTTCCACATACCTTCTGGACAAAGCTGCCCTGTCGTGTCCCTTTGGGAACCCAAAATGTTTGTGCTGTTATGCATAATGCACAAAGAAAATATCACAGCATGGATAGAAAATATCAGAGCATGGACAACAGTTGGAAATTAGAAAGCTCTGAAACTGCAATCAATGAACTGGTCATTTTGGAGATATTCACATTGTCACCTAATATGAGTCAACCTATACTTTCAGTGCAGTCAGTGGAGAATCTAATGAACGTTTACTGCTTTTCTCTTGAGAAAACTTTTTCATTTGTTATGTAGAATGTCAAGGCACTTAAATACTGAAAATGGCCTTGTGTGAATGTGCCTCCATGAGTCCAAATCAGTATTGCTAATATCAATAGGGCTGGAAACAGAATTATGATTCAAATGGTTAGACTACAAAATGCCAACATGTTTCATGGCACTTTTGTCTACATGAATTGTTTTAACTAGGCTCAAAAGACAGCCTATATTTCACTGAAAAGTTAGCTGGAAGAGATCTATTTTTTTTCCAAGAAAGTAGATACTGAAGGCATATAACGTAAAGCCAGCTAATACTTACGTTCCACATGTTTCTCTTTTATATTTGAAGTTTCTGTGTATTTTTCATTTCTATTAGTGTCACCTACACAGTCACGTGTGAATGTGTCTAAATTACAGCATTCTAACATATACTAACCAGAAAGTTTGGAAACAAGTCATTCCTGTTAAGAATTCTTGAGGAGTAAGATTTCTATGCTTGAGTTGGCTATTCTCTTGCTTTTTTATTGGAATTCTTAGCATTTTCATTTTTGCAAACCATATTTTATGTTGTGAGATTCTATAAGGTATGTTTTTAGGAGTGATCTGACAAATGTGACAGTGACATGGGTCACAGCAGTATGTGGACTAAAAGCCATCCTGTAAGAAAAAGAGAGGTGATTCTGTATGCCTGAAATTTGTCACGAATGATACACACCCCATCTGTCCTGTAGCACAGAGTTTTATAAACAGGTTATATTCCCTCTTGATAGAGATGGCAGATTTCTGGAGGAATCCCTGTAAGGGATTGTCAGACTTGCTGGACAGGGATTATCCCCCTCAAGCAGTGAAGCGTTCACTGATAAAGTTCTGACAAGAGCACTTTTGAGGTGTACTGTGTACCATTGGTCTCCAAAGGTGAAAGCTGAGATGCAGGGATGGCCAGAGAGAGAAGAACAGGTTCTGCCTGCCATGACAAGAGAAACACAGTTGTTCTGAAGGTTGTGAGGATTGAAATGAGTGAAATTGAAAGTCAGCCCTGTGACTGGGCTGTGCCATGACTCTGCAAATAATGTATGGTACACCTGGTGTTCGTCAGGATTGTGAAAGGTGCCTGTTGTTGTTGTTAGAAGAAACGGCATGTGTTGCAGTCACATGACTAATACAAGGAATTTAAAATGGTTGAATCATCTGTTTCAAACATCCTGGGGAAGGCTTCTGCATAAGATATTGTGATGTGCTTCTCAGCTTAACAAGGAGTTTAGTTCCTTCTTAAGCTTTCCTAGGAAATACAGGTAAATTAAGTAACTTTTCTGATCCTCTCACCTTAACATTGAAGTGGATTGTTTCCTCCCTGGACTGCATGGGCACAAGAATTGACTGGCAGATGAGGACTATCCCTGCACAATGGAGGTATTTCATGGGACTTGTTGCTTTCAAACTTGAAGTGAAATTGTTGTTGAAAGCTAGATATATTTGAGCTGTACAGGCACCTACAGGTAACCTGAAGGACTATTTCTGGAAACGTGTAAGAAGGAGGCAGGAATGCTGACTGCACACGTGCAGTCAGGACTTTGGCTTTTGACCTTGCTGTATTTCTGAGAGCTCTGTTTCCTTACCTCAGTGTGCTATTAAACCAAGTGCTGATATTTCAAGTCTCATTTTTTTCTTCAGAAATTAGTGTTAAGGGAGAAAGTTTGCCTATGTTATAATCTTGAGACTTTAGTGGTGAACAATTTAAATTCATTCATCTGGAAATACAGCCCTGCCAATGCATTTAGAGTAAAATTGTTATTACCTTACCAGTTTGTCTTACCAGCTTCGTGTTAAATCAGTGTAAGAATGTGAATGGCACATGAGCTTTATCAAATCCAAGAAATAATGTAAAATCTTAAATAGCTTTTTTTCTTAAGAACAAACTGTTTGATGTGCAGAAGCTTTATTAGGTGAAGTCTGTAGTTCTCAGAGTTCTGGAAGCCTTGTGGGTTAGGTCAGGCTTTCTGACTATAAATGTGGTCTGCAGGAATTCAGGTGCTCCGGACCTGGGGGATGTCTGACTGAAACAATACGTGAACAATCCAAAAACATATAGTAGACTCTTCCTAGTGGAAGTCTCTGGCCAACACACTGATGAAGGCTGCTGTCATTCTTGAACATGTTCTGTTAAAAATATTTTTTAAAAAAAATATCCTAGTGTTTTGTTGGGGTTTTTTACACCTCAAAATTGTGGTTGAAATTTCTGCCATGAAATAAGTTGGAATTGTTACAATTTAAAATTTCTGATTAGAATAAATTGAGATTTTTTTTCTGTGCTAGCAAGTCTAAGATACATTAAAATAAAAAAATAATGATAATAAAAAAGAAATTACTGGAACTTGTAGTTTAGTCAGCTAGACTATGGCTGCTGTCAGCTGCTCCAATTCACTTGAGTTCTGTTGTGCTAGCTACATTGCATATCAAGTGTAGTAATTTTAAACTTTGTATTGGTCAATTCCATGCAGCATTTGTCAATGATTCTAAAACAGTTCAAGATCAACATGCAGTAAAAACAAAAGAAGGATTGTATTTATAATCTTACCAACAGGTACCATATATTTTTGTAATTAGCTTGGATCTGACATCAACATAAAGGAATGCCTGGTTCTTCAGTATGCTTCCAGTTCTGTCATTCCATGTTCTGCCTTCTAGTTCCTTCTAATTTTATTCCTTGTCATCTTCTTATTCCTGTTGTTTTTTCTTCTTCTTTTTTGTTTAAATTAATTCCATGTTATTTTCTTGTTCTTCATTTCAGGCTAAAGTGTCTCTGTGTACATCATCTTTACACTTCTCATGATGGAGTCTGTTTTACTGCGCAGCTGTAGTTTGCAACTCTAATGCCCTTTGTGGTGTGTTTTTCTTAAATGTAGATGCTTCGGGAGCACAAGGCTGTTGTTATTCAGAAACATGTAAGAGGCTGGCTGGCTCGAGTGCACTACCATAGGACCCTGAAGGCAATTGTTTACTTGCAATGCTGTTACCGGCGCATGATGGCCAAGAGGGAGCTAAAGAAACTGAAGATAGAGGCCCGATCTGTAGAGCGCTACAAAAAGCTTCACATCGGCTTGGAGAACAAGATCATGCAGCTGCAGCGAAAAATTGATGAGCAGGTAAAAGCTCCTTGGCTTCAGGGGAAGTGTTTAGAAATCTTATGTTGCCTTTCTCTCTAGTACTGTGGGCATTCACAGAAGGATGCACTGACTTTTCGCTGTTAAGATATCAGTTCTCTTTTAGTCTGAAGAACATCAATAGAAGGGAAAGGGAGGCCACAGCAGAAGTGAAGCAGTAAAGCATCTGTTTGTGTGTCTCGGGAGCACTGAGAGAAATCAGTATTGCCATCAGTATTTCATTTGAAGCACATCAGTTGTTCTGTTTAAGGGGAAGCAGAGGTGACCATGTGTGATGTGGCTCCTTGTCTGATGATAGTTTGGAATGCTAATGTGCAGGCTTAGAGACTGGACTGTTTAGACACCTCCTTAAGCAATTCTGCAAAAAACAGACTGAAACTTTTTGGAAATGGGGAAGCTGCTCTTTTGCTTCTGTACCTGGGTATATTCTGTGGGGAACTAAAAGGCTCCCTTAAACCAGAACCTCCCCAACAGCTGCTATGTCTGCATTATCTTTTACAAAGAACAAAGAGTACAAATCTCTGCTGGAGAAGCTGAGCAGCCTGGAGAACACGTACAGTACGGAGACAGAGAAGCTGCGGAGTGATGTGGAAAGGCTTCGAATGAGTGAGGAGGAGGCCAAGAATGCAACCAACCGTGTCCTCAGCCTTCAGGAGGAGATTGCCAAGCTGCGGAAGGAGCTGCACCAGACTCAGTCTGAGAAGAAGACCATTGAGGAATGGGCAGACAAATACAAACATGAAACTGAGCAGGCAAGTATGCAGGAGAAGATTTACAGGGGCCTGGTCTACACTCAGGTTTTGCCCAGGCATAATTGCTTCAGTTGTGTAGCTGGTGCTTTTACAATATTTTTAAGCAATGTTATACTTGTACAATCCTAAATAGGTTTCATACCTAAATAACTACACCTATGGTAGGAAGAAGAATGTGCTAAATCTAGATGTTGTATGTAAATATATGTATTCAATCTGTTCAGATTTCAATAGTGGAAGTATATATTGAAAGTATTTGCAATTCCAAATACTTAAGCTTCCTCAATTAGTCAAAGGTAGAGCATTCATAAAAAGAAAACATTTTACTTATGTCATGGTTACGCTCTCTAGGTATCAGAAATCTGTCCCATATACAGTATTCACAGGTACCTGCTTATATCCTGCCTCACTGAAGCAATTAGCCTGTTAAACACATGTATGTGTGCACAGTCTAGTTCAACAGGTTTTGACTAACCCCTTATCTTTGCATTAGCCACAAACATCAAAGCAGTTGTTCTCTGCCAAGGTCACTTGCTGATAACGGTGCAGGCTTTCAATATTGGAAGTGCCATTCCATCGGGATGTGATGCTGCAGTCATACATTTCAAGTTCAGATAAACATAAGGAAAAATCTTATCTGATTAAGCAAAGTGAATGCTTAGTAACCATAACCAGAGACAAATGAGTACCTGGCAAACCTGGACATGGTTCAAGTGGCACAACTTTTGGTCAAAGGCAAGCTATTACATTATGGTGCTACCGAGTGCAATGGAATATACAACAGAACTACCAAGTTTGTTCCTGCTTTAGGAATATTTCTGTTTTAAGGAATGAATTACATGTTTGAGACCTTACTGAAAAATATTATGGCACGGTGGAGTGTTTTAAGGCATTTTTGACGTCTGATCAGAAACTGAGTGCAGGATATACAGGGGAATCTGCGGTGGGACGTTTAAGAAATGTATTTTGGGAAACTAGGAGGTCATAACTTAGTTCATTGATTTCATTCTTTGAAGAAAAGTTGAAGTATTTGAAGTCTTGCAACAATGATGTTGTTGCTGTTAGAGCTATTGGTGGAAGACAAATCTCATTCTGAGTAAAATATTTTATTATCTCTGTAGTTGGTATCAGAGCTGAAGGAGCAGAACACGTTGCTGAAAACAGAAAAGGAGGAGCTGAACCGACGCATCCATGACCAGGAGAGGGAAATAACAGGTTGGCTCTGTTCTCTTCACTCAGATTCCCTTGTAAAGGTTATTTGATGTTACCTTGTAAAGCAACACTCTACTGCATAAATTGGGCTAATTTGCCTTAGCTTGCATTCCTTTTTAGTTTAACAGTTTGATTTCTTTGTTTTAAGAACTCCCATGCATCAGAATTATTTACTGTTTGAATTTCCATTAAGTACTAAGGGATTAGGGTCTTTAATGAGGGTGACTGTTACAAAGCATTTTACTTTTAAAAAGAAGACTCTGATATTTAATACAATTAATCTAGTGCAGCTCTTCTGGCTGCAGTGACTACATAGAATTGAAGATAAGGGTGCTGTGGAGGCAGTTGTAATGAGGAGGGTCAGTGTGCCTGAGGCAAAAAGCAGCTTACTTTGCTTTTTACATAACACAGCGCTGGGCTAATTACTAGTGCAAGGTATTAGCAGAAAAACTAACTTGAGTGAGTGAACCCTTCAGTGGTTACCACAATAATGCTTTGGTCCTTCATATGTTTGGCTTCATGTTTGCCTACAGAAGCACAGCTACCACACACCAGCTTCAAATAGCAAACACTTTCACCATCTTTGTTACTGGTGCGGACACGTGCCTTTACCTCCAGGATGGATTCACTGCATGGTAGGTAGGACTGGAATTCTAACTTTGTCTCCTTTTCTCCTTGATAGAGGCAATGGAGAAGAAGCTAGTAGAGGAAACAAAGCAGCTCGAGCTAGACCTGAACGATGAGCGGTTACGGTACCAGAACCTGCTGAATGAGTTCAGCCGTTTGGAAGAGCGCTATGATGACCTTAAGGATGAAATGAACTTAATGGTGGTAAGTGGCTAAAGATCTGAGAAACCAAAAGCTGGTCACAAATGTGTTTAGGCAGAATCTAGTGGTATAAGTTAGTAACTGATTCTGCCATCAGCTGTGTGGTGGTGATGTGTACCTGAAAAGGGAATTTGTCCCTTTAAATATTGACTAATTAGATTAGCTCAGCCAAAACAAATACAATTAAAGTTTTTGTGGGTTTTTTTTTAATTTTTGTGTTCATGTTTGTGTAGAAAGCTACATTTCTGCTGTGACTTTGCTGGTGGTATTGCACATGCTGTTTTCCCTTATTTTGCTCTGAAATTATTCACATATGCTTGAGTTGTTTGTACCACATTCATCCACTGTGAAATTTTAAGTACCTCTAGAAATATTTTATGTGGCAGGAAGAAAAAAATGTTTCTCAGTACAATGTCTGGGAAATTAAGAGAATTGCTGCCTGTGCTTCCTGTAAACCGAGCTTTTCTATCCCACAAAAATGCTGCCTTGTTTCTTGATTCTACTTTCTGCAGCAGTAATTGATACGGCCTCTCTCCATAGATTGATTGTAGACTACATTTTGTAGGTTTTAGGTGGCATGGGAGACCAGAATCAAAAATCTTTTCATACACATTTTGGCAGCTGTGAAATAACACCAAATGTTACAAGCTAAATTATAGGTTGTGAAGACACAGTCATAAGGAAAACCATATAGTGCTATTCATTTGTTTTGTTTGCACTCCAGACCATCCCCAAGCCTGGACACAAAAGAACGGATTCAACTCACAGTAGCAATGAATCTGAATATACTTTTAGCTCTGAGATCACAGAAGCAGAAGACTTACCAGTGAAGATGGAGGTAATGTTAAAAAACCCCACAAGTTTTCACTGGTTGAGCTCATTTCTATCTCATTTTTTCATATGTGCTTGTGAACACTCTATCCTTATATTAAGATATCTAATGCTTCAATCCAACTTTTTCCATTTCCTTTTTGAAAATAACTCATTCTCCAGTTAGTTGTGGTCCTATGTAAAAAGACTTTGTGAAAATATGCTTTGAGTTCTCCTGTATTACAGTAAACATAGACTAGACACTTGGCCATCCAATTGTTTTGCACCTGTACAACATTTTCTTGCCAGTGTTTCTAAGCACAATCACTTTTTCAGCACAAAGTGGGAATTTAGAAAGCCATGGGACTGTATGCTGTATGTTCAAGGATTAGAAGTGACAAGGTGGCTGGCCACACTCTTAATAGCTACATGGAATGATTTCCCTGGTAGGGATAAGAGCCTCATCTTGATTCATTTTTCTTCTATTTCATAGCAACGAATAAAATTCCAAGAATATATTTATCCCTTTGCCTTTGCAGTGATACAAATTCCAGGATATTTAAACATTTTCAGAAAGATGATTCCCTTGAAATCCTAGAAAGATTACTAACAAGTAACAGTCATGAATAATTTGTAGTATCACTCCAAGCTGTTCTGAGTATTTTCCAAGATAACTCCCCCTTTTGCCCCCTCCCAAAGAAATGGGACTGCTACCATATCAAAGAGACATCAGATTGGTGGTCTGACTGTTCTTGGCAGTTTGTTAAGTGCAAAGCTTTTCTGTGCATTCTAGAGATCTTAGCTGTAAGCCATCACAGAGCTCGCTTCACATGCCCTCTTTCTAGGTTACCTACCTCCACAGTTGCTTTTTACAGGCTGTCATTACTGGTTTTGAAAAGCCTCCACAGAAAATTATTTTCTCCTGTGGATGCATGTACCCTGACACATTCATGCTGACATCTTCTCTGCACACTCTTTCATAATATGCCTTCCCACTTAAATTCTTCACCTTGCATAATTGTTTCAGAAGAATGCTGCTGCCTTCATGGATAATCAGGAAAAGGACAGTGCAACTACATGTGATTGGATTTAATGTATGAGCCAAATATCTTTTCCTTTGGCTAAAGACTTAATTAATTGCTCTTCTAGAAATAGTTCTGTTGGTTTTTACTATAGAAATTAAAAAGTGAACTAACATAAGTCTGAGCATAAAGGCAACACTGAGAAGGTTGAATCTGTATTTGTTTAACTCCTTAAGATTTCAAACTCCAGTTTGACACTTAATGCTATAGATTAATTTTTTTTTTTACAAAACTACATGAAAAAATAGGGTCCATCTCTGTGCAAACCAGTAAAGCCAGAAAACTCAGACGTCTATTTTCTTTTTCCTGAGCATCGGTGACTCAACAGTAGAAGGAGATGAAGTGGAAATGGCTGTGCTTGCCTCTCTGCTATAGTCATTAATACTAATTTTCTAGTTCCTTTTCTAGGCTTCAGAATTTTATGGTGCACCTCATAATGAATGCTTTGATCTTCTTGCTACATAAAGTACGAAATGGCTGATGAACTATTTCTAATGCCCTTTCAGATTACAAATGCTGGTCCTTGCCCAGAAATTAGGGAAAAAGCTACTGGACTATGCTTAGAACAGGCTATGTAATTAGGATAATACAAAGAAAAAGGCATAAAATATATCTGCTCTGTTACATACCACTAAATTAACCTGTACAGCTACAATCTGCACAGTGATTTCTCTGTATCTGAAGAACTTACTGTAGAAATAATTTAAAACTTAAACAAGCCTCTATTTATAGTTTTTCCAGGTGAGTCTAACCACAGACTTTTTTTTTTCTCCTTTACCCCTTCTAACAAGTAAGATTCAAAGGTATGCTGAATTATAGACCTCATGTCTGCTAGGTAGCCTCTAGTGCTTTCTTTTGCTAGGTTTTAGGCTTAGATATGTTTTATGCTGGTAGATCCTTTTTAAAAATAGTGTTTGACAGCTGATGAAATATTTTAGATGCTAGTAGTCAACTCTCAGAATCAAGCAACATTTCTGTGTTCATTTCTTTGCCCCATCTTTACTTACTGTAGCGCTTCCTTGTGATGTGGAGGTTGAATACTTCTTGACTTCCTTCTGTTCTTCCTAAAGCAGGAACCAAGTGAGAAAAAGGCACCATTGGATATGTCTCTGTTCCTCAAGCTGCAGAAACGGGTTACAGAGCTGGAACAAGAAAAGCAGTCCCTGCAGGATGAACTGGACAGAAAAGAAGAACAGGCTCTCCGTGCTAAAGCTAAGGTGGACTCCTAGCTGATCAAATGCTGATGCTAAAATATCCCTTCTTGTGAAACAAAGCTGTGTAAATGCTGACTGGCTTCCACTGAACCTTATCGTCCTCCAATGCTCGCTTTATTGAAAAAGCTTTAGGCCTGGTGCTTAGTACTAAGGACTAGTTATTTAGATTTCCAAGGTCTTTTACATCATCTAATGGAAGTTAACATGAAGGATAAAGTGCTTGGGATTTTTTAAACGAAGTCCCAAACACCAAAAAACCCAGGCTGGTTTTATTAAGGAACAGCAATATAGGAATCTGCCTAAATGATGGGGAGAATGAGTAATTGGTCATTTTAGGCAGAATAAGTGTTCCAACCAGGATGCAAAGCCAAAGTGCTGGGATCAGACATGTTAAGCAGATTTATTTGCAATTCTCCTCTGATTTGATCTCTTTAAGTACTTAAAAAAATCTGAAACCAGTTTTGGCAATTGTTTATTACTGTTCTTCCACCAGTGAATTTCTTGAGCATCCTGGGATTCATCCTGCTCTGTTTCTATTACTAATGACAGTAGTGTGATTTATATTAACCAATTATGTATCATATACTATAAGTAAATTAAAAGAAAGAATGCCAATATTCAAACTGAAGTACTCAGCAGTATCAGAATGAGTGCTTTCCATTTTTATAGGAAAATATTTTAACCTCCCTTTCCTTTTCCTGCCTCAACTAAATGAAATAATAGAAAGGACTGGAATTTTATTTTTCACACTTGTCTGTATTCTTTCATAGGAGGAGGAAAGGCCTCCAATAAGAGGTGCAGAGTTGGAGTATGAGTCACTCAAGGTAATTCTAAAAAGATTCCCTAAAACAGGGAGAGTTTTCCGTTGAAACACTTTGTACAGCCTGCAAGTTAATTTGAGCAAAAACACAGTCTTAAATGTAGCCCTCTTTTCCCAACGTGTTATTTAAATTAATGCATACTGTAGACTACTGAAACTAAAAATATTTCCTGATACCACAGAATGATGCAGAATCCTCTCCGTCTGCTGACCACTAGTTGTTGCGAACTTTTTTTTTTATTAAGGGGAGAATAAGAGGAGAGAAAGATTGGTGGGGTTTTTTTCCCATCAAATTTGTATGATTCATGTATATCTCTTCTGATTTCGCACTTCAGACAAAAGGCTGGCCCTATTAGTGAAATCCTCCTGGGCACTGTTCAGCACAGCCAAGAGGGGAGAGATACTGGAAAGATTGATTTGTTGTTGTTACCCATTGTTTTTACCATTTCTATCCATAGTTTTGTACCTGTGCTTTATAGGCACGTTGGAGTGCTTCTGAGTGACCAAATTGTCCCTGTTTCTTTCAGCGTCAAGAACTTGAATCTGAGAATAAAAAACTGAAGAATGAGCTGAATGAGCTGCAGAAGGCCCTCACAGAAACGAGGTCTCCAGAGGTAACTGCTCCAGGTGCTCCTGCATATAGGGTCCTCCTGGATCAGCTGACTTCAGTAAGTGAAGAGCTTGAAGTACGCAAGGAAGAAGTCCTCATCTTGAGGTCTCAGCTTGTTAGCCAGAAAGAGGCTATTCAACCCAAGGTAAAGAGGAGACAGCAGATGCACTGTGTAGTAAAGTTACACTGCATGACTCACATGCTTTATTTTATTTAACAATGTGCTTGAAAAGACAGAAGCAAATACTTCTTTAGCAATGCAGAAATTATTCTCATTTGGAGCAGTATCATTTCTCTAGTGAGTGGAAAATTTCCATTAGTTCTTAGGAGCTCTTTTTAATTAATAGTTTGGTAGGAGGTGCAGGGAACAATTTCTTCTAAGTCTATGCAGGGTCATGGATGATTGCAAATCAATAACATTTCATGAAGATGACCTGTGAAGTATATAAATTCTGTATTATTGCTTGATGGGTGCTATGTGGTTGTGTGGAGAAGAGCAGATTACTATCACTGAAATGCATATCTTCTAAAAAATCTTTAATTCTGATGAGATACTGAGGGAAGTAATGGCTTTGAAAATTAGAGTAATTCAACTTGAAAAGGTATCACATAAATCCAGGTGTTAGCCATTTCTGCTGAACTGAGCTATCTACTATTTCCTAACTGTAGCAAAGAATGAACAGATGTCATCTTTGCTACTGCAAAGTTATGTTTATATTTGTCATAAGGGAATTCAAAGTCTGTGATGCATGAGAATGTACATATCTTGTTTTAAATGATTAATTGTAAACAAAACTCATTTTCCTGTAATATGTAGAACACTATAAAGAAATAGTTGAATGGTAAATCCTTGAGTAACTTATTCTTAGCAGTAGTGGTATACAAGCCTTGTTTTTACAGAGGTTGTGGGTATGAGGCAAATATGAAGGTGACCTGTGGGGTGGCTAACAGCCAGTTTGCAGATAGCTTCTGCCTGTTAGGCTGGACAGCTGCAGCACAGACAGATTTTATTTTTTTAATGATTTGTTTTTCTTCTTTCCTGCCAACCAATTTGATTGCCAGGAGGATAAGGTAAACATTTTTTTCTACAGTTATAAACCAGAACTCTTAAATGCTAAAAAAAAGACCCTCAGCAGTACTCGAGCTATCATTTTGCTGCTTCTTATATAGAACCTATGTGTATTTGAAGTTGTTCTTGCACTTTGCTGTTATTGAAAACCCTTTCTTATTGTCCTTTGTCCCCTGCATTCCTATCTTCCTGATCTGTGCAATGGAATAAGTTGCTTCAAAACAAGCAGATTTAACAATTTTGAACTGTTGATCTATAGTAACTTTAACATAAAAGGAAAGAGTCAGGGATTGGTCTAGACGGCTCAATCAATATATCTTGCTGAGTGTGTTTGGAGAGAAGAGCAGCACTGTGATTCAGGAACGAGATCTCTTTTAACTTGCAAAGTCCAGAGATTTCACACACAAAAAAAAATGTGGTATGAAAAACTACCATACTCTATAATAGTGTTGGTTATCCTGGGCATGCAACAAGCATTGAGGACTCACACTGTGATCTGTAGATAATACATAGGGTTCGTTGAACGTTTGATTAGGAACTATAGCTGAACACATAGGAGTATGAGAAACAGAACTGACTCTTAAGTGAATACAACTACAACAGTAACTAGGGTATTTTTGAAGAGTAATTAATTAGCATTGCTTTCTGGGAGCATGAAGTAATAAATATGTTCAGACTGCTAAAGCTTGATAGCTTGGCAGGTGAGATACAGCAGTTTTACTATGTAATAATATAATAGCAGAAAAATCTCAAAGTTATCTCATAAGGATGTTGGCAATAATTATTTGAGGAGCTTACATATTTTACTGGTTTTCACATTAGCTAACACAAATTGTACTAGGCATAAAGACCTAGGCTCCAACACTTATATTCAGAAAGTCGTTATTGTAAATACTTCACAAAATTTTACTCAGGAAAACAGCATTTGATTGTTTTGAAAGTTGAGAAGTCAGAATTCCATCTTTTATATTCAGTAGAGCCCTGTGGTTGCACAGTAATTGTTCCACAGCAATGACTCAGATCAGACTGGCCAAGGTCATTGCAGACACTGGTTAAGTATTTCAAGTTTTACTGAAGAAAAGCAAAAGTGCCATGGTAACCATTCAAAACGGTATTATGATGAAACCTAACTTTAAAAATCGCAAGCCCTTGTCAATTACTTACTGCATTGGCAGAGTACTTAAGATACATGAAGTGAGGAGTAGACCTTATTCATGGGATTTGAAAGACTACATGTAATGCTGTGCTTAAGAAATATTAATAGAAACGAGCTTGCAAAATTAAGCTTCTTCACTTTTAGTATGAACAGTTATATCTGGTAATTTAAAAGGAAGTGAAATGCAAATTCTTAATTTCATTCAATTTATTTTGTTCCTTTTCCATGGTGAACAAATTAAAAGAAGTTAACACATGTACCCACTTATTAGGCAGACTGATATTTGACCATATTATATGCATTCGTTTTGGAAAATATTATCAGGTGAGCATAGAAATTATGGACCAACCTCCTGCTCAGTTACCACACGAATTTTAATGTGGCTACTCAAGGATGAGTATTCTGCATGGGTAAAGTGATAAAAACAGGGATTCGAAGGACAATTACATTGTTAAATTTATCCTGGGAAATCATTGTTCTTTCTCCAGAATACCATGACAGATTCTACAATCCTTTTGGAAGATGTACAAAAGATGAAAGACAAAGGAGAAATAGCACAGGCGTATATTGGACTGAAGGAAACAAACAGGTACAAGTTCTCCTTATTTGATCTACGATCAGTTGGGGTCTGCTGTGACACTCTGTGTATATCATATACAGTGAGTTCCCTCTGTGTAAGTCTAGATGGAGAACACTTACAGATCGGGCTGTAATTTTATTTGATTAGTAAAGTTAATGTTTGAAATATTTGAAAGGATTAGGAAACTGGGGAAATGGAAAATCAAACTTTCTGGGTTTACACCTTCTTAGCCTTTAAGTGTTACATTGCTCAAACTGGGTGCTGTTCCCCAACCTGTTTTGTTACCTTTTGTCCAGTGTTGTAATACGTTTATTGTAATAGCATGAAATGCTGTAACCCCCTGGGCTAACAAGAATTGAATTTCATCATTAAGAACAAGTACATATAAACAAAATTAATTTGCTAAGTTGTTTTAGAGCATTTTTTGTTTCTCTTTTATAGTAACTGTAATTTACTATGTAATGTCCTTAACATGTCATCTCATCACCATCACATATCTCTCTTGTATTTTTTTAAACACTTTTCTTGAAAGGCAATCTCCCCAGGACTATCATATGCTGAATGAGGATGGAGAGCTTTGGCTGGTTTATGAAGGGTTAAAACAAGCCAACAGGTTACCAGACTTCTCAGAATGGTTTTTCTCTTCATTTGCCTCTTCCTTTCTAGCTAACTGTGCCCCTTGCTGTGGGTTTGCTTTAGCTACAGTGTTTCTATTGCTTTAACAGCTCAAGAAAAGTCATCACAAATTATACAAATTAAAAAGTTGCCTTAAACTTAGTCCCCACACGTTTCTACTTGTCAAGTTTTATCATTTAAAAGCTTAAGAAGGTGCAAAAACTAATATATAATTTATAAGAGTCTTTGTAGGAAAAAAGTAGAATACCAGAAGCTCCACAAGTGGAAGAGATTTGTAGCCATGTATTATTTGTCTGCCTGTATGGCAAAAGTAAATTCCTTTATGGTTTTTCAGCTTAAAGAAGTGTAATAATTTTTAAACCAATGAGTAACTTCAGCATACTGCCAACTTTCAAATAGTTACAGATCTTACTCTCTTTGTTGTGATTCAAATTCAGTAAATTGAGCATTCTTCTCCCATATCTGTCCATGCCAGATTCAAAAAATAAGACACAGGATAACCGCCAAACAGACGTTATCTGTAGTTCATCACAGCGCTGCTCAAAGCCTCAGCGCAGCCACTGCAGCTGCTGCAAAGGCCTAGTGTTGGTAGCTGAATGGGTGAGATTCGCCTTGTGAGGAAGTGCAGTTCTGGCTCTGTGTGCACATCTGGGCCCCAGATCCACCCATGCGTCCCAGACTTCCAAAATGGTTCCTGGTCCTGCATTGGCAACTAATTCGGTAGATGAGCAGTGCTCATCTTCACTAGCCACATTTGGTAGCATACAGAAGGAGGTGTTTTCCAATGAATGCTACTAACTGAAGTTTTCCTTTTCTCATGCTAACAAATTCTACATGTAACACTTTTGTAAGCCTGCAAAGATCTAACTTAAAGTGTTATGCAGAGCAAGATGTGAGAGTATTTGCTCTGTGCCTTTTGGTTCTTGTCCTAGCACTGCAGCGACAAGAAACTTTACATTAAATGGCAGAGTAATACAGGTAAATGACTATTTGCCTTTGCGTGCTTGATCAGTCTGGTTACTAATAATTGTGCCTGCCTTATGCATATTTAAACCCTGAAAGATTGTCTAATTGAACACTAGCAGTCACTAGTAATGTCATTTCCTGTTGTGTGTGTACGAAATGGTGAGTCAGAGCACTTGGACAGTACCTTGCAAGCAGGAGTAGATCCCCACAGCACTGCTCAGAACGAGGCTGGTATGTGTTATCCTCACTTCACATGGGAAACATTGGAGATGTGATGTGCCCAAGGGGAAAGAGCAAGTCTGTGGTGAGGATAAAATAGAGCTCCTGGATCTCAGTCCTGAGTTTGGTTCTGCTGTTACCTTCTGGGCACTAATGACAACCCTCTGCAAAATGCAGGTTTTAATGTAAAAATAAAGATTGTTTCTGTGCATTTGCAGTTAAATGGTTTCTGACTGAACAGAGTTAACTCTGAAAAGATTTTCCTTTGCTAACGTCGTAGGGTCCCAGCTTAAGCGAGCACAGTGTCTTCTTCATCTGACACGGTTTGTTTGGTTTGCTTAGAGGTAAAACCTCTTTTAAGCCCCTTTAAAAGCAGTGGCAATCTGTGAAGACTTAGCATTACATTTATTGCTACATATTCTCAGTGACACCAAACAGTATGTGTTCAAACACAAAGGAGATGCAAAGCTGTGTCACAATTAGTTTCCCTCCCCTTTTTGATCATGCAAGCTTAATTTAATTAGAAGGCATACTGAAGGGTTTAAAGAGTACTTTGCCTTTTTCATTTTCCTTTGCAAGCCATGGCTAATTGTTCCTGAGCAGCAGCTAAAGCTTTACACTCCCTCTGAGAATTGGGGATGTAACTTGCTGAGTGTGTTCATGCAACTGTTGCTGAACTTCTTTAGGCTGCTGGAGTCTCAGCTGCAGTCGCAGAAGAAGAGCCACGAGAATGAACTGGAATCGCTGCGAGGTGAGATCCAAAGTCTGAAGGAAGAAAACAATCGCCAGCAGCAGCTCCTGGCACAGAATCTGCAGCTGCCTCCAGAGGCTCGCATTGAAGCCAGTCTACAGCATGAGATCACCCGCCTAACTAACGAGAACTTGGTAAGGGAAGCGATGCTGCCAGAGTGGGCTGGGGGACTTACAGACTTGCTGTGCCTCCAAGTTCTCAGTTTTCAGATCACAACCTCCTGCAAAAAATTGCATGAGTGCAGTGGGGTTTTTTATTAAGTAAGGTAATGGGAGAGAGAGACTTAATAATTGCTGGTGAAGTAATAATGTTTCAGGGAATGTTTTGTAACTTTGTGGCACGGAGAAAGCTCATGGATCCCAGCTTTCAACTGATATCTGGGAACTCATAAAGAAATATTAGTGCCAAGTAGTGGTGTTCCTTCTGAAAGACAATGGTTTGTTTATTTTATTGTAAAACTCTGATACAGTTTTTCAGTTATTTAATGGCACTTCTCTTCCTCGTTCCCTCCTCCCTGCCTGAAGCTACACAGCTCAATGTGTTATGAGCTCTAGCTATTTAGTATGTTTTGAAGAATGAAATAGTCCCAGAGAAAGAAACTTGGTTAGAATTTAACTCAGCTATTAACTGGTATTTCTTGTGTTCTGCACCACATTTTTGTGTGAGGGAAAGATCGGTTGATACCCCTTACCTTTCACTGCAAAGGAGTGTCTTCATCATGTGCAGGCGGGGGAAATTCTGGGGAAATTTTCTGAGGAGTCCTATGTTGGAATATTGTTGGCTTATCATGTTTGCTAGTAAAGGGAACCATGCTCCTTCAGGAAGAAAAGTTCCAGCTCTGAGTGTCATTGCTTCCTCTAAACAAGACAAGGTGTAGTCTTTCCTGCTTATCTAGTTTATAGAAGTTACCATTGTTGGGCTCTTATCTGATGCTTTCCTCAAAACCTTTGGTGCTAAGACAATTCAGTGAATAGGCCTTGGAAAGCAATGTATATGATAAGTTTGCCTCAGCAGCAGCTGTCTTGTGCTGACAATGGAAATGTCAAATGTTTCCATCTCTGACAGCTCCCTCCTGTTGCTTACTCACAGGTTATTATTTTTTGTCTTTTTTTTTTTTTTTTTCCCCTCAAGAGACCCACTCATCACATTCTGTGTTCCTAAGACAACACACAGTCATGTAATTACATCCCAGAGGAGCTGTCTTTGTTTTCAAATACAGTGAATGTAATTTTACTTGTTAAATATAGACTCATTCTTTAGTGTTTCACTTCTGATGGAACACTGCAAGTCCATTCGAAGGCTGGAATGTGTGCCTTTTCCACTCCTAGCTTAAGACTGGAAATAATGTACAGGCTTTTCAGATGTGATGCTAGAACTGCCATATTCACTGCAGTACCATCTTGATTAGCATGACAAAGTATCTTGTCTGAGTTCTCACAAAGGTCCAAGGTACTGGCTATTTTTGAAAAGGGTTTCCACAACTCATCTACAACAGCTTCTCTCTGGGAGAGGCTGGAGTGAGCACCACAGCTAAGGACTAGACCACCTAAAAATTAGAGATTCTTGATCTTATTTTATTCTGGTTTCATTTATGTAGGGCTTACTGAAGTATTAGTGTCTCAAAGGCAAGGGAAAAACAATCCTGTACCTATTTTCACAGTTTTATGAGGAGTTGTATGCAGATGATCCCAAGAAGTATCAGTCCTACCGGATTTCACTTTACAAGCGGATGATTGTATGTAGATCATGTGAACCTTGTTTCTTTGTTGTCTTGTTCGCTATTTCTGGAGCACTAATTGAAAACCAGGCTGCCTCCCTTTTTCTCTTTTAAAGGAAATCCCCTGCAGAGAGCTTCACACAATTCCAATTACTTCCCTTACTGCTTTTTTTGTTAGTCTTAGCGTCCTCTGTGTAACCTGTCTCTCTTTTTGATGCACAGTTTTGTTACTAATATAAGTCTTGCACTGTGAACAAAGCAGTTTCTTTTCAAACACCACTTAATACTGCCCTGAAAAAGAGATATGTGACACAAAAGATGTTCAATTTTCTGAACCACTCCTTACTTTGAAACTTTGGTATATTTAAATTTAGCTCAGCAAACCAGAGGCCTGGTCATACAGACACTTATGAAGGTGAATAATGCCTGCAATCCAGTCATAGCCTGCATTTGTTCATAGCTCTCTTTACAGCGCTGACATCTGGAGTGAATAAAACCATCAGAATCAAAATACCAAACCTTTTGATATTTTTTTTCAAATACAAAATCTGAAGGATAACCTTGGGAATAATACTGTATTTCTGTTTTAATTAAAAGTAACAAATTGAGATAGTACCATATGTAATCTTGAGAGAATATAATTTATGAGATTCCAAGTCTTTATGAGATGTGAAATCTGTTCAATGTGTTTGGAGGAGCCACAGAAAGAACTTTTTTCCTCCTCAGGTATTTGTTGTTCAGAAATCATATTCCTTTACTGATATTTTCAAAACAATCTATTGGACTTACATATTTGGGGTTTTTTAATTAATTTCAGTAGAAATTGTTATAGTTCATGATAAGTATATTGTGTTATTAATATGAATATGAAGCATGGAGCTCACGATCCCTTATGTTGACATGAGTACCCTGAAGAATCATGCTTACAAAAGAACACTTTTATTTTAAGTTGCTTTCAAACCCTTGACCTGGAATGGCATTTGGTTTTTTTTAAGCTTGAGGATTTGCTTCCTTTAGAAAGACTTACCTGTTTTTAATTATATTGTTTTCATCAATACAATACCATAGGTCACAGAATTGTTCAAAGATAGATTTCTGGGGAGCACTGCTTTGAAAGAAAAATACAGCTTTCTTGCAAGAGTAGGGATTTTAGGTACTAGGTGCTGTTTAGTTACAGAATAAAAATATGTAAGACCCCAGTTTCAGTCTAAGGACAGCAAGCGACTGGGAGATTGCAGAGAATTACAAGTAATACTGTATGTCTGGATGTTTGATGCTTTTGGCAAGTTGCAGTCTTTCTGCAGATCTCTTTCTTGTAGTCTTATAAAACAGATAGCTCTGAATCATGAGTCAGATCTGAAGGCATGAATAAATGATGCAGAAATACAGGCTAGCTGTTAAATAATAAAGAAAGTTATTTCCATGAAGCATTTGTAAGAGCAGGGAGGAAGCATTAGGGATATGTGTTTGCAGCAAAATATCTTCTGCCGTAAGACCTGACCTAATTCTGAGTGTCTGCAGAATATACCTGCCTAAGAGCTTTGCCTTTGCCACGCTGCATATAATGTAATAATATCTGTGATATTTGGCTTGTGTTATAGGCAGTGTACCAGCTTGCAAACCTCAGCCAGATGATGGCACCACTGTTCAGCTTTCCTCACCACTTTGTAATTCTAACAGCACCGATTTTGTCTCTGTCCCATGTTGTGGCATTTTCTTATATCTTAATCTTTCTTTCATTTTAATTTACAGGATTTAATGGAGCAGCTTGAAAAGCAAGACAAAACAGTTCGTAAGTTAAAGAAACAGCTGAAAGTGTTTGCCAAGAAGATTGGTGAACTTGAAGGTACTTTTATGTTTTGAGAGGAAAAGAAAGATTTTGGGTTACTTTTTGAGATTTTTGTTGACTTCTGTCATGAAATCCATCTGTCTTAACAGTCTTCATTAGCATTAGCCTCTTAACAGATTCCAGAAACAGGAGATGCAGTCAGAGTTCTTTGTCTTCCTTTACAAACCATTAGAAAATTTACCACATTTTGAAGCCCTGAGTAAAAGGAGATTGATGTGTCTCTGAAAGCAGAAACCATTTGATTGTTTCCTGGGCTGATTGTGTACTCAAAGACAGTATCTGGTTTTGTAAAGACAAAAGCAATGCTAAATATGAACCAAACAGAAACAATTTACCTTTCCTTGTGAATTCCCGTATCCAAGAATGCCGAGACTGTCTTTTTCCACTTGAGGTGTTCTTTCAGAGCTGCCAGCCAAACGTGACTGTGAGAATGCTGAGATATGGACTAAGCTAATTTTATTTTTATGAGCGCGAGAGTGAGTTGCCTTAGGATCTTAGGAATGGTGAGACTGAGAGCTTATTATGTCTCTGCATAAGTAAAGTCATTTTAGTTGCTAAAAGCAATTAATAATGTTACAAAGTTGAAGTATTAATTTGTTTTGAAATAAGCCTGGTTCTAATATTTTCAGAAGCCTTTTTATGGCCGTTAGCTTCCTCTAGAAACAAGCTCACTGCCTAGTGAGATGTTGTATTGAGTACTATTGAAATTAGTGACTGTAGTCTGGAGTGCTTCAGTATTTGAAAGGTACAGTGATAGGACATTAAGTGTGGATTAACACGAGTATATTATCCTTTAGCTAGTGGTGGCTCTCCATGAGCTGCAGTTTGGATTTCTGCATTTTCTGTTCCATTTGACAGGTGAACACATTTAGCACACTTACAGAGTGTGCAACTGATTGCATGCAGTTGGGAGAATTGAGAGAAAAGGGTGTAGCTTTCATGGGATGAAGCCAGGTTTTGCTCTTCAAAAACAAACATGCAGCCTAATCAAGTGGAGCATAGGTGTTGAATGTGATACCATGAGGCACCGTATTTAACAAGGTGGATATTTCCTTTGTCCTTTTGAAAGGTTACGCCAGTTAAGATTGTTTT
Source organism: Urocolius indicus (assembly GCA_013401255.1). Taxonomy (NCBI): domain Eukaryota; kingdom Metazoa; phylum Chordata; class Aves; order Coliiformes; family Coliidae; genus Urocolius; species Urocolius indicus. Next base: position 266,494 of record WBNH01006188.1, on the reverse strand, counting down.
TCAGAAGTCTTTAAATATTGTTTGGTTTCTGCTTTGGACAAGATCTCAGTAGTATTTTTACAAAATACAGAGTGGGAAAATGTTTCTGAAAACATAGTTTAGCCTGTGTTTATTACCTCATTAACTTAGAAAGATGTAGTGAGTCTGACTGGTGTGGAGTTAAGTTTTTTCATAATAGCCTGTATGATACCATGTTTTGGTAACACACCAGTGTTATGGCTATTGCTGAGCAGAGCTTGTGTAGTGCCAAGGTTTTCTCTTTTGTTCCCACTCTGCCCCCTCAGTGAGTAAGCCAGGGGAATGGGAGGCATGCAGCTAGGGCAGCTGACTCAAACTGGCCAAGGGGATGTTCCATATTCTGTACCACCTAACATCAGGAGGTAGAAAAGGAGTTTTCTTCTGTGATTCTATGGTTTTTTTTTGCATACCAGGTGGCTGCTCTTGTGAGGCTGGTTGGGTGCCAGACTCCCTGAGGTGAGAGGGAGTAGCATGAGTGATTGCCTTTGCTTTTGCTTTCCCCCCACTCTCTTTCCTTCACCTGTTAAACTGTCTTTACCTCACCCACTAATATTCTCACTTCTGCTTTTAATATTCTCTGCCCTGACCTGCTGGAGGGCTGGGGGAAGCTAAGGCAGTGTGGGGATGTGAGTGCTTGCCTGCTGATCAAGGTAAACATACCTACAATAGGTAACAAACATAAAGCTTGAAAAATATGGGCATTTTGCAGAACAGTTAACAGTGTCCTTGCAGTATTAATCTGGGATTAAGTGATTAACACTGCTATGGCTTCACCTTTGTGCTTTTATATGATAAGATCCAGGAAATCAGCAGTAAGTCTGTATTAATAGATGCCGTTCATGCGTTTCCACTCTTGAAAGGAAGAGTGCCACCCTAAGATGTGTTTATCAATGATCTTTTTGTTTAATGTGAGTTTTGTTGCTGTTACCCTGAGCCAAAGGAAAACATTGCCTTGTTCCATATGCTGGAGTTCTTCCTTAGAAATGTCATCACTTCCTCCAATATGCATTGGAAAATGTTATATAATTGTTTTCATTTTGCCTTTTAAGTGGGCCAGATGGAGAACATATCACCTGGACAAATCATTGATGAACCTATTCGTCCAGTTAATATTCCCCGGAAAGAAAAGGACTTCCAAGGGATGTTAGAATATAAGAAAGAGGATGAACAAAAACTTGTCAAGAATCTTATTTTAGGTAAGTAACTTTCTCGTTTGAGGCTTCCTCGACTCTCACAGGCTCTGAAAAATGAATAAGAGCACAAAATTTGCATTAAGAAATGAATAGCTTATTTTGGTGTTGATAGTGTTCAGTTTATCTAAAATTCCCAAATGTCTATTGTATTGTAATCATCCTTCCTGATCAATATGGCAGTGTGCCCTCGTGGCCAAGAAGGCCAGTGGCATCCTGGGATGCATCAAGAAGAGTCTAGCCGGCAGGTTGAGAGGGGTTCTGCTCCCCCTCTGCTCTGCCCTGGTGAGGCCTCATCTGGGGTACTGTGTCCAGTTCTGGGCTCCTCAGCTCAAGGAGGACAGAGAACTTCTGGAAAGAGTCCAGTACAGGGCCACCAAGATGATCAGGGGACTGGAGCATCTTTCTTATGAGGAAAGGCTGTGGGAACTGTGGCTGTTTAGTCTGTAAAGAGGAGACTGAGAAGGGATCTTACTGATATTTACAAATATCTAAAGGGTGGGTGTCAGGAGGCTGGGGCATCCCTTTTTTGATGGTATCTAGCAACAGGACAAGGGGTAATGGGATAATGGGATGAAGCTGGAACACAAAAAGTTTCATTCAAACATAAGACAAAACTATTTCACTGTGAAGGTGACAGAGCACTGGCACAGGCTGCCCAGGGAGGGTGTGGAGACTCCTTCCTTGGAGGTCTTCAAAACCTGCCTGGACACGTTCTTATGTGACCTAATCTAGGTTGATCTGCTTCTGCTGGGGAGTTGGACTAGATGATCTCTAAAGGTCCCTTCCAACCCCTGTGATTCTATGATAAGTATAAGGTGTCTGCATTACATATTTTTCAGCAGGTAGCTATGGTTTATTATTTTCTGATATTTTACCAAGAAAGTGGCTCTTGTTCATTTTAGTTTTCACTGGCCACAGATAGCTATGTATGTACAGTTCACTGGGCAGGTTGTAATTACCACATATAACACCTTCCAGTGGCTTTATACTTAACAAAACAATGTGTGTTTGTTTTTCCCAAGAGCTGAAACCACGTGGGGTAGCTGTCAACCTGATTCCAGGACTACCAGCATATATTCTGTTCATGTGTGTACGCCATGCGGATTACCTTAATGATGACCAAAAAGTGCGGTCGTTACTGACTTCCACTATCAATGGCATCAAAAAAGTGCTGAAGGTTAGTTAGTCTGCTTGGTTTAGGAAAGCATTAATTTAGATTTTGCTTTTAATGTTATGTCAGAGGAGTAAGGAAAAGACTTCAAGTGAATTGGCTCTGGATTTCTCATCAGTAAAGTCCTCCCATCGAGATTACAAAAAACTATTAACAAGCAACAAATTATAGTGGTAGTATTTTATCCACATAATTCCATCCAACAGATGGAATTGGTGGAAAAAGAGCTACTTTTTTATTTTGAATAGACTTTGTCCTCTGAAGGTATGCCTCTGGATGCAGTCAAAGTTTGTAGAGTGAGCCATTGTAACCTAGAACACAATTAAAATGTTTAATTTTCAGTTTTGGTTGACAGATTTCATCATTTGCTTCACCTACAGATTACATTGATCATAATACATTAATTGTCTAAAGTCTTTTCAATAAGTTGGCTAGGAGAGTTTACTCTAGGAGTATCCTGAAAGCAATATTAAGACATAAATATGCTTTATGGAGTTTTATAGCTTTTAAAGCAGATGTGCTCAAAACCCAAGTGATTAACCAAGCTACATGTTTTGGAAAAATGTTTAGTAAACAATCCTGTAGGAACTAAGATATTCATAGCAACTTTGGGACATACTTAAGGGAATTCAGTCCATGCTGCATAGTTCTAGAAATTTCAGTTACTCAGATAGCATATATACTAGATTCTATGATTTTTGGCTGTATCAGGCTTCCAAAATGATTATGATATAAGTGACAAACTGAATTGTTCTCTGCTCCTCCTGCTGGCTCTGCATCCTTCCCATCCTCCCTCTTGGGCTCTTCACAAGGGTCATTGTGCCACACAATGAGTGTTTTGGCAATACAGTCACATTGCCCCTGGTTCCTGCACAGAGCAGTTAGGTTGAGTCTGTAAAACGCAGAAAGGTGTCTGTAAAATGCAGAAAGGTTATCTCCCCAGAGGGAATAATGTTTTGAAAGTTTTTGAAAAACACTGCAGAAAACAGGGAAGGTGTTTAATGGTATTTTGTCTAAAAACTTGGTTTTTAATATGTTTTTGGAATACACAAAGTTTTGTAAAACATCAGAATCTGAGTAGCTACACGTAATTAGATTTTATGTGTTTAATTATTTATCTAACATTTTATTGGTTTATTCCTCCTGTGCCAGTCTGTTGAAATGTGTTTGTTTTTATCTTCAGAAAAGAGGTGATGACTTTGAAACAGTGTCCTTCTGGCTTTCTAACACCTGCCGGTTTTTACACTGTTTGAAGCAATATAGTGGAGAAGAGGTAAGCAATGCTCCTACTCCAGTCTCTCTTGCGCTCTCGTGCACACTACTACTTAAAAAATTCCTGTCATTTCTCAAAGTCTAGTCAAAGTCACTTAAAGCAGATGCATTTCTTGGAATGGTGGTGATGATGTCAGTGGAAAGCACAGGAAGATAAAATTGGACCCAGTTTCCCTTTATTGCAGGCCTGAGGCCCAGAGGCCAGATGACATTGTGCTCACCAGAGCGCCAATGCAGATTAAGTAGAATCTGACTGTGACTGTTATGTTGTTTAGTAATGATTCAGTGTACCTCCCATGACAAAAGCCACATTAAGCCCTTTAACTGTAGTATGGCAGACCAATTTATGTTTGTGGAGGCTTTGGTGGGCCTAATTTCTTCTTCATACTTAACTGGGATTTTGGCTAGGTGAGAATGCCCATACTGGAGAGGGAGGGAAGGGTCATACCTGCCAGAAAATTGTCAAGAGTTCTTTTCCTGTGTGGTGATTTAGCCCTGACTGAGCGCCAGATGCTCACCAAGTCATTCTATCACTCCCCCTCCTAAATTGGACAGGGAAAAAATATAATGAGAGGTTTGTGAGTCAAGATAAGGACAGGGAGATCGCTCAGCAATTAGCATCACTGGCAAAACAGACTCAACCAGAGGAGAAAAAAGGTTTGATTTATTAGTGAGCAATCAGAACATGGAAAAGAGAAATAAACCCAAATTTTAAAACACCTCCCCCCACCCCTGCCTCTTCCCAGGACTCTTCTTTCTTCGTCCTCAGTGGCAAGGGGTATGGGGGCTGCAGTCAGTTCATAACAGATGGACTTTGCCACTCCTTAAGGGATGGGCTCATCACACTTCCCACTGCTACAGTGTGAGGTGCCTCCCACAGGAGATAGTCTTCCATGAACTTCACCAATGTGGATCCTTCTTGTGGGCTACAGTTCTTTATGAACTGCTCCAGCATGGGGCCTCCCACAGGGGCAGCTCCTCACACACTGCTCCAACATGGGTCATCCACCGGGAGAACAGTCCTTCAGGTACCGACTGCTCCAGCCTGAGCTGAGTCCCTCACAGGATCACAAGTCCTTACAGCAAACCTGCTCTGGTCTGAGCTCCTCTCCACAGGCTCCCAAGTCCTGCCAGGAACGTGCTCTGGGGTGGGCTTCAACATGGAGTCACAGCCTCGTTCAGACATTCACCTGCTCTGGTGTGGATACAGGGGACACAGAGGAAGCTTCTGGCAGATCTTTATTTAAAGAAGCCACTCCTGTAGCCCCTCCAACTGCCAAAACCTGGCCACACAAAACCACTCACTACATCCTGTTATTTGAATTTTCCTGTCAAGGAAGTAGATGTGGTCACAAGTCACAACTGAAAAGCAATTCTTAGCATTAGCCTCAATGGGAAAAACTTCCAAATGAAAGTTTTGAGAGGCTGTGACTAATATTTTGAAAACAGTATTTGTCAGTTGCAGGAAACAATATCAATATTGGTTTTATGTGACATTTTTGTATTCCATTGAAGCATTTATTTCCGTTACTTTATGGATTTAGGGGTTTATGAAGCATAACACACCTCGTCAAAATGAACACTGCCTCACTAATTTTGATTTAGCTGAATACAGACAAGTACTGAGTGACTTGGCTATTCAGATCTACCAACAACTTGTCCGAGTGCTGGAAAACATTCTTCAACCAATGATTGGTAAGGCAAAGTTGATTACCTTAAACTTCACACTGAGGTACCAAAAGGAACATTGTGATGGTGGCAACACACTATAATTCATATTTCTTCCTAACCCAGGAGAGTTTTGTTGTTGTCATGGTATACTGTTTATAGATGGCAAGGGCTACACTGGACAGATTGGATTAGAGGAAAACCTAAACTGTGGCTGCTTCTTCTGTCAGTGGCAGAATAAATTTATATACCTTATCATACATGCCATAAATCATGTATTTACAGGAAGAAACTCTTACCAGAGTCTTAACATGTGTTGCCTTGTCTGTTAGGAAATATCTCATGAAAAAATTAGACTTTAATTGCATTAGAAATGAATATGGAGAAAAATGAGCGATTGTTACTGTGAATAACAATTAGCAATGGAACAGCTAGCAATGATGAAGCTCACACTGAGATGATTTTTTTGTTAAAAGTACTATTCATTTTTATTGTCAGACAGCATTCTGTCAGAAATTTTCATTACGCTTTCTGATCACAACACTTAAAAGAATGCAACAGCTCTCACTTTGATAACTGTGCTGCTCACGTGACCATGGGAGGTAAAAAGCATTTTGCTGAGCTAGAGTTAGACCTTGCTTTCAAATATACATGCTGAAATCTTTGTAAAAACCCTTTAAGCTTAGATTTTACAGAGCATAGTGAGGCACATAACTGCTGTAAATCATGGTAAAGTGTGGCTAGCAGAAAGCTCAGCCCAGAAATAATAAGCTTTACTGTCTTGCCCAATGTGCTTGCGTATTGGCAGTATTCACTCATGATAATAATGCTGTCAATCAAACACAGTTTCAGGAATGCTGGAGCATGAGACTATCCAAGGTGTCTCAGGGGTTAAACCAACGGGGCTGCGGAAGAGAACATCCAGCATTGCTGATGAAGGAACCTACACTTTGGACTCCATTATTCGGCAGCTGAACTCTTTCCACTCAGTGATGTGTCAACACGGAATGGATCCAGAGCTGATCAAACAGGTTGTCAAGCAGATGTTCTACATCGTTGGGGCCGTAACGCTTAATAACCTTCTCCTGCGCAAGGACATGTGCTCGTGGAGCAAAGGAATGCAGATAAGGTGGGACAGCTCTTGTTATACTTTTCTTGAATGTGCTGCTGGGAATCTTGGTGAACTCTGGATGCTGCTGAAAGTCATCTTGGTGGAATAGCAGATACATTTTGAAAATTGCTTTTCCTGCACACAAACGGTTGCAGATGCTGTTAAACTGATTTTATGAAGTTTAGTTAAAAACTGCTTGGTTAACTTAGGCCAAATCCTACCTTACCTGGCTTTCAAGGCAATGTGGTAGAAGCAAAACAAAAGTATTTCATCATTGAGGTGGAATCAGAACTGTAGGTGAAATACTGGTGGATGCTTTCTCAGCCTTTAGAGAAGAATATTAAACACTGTGTACTGGCTGTGTTAATCCACGCCTTAGTTGGCTGCATCCTGCAGTAAAACCATCTTAGTCTATTCCTTCATTTGGCATCAGTTATCCAGTCTTACTGTGTTGCAGCATTTCGCATCTATTGTGTAATATGCCTTCCACTGGTATATGCCAGGACATTTAGCCAAGGCATTCCAGTGCCTTAAGTAGCATTGAAAAGCCTCGCTCGCTGCACATTTGCATGGACAAAATCTCATTTGCCTTTCTTCTTAAACTCATCACATTCCGGTAATTAATAGGAACAGAAACAAATGGGAAAAGCTAGTTAGTGGAAGTCTTTGGTCATAGTTTCTAAGTGTTTTGAAACTCAAAATTTCCTGCCTTACTTAGAAGGAAATGGTATGAAGACAAAATTACAAGAAATGACAAGTGTGCTGAACAAGCATGTAAGGACAAATAAGAAACACTGGGAAACAGAAATTGAACATGCTATTGATGTAGGCGTGATCAAGCATTAATGTCTTGATACTCTTACATCTTTGTACAGATACAATGTGAGTCAACTGGAAGAATGGCTGCGTGATAAAAATTTGATGAATAGTGGAGCTAAAGAAACACTGGAACCCCTCATCCAGGCTGCACAGTTGTTGCAAGTAAAAAAGAAAACAGATGAAGATGCAGAAGCCATTTGTTCAATGTGCAATGCACTCACTACTGCCCAGGTAAGCAAACCTTTGTCTGTTCTGCTTTCACTTTTGAGCAGTCCTCTGCTCTGTTGGTGTTTGCTGTACCCGCCTGCAACACTGTTGCACCTGGATCAAAGATTTGCTTTCTTTTGCATTAGCACAACTAAACCAGATCAAGTTTTAAAAAAAAAAAAAAAAAAAAAAAAGAGAGATCAGACCTTGTTGAGGTCTGATGTTCAAGGTAAGTTTTGAAAAAATGAGAGGAAGTGCAATGGACTGTGCAGTGTGTAGCTCTATATGTAGTCTCTCAGTTTGTGAAAGTCCTTTGCTCAAAGACATCTCTGTACTCCAGACAGCTCTGCCTTGTTACTAGGACATTATGTTTCTGTGTCAGGGTTACCACCCAGTTATGTTAATAGACAATTCACACAGAGCTGTTGTCTCAGGGTCTGCAAACAGAAGTGTTAAGTTACTGTACCCATTGGCCTCAGAAAGGCTGAACCAAGTGTATCTCAGTAAACAGCTGAAGACTTCTGTTTCTGAAAGCTTTGATTTTGTACAGATAAGTTGCACTGGTATTTTTTTAACTGTGCTGGGTTTTTTCTTTTTTAAAGAACATTGTGTAAAAAACAGAGAATTTTTAATAAGTTTTACATGTTTAACCCATATTAATATTTAAAGTCCTCATGTTGCTGTTCTTTCCTTTATGGAAAGGGCTTTAGCCCTGTTTTAGAGAAGTAACTCACTCTCTTGAACAATACTGAAGTCATAAGATTATCGTCTGGAATGGAAGCTACATAAGTTCGTAATCATAGAGTCAAAATTAGAATGAGAAATTACAACATGTTTCCAGGGTGCATAGGAACACAATCAATTACTTACCTGATTTTTCAATAGTTTCGGTTTTTTCCACACACGTAGAATTTTAGAATTTCTGCCTCCAAAGAACACATGTTCTGGAGGAGGCAGTTGTATAACAGCATTAAGCAAGTGATGGAATTCTTTATGAACCAGTAAAGCAAAAAAATAACAAATACTTGATCCTTTTCTTTTTAAGAGAACTAATTCTATAAGTATATTATTAGTAACAATGGATGATGCAGCTGTTGATTCTTCAGTAAAATGAACCCTCTTCTTGTTCTTCCTCACAGATTGTAAAAGTTCTGAATTTGTATACTCCAGTTAACGAGTTTGAAGAGAGAGTCTCAGTATCATTTATACGTACAATACAGGTATGGCTGTATCTTTTCATCAAATATCATTTGACTATTCCTAGGAAACCCTCTTAGGAGCCAAAATAGCTTCAGGAATCTGAAGTAAATTATGCTTTTTAGCTACATTGAAAAGGCAATGTCAGCCTTGAAATTTTAAGCAATCACAATTTACTGCCTCCAGACTTGCATGCAAGTCTCTGACAGCGTAGATGAGATTTTGGAAAGCGAGAGGTTTTTATCTTTGTGTATGCCAGCTTTTCATATGCTAACTATTAGATATGAAAATTTAATTTTTCAGACTTATGCGTAAAGGAAGAGTTCAGCTGCTTTGAAAACAGAGACCCTATGTTTATTCCAAAATTCTTCATTTAGCCTCTCTAGTGTTATAGATATTGATGACTGAAACATTTTGAAAACTCTGAAGAAAAGCAGCCAGTAGAGCAAAATAAAAAAAACGTGATCTTTCTGGTCTGTTGGAAACTGAATTGCATTACTTGCAGGATTGAGAGAGTGGAACTGAGATAAAACTTCCACTTAATAAAAAATATTAGCATAATAATATATATATAAAACAATAAAAATTCCACTTGGTGCCACTTACTGAAAAGATGCAGTTACCAGATAATGGGCAAATGCTTTCTTTGGGAATCTGGGCAACTTCAGGCTGTATTGTAAGGGGAAGATCGGCAGAACTGAAAATGATGAAAGTAGCTACAGTTTAATGGCACCATTGTTGCAATGTGTTGGGTCAAGTTAGCACAGAGGCTGTGTCTGTACACACACACGTATCTAAGCACAGATGAAATTCTACCTCTTTGCAAGATGATTATCATCAATGAAGTGGTTAAATGCTAATGTAATCACGTTCTGATCTTTGCAGATGCGCCTGCGAGACAGGAAGGACTCTCCTCAGTTGCTCATGGATGCTAAACACATCTTTCCTGTTACTTTTCCATTTAATCCCTCCTCTCTGGCATTAGAAACCATTCAGATCCCAGCCAGCTTGGGCCTGGGCTTCATATCACGTGTCTAATCTCAAGGATGTACTGTCAGTATTAGATGGAGAATCAGTTGCCTGACATCTTTACCCATTAAAACATAGTGAGACACTGAAAACACATTTTCTGAACAATCTGTTTATGCCCAGATCTGTAGTTAAAGTAGCTGGAAAAACTACGTAACAGCAGATTGAAGGCTAATAGATGTGCATTTGTGTTCAGTCATTGCATTTATGAGGACATCACTGATTCATACATTTTCAAAATGGAAATTGGTCTGGGACAAAAATTGTGTCTTTGGCTGTTTAGAGACATTTTTAGATCTTTAGTAACATATTTAAATAGTGTAAATTAAATTCCATGTGTAATCTTCTCGTAGGCAGGGACCAACAGGGACAGTCAGTCCTGAACACAGAAGACTTGAAGTAAGGCATTTTGTAGTAGAACACACAGTCACTTGGGGGCCTGTTACATTTAATTTATAAAAACTGGAATGGAGAAACACAAACTGGCAATATATAAAATTATTTCTTAAACCACTTCCTTATTTATGTCAGTTTGACATAAATTCTAGTGATAGGTCTTATAGCTAACTCTATGCTGTAACTTAGGTGTTCATTTCTTAGTACTGTGGTTTACCAAGCATAACTAAATTGCTGCTGCACATGGTGTTCTTTTAAATGTCTGACAGTATCATACTAAGCACTAAAAATATAAAGATATTTCCTTTTTTTGTTGTCAACCTTATTTACAGTCTGATGCAGTCTGTTCTTTTAACTGGATTTTTACAAACAGTATCAAATAACACTTGTAGAGGAAAATGGTAACTAAGCACAAGTAGCACACTGGAAAGTACACGTTTAGTTCTTTTTAAAAGTAGTTAGCTAAAGATACAGAATCTTGAAGCAAATGATTCAAAGTCAGTGATGGTTTTAGTATTTATTTAGATTTTGTAGTCTGTCTAATGTTCTTTGACTGTAGACCCCAGGGATGGCAGTGTGTATTTTGAGTATAATTACTTTGCGTTTGCTTCCATTAAAAAAAGAAAAAAGAAAACATCTTTCACTGGAATTTGAGAGGAAAAACTTTAATAGCCCAAGGCTCTCATTCTTTGAAAGGTAGACTAATAAGAACATTAAGTAGGTTTTCACTATGATGCTTTCATTTGACTACAATTCATGCTGATTTAATGGTCGGAGATCCAGAGTGCACGTAATGAGAAACTGAGTTATTTTGGATATTGCACATCTTACTGGAAAGATTTTCCTGTCTCGAGCATCTTGGGGCTACTACACAGAATTCACATTTCCTAATGTGGAACGTAAGCGCAGAAGAGGGTTCCAATTCTGAACTTTAAATAAAACAGGTAGTTTGTGGTGTGTGGATCAAATATACGTGTAAAAAGAAAAAAAAAAGCTGTACACATAGCTTAATTGCATTGTGCAATATTTTTCATGTATTATAATAATTGGCAACTTAGCATTAACATTAGATTATTTCTCAACATTTTAAAAGAAAATAGAGGTACACTATTAGACTATTTGGTACTAATCCATTTGCCTGCAAAGTTACAGAGAGAAAAAAACCCCGTGCTATTAAGCAGATTGAAACATATCAGTTGTTTTACTTGAGAGGTAGACATGCTGTTTGTATGGTTGGTAAAATCAGTAGTAAAGACAACCTAAACTTTGTCAGTATCATTTTAAGATGCTCACACCATCTTATCTTCAAACATTGATGTCCCATATTATGTTTGATGGATCATGCCAGCACTTCCAAGAACCTAACACTGCATTGCATAAATGTTTTGAATGATCTTTGCTAAATGATTTGGATGGTTTTCTTGTACATGGTATACCAAACGCTCTTTTGTTTTTCTCAAATGTTACTTTATTTCTGAAACTACAGCTACCCATAAGTGGCTCCAGACAAGGTATAATGTAGTTTTCAGACTGTTAAGGGTACTGTACTTGTGAGAATGTAACAGGAAAGCCTTCACATCCAGTAACAAGCTTAGGAAAGAAAATACGCGAGAACATGCTGACCTAGAGAGTTTTTTTCCTCCTATTGAAAAACAATTGGCATTATAGTATGTTCATACTGCAGATCATGAAATGTATCCACTACTTAAGCATTAGTATATTAAAATGTATGCCTAATGTATTTTTGTTTATGTTTTCAGTTTGTTTACCTGTAAAAAGCCTTATTGTATCTTGTTTCCTTAAAAAAAAAAAAAAGTAGTGGTTAGTAATTTATAGGTATTATCCTTAAACTCAGTGTTTTGACTGGTATTACTTTTATATCACATTAAAAGTATATGCTGCTTGACATGTTTTAAAGGAAAATATTTTTGAGTTGGAATAGGTGTGTAATTGGTAATTCATCTAACATTTTACATGGCAGTATTTTACATACACAGAAGTAAAGTTTAGTGTCAGTGTATAATATATATTTCACCTTAGGACTAAATTCTCTCTAACCATGGAATATAATGCAGAATTGTTTTATCAACTTGTTTGGGTTTTTTTTTTTTTCCCTTTGAATCATTGTTACACTCTTTTAATGTAGCCATATCTTTTGTATTTAATTTATTACTGCTATGATAGATTCTATCGGATGCTGGAAGAAATACTTGTCAATTACCCCTTAGAATTATATACAGTTATTCTAGAGATTTTGCACAATAATTACCTCATTCAGTTGGTGTATTTTTATTCCAGTGATCATTTTATGCTGATGTTTATGACACAGTCTTCTATCCAAATTTGGAAAAATTGTTTCTCAGACTTCAGTCTGAGATGGAACGTGAAAATGCTTAAGTCCGTTAAATGGGATTAATCAATTCTATCCAACATAGCAAAAAAACAGGATCAATTTCAATGAAAGGGGATTGATATCCAGTAACATTTGTTCCCAACTTGTAAACACCAGCATTTGCAATTTGAAGGTCTGTGTAATTTGTGAACTGAACACATTTCAAATACCATCCGAAAACTATGAGTAAACACTTGTTTTTTTAAGATGCTGATACTTCATGTGGTAAATAAAAGCCTTTAAACATAGGTTTTCACTCAATACCACTACAGTACATAGATGAAAACCAAAACATTGTCAGAATGACCTGAGCTCTGATCCGTTGTAGTGTCTGATGTTGTACCTAGTAAATGTATGCATCATAAAAACTGTAGCCTAATAGCTATCACTGGAAAATGTCCAAATAAAAATACAACTGTAAGATATGCTTTGGATGTTTTTGTTTGCTTGCTTGCTTGCTTGCTCATAAGCTGGTTGTTGGCATCGTCCCCAGACGATCACATGGGTTCCCTCTGCCTTCATGGTAGACTTGGTGTGGACTGCCAAGGGAGTTGGTTAAAATCCGAGGACAGTATACACAACCATACACCAATAGTGTGCTGTAAACTGCTGTACATATTTGAAAGTATTTTGTTTGCCAGGATATATTGTCACCAAGTAGTAACTCTTACTGAAATAAGAATTAAGATTTATACTTTGATAGAACATTGTCTTCTGTGCCATGAAAGCTCTTTAGTGCCAGGCAGGAAGGGCAGACTAGGGTGCCTCTGGGCATATATCTACCTGCCAAAACCTGGTACTAAACTCATTCAAATCTTCTTCCTCGTGAAGGACATTTAAATGTAACGCCTATTAGTGTCCTAAGCTTAACAAATGCAGTCCAAATTGTTTATCTTACTCTAAGTTTGCTTAGAGAAGCTTCTTCACGGTGTCTTACGGAAGGTGATTAACGTTTCTGTTGCTTTTCGCTACTCGGGCAGGAATGGCTCCCTCTCGGCCACTCTGCCTGCCAGACACCTCGATATTCCTAATCCCTAAAGCTGCATTCGAGAGGCCAGGTTTGTCAATATAGGAACTGGGACTACTCGTCCTCTCCACGGAACTTTTGTCTCTGACAGCGGGTAGCGTGCAAGCCGCCCGCACACGGGGCGCGCTGCCCGGCGCCGGGAGCCGCCCTCCGCCTGGCGGGGAAGGGCCGCGCCCGCCGGGCCGCTGCCCCACGCCTCGGGGGCGGGCCTGGGCCACCTGCCCCTGCGGAACTTCCAGCCGTAACTGCGCGCCCGCAGCGGCGGCGGCTCCGCCGCCATGGCCCTGGCCGAGCTCTACACCCAGGTGAGCGGGGCGGGGAGGGGCCCG
>WBNH01006188.1:205593-252644 GCA_013401255.1 Urocolius indicus | reverse complement strand
GGGGGGGCGAGGGCCGGCGGCTGAGGGGAGGGGAAGGGGTGGAGGGGCCCGGCGGCCGTGGCGCCTCGCCGCCGCGTGCTGGGGCGCTCGGGCCGGAGGCGCCGACGCCGTCAGATCGTGAAACCGTCGCGTCACTGTCAGCGTTCCCTGGTGGGGACCTGATGGGAGGGCGAGGCGCCCGCACGGGGCGGCCGCGCGTCTCATCGGCTAGCAAATCCCGGGGGCGTGGGAAAGCACTTCATTTTCAGAGAAACACTCTTTTTTTTGAGACTTTTGGTGGTCAGGTGTGAGTCTCCGATGTGCTGCTGCGTTTGGCATTTAACAGCGCTCCCCTAACCTCTTAGTCGCGAAAAGCTCTCTGGTTTTGTTCCGCAGGTATTGAATGTTTGGCACAACATGGCACTGAAAGAAAGATTGTTCCTTTTTAGTGCCACTGCTGCATTCTTCGCACGATTTCCCCCTCTTTTCCTGTCGTCAGCAGAGTGTTGTGACGTCGAATTTGTTCGCTTTAAATAACAAAACATACATGCTTATAAACAGTCACATGTGGCTGTCTTCTATCACGAAGGCAGCTGCGATAATAAACTCCCGTTTCACCTTGTGCTGCGGTGCTATTTATTCGTTTGTTGTGTCCGTACTGCACTCAGAGCAGCTGAAAGGTTGGGGTTGTTTTATTTTTAATCAGCAATAGTGTTAGGCAGGTGAAGGGGAGGAAGGAATGCGGGTGTAACTTGATACAAAAATGAGCAAACTCTCTTCTGTTTACTTGGGAGGCAGGGTTTGGAGAAGGCGAACTTTGGTAGGTCGGGTACATTTGCCAATGGAGGCTCCTGAAACTGCAGGGACCTTGCCTGAAGAATCAGCACCTTGATCACGTGCTTTTTCCTCCCTTTCTTATCCATGACCTGGTGCAGTTCAATTTATTAGGTGGGACGATGTGCACCTGAGGCTATTTGGTGGTGATAGCCTTAACTCACATAGAATAACAGATCAGATTAACAGCTGTGACTAGATAAGGTTTGTTTTTGTTTTTTTTATAAGCGTAATACCAGACTCCTCATTTCCAGAGATTCCTATAGACTCCTTCTGACTTACACCTCATAATTTAATTTCATATAAGCATGATTTAGACTTAGCATTGAATGATGAGAGAATTGGAAGCAAAACCATAAAATTATTGAAAAGTGTCCGTACCCGTGCAGGCATCTGAAAAAAAAGAGGCTGCAAAATCAGCAGAAGTGAGCCAGCAATGAGTAGTGAGCCAGAAATGTGCCTTCCTGGCCAAGAAGGCCAATGGCATCCTGGGATGCATCAAGGAGAGTGTGGCCAGCAGGTCAAGGGAGGTTCTGCTCCCCCTCTGCTCTGTTCTGGTGAGGCCTCATTTGGAGTCCTGTGTCCTGTTCTAGGCTCCTCAGCTCAAGAGGGACAGGGGACTTCTGGAGAGAGTCCAGTGCAGGGCCACCAAGATGATCAGGGGAATGGTATGAGTAAAGGCTATGGGAACTGGGGCTGTTCAGCCTGGCGGAGGCTGAGAGGGGATCTCATTAATTAGTATTTCAAAGGTGTATGTCAAGAGGATGGAGCAACAATTTTTTCTGTAGTATCCAGTGATAGGACAAGGGGTAATGGACAAAAACTGGAAGACAAAAAGTTCCACTTAAACATAAGGAAATCTATTTTAAGGGTGAGGGAGCCCTGGCACAGACTGCCCAGGGAGGGTGTGGAGTCTTCTTCTCTGGAGGTTTTCAAAACCCACCTGGACACGTTCCTGTGCAGCCTGATTGAGGAGAACCTGCTTTAGCAGGGGTGCTAGACTAGGTGATCTCTAGGGAACCATTCCAACCCTGCCATTCTATGATAAATGGCCATAATACAGCTGTGTTTTGGCTATAAGCTGTGGTATTGAGCAGACAAACAACTTCACAACAGTTCCACCAAGGCCACAGTGCCCAGAGTGAGACCTTTACTTTGTTAACTGTGAAATTAAAATTAATACTCCTTTGATGCTTCTAAGTATGATAATGATGATAAGTATGACTATGTTCCTTAACTCTCTGCAGAAATAGCAGGCACTTCATTTTCTGTAATTTATATAAGGAGTACTCTTTCATTTCTCAGGGTGGACATGTCAGGAGGAGTGATCTCTGTGTGCCTGGCACTAGATAAAGTAACACTGCTTCCTAATACTAAATTGGGCATTAGAGTTTCTTCCAAACCAATTTTCAGTTACAAGCTGGGAAGCCAACCTAGTGATAGGAACGACACAAGTTAATTTGTACTTACAAACACACGGGAAAAGCAAAGTTAAAACTGATGCAATTTAGCCATGTCTTTGGCTTCCTCATTAAGTGAATATTTGTGAAGCTGGGGGTTTCCCCCTTTGGTCTGGTAGATGAAAATATAGCCGTTGTAGTGATTTGGGGTTGTTTAGAAAACGTCTTTGTGCATTTGGATATTGTGTGAAAAAACACCATCATGCTGAAGGTATCAGCAAAGAACTATCATGAAAGTGGCTGAGGTTTATATTCGTGTATATCACCTGACACACGTGACAGATTGGTGTATGCTTGACACCAAGATCTATTTCCATCCTTAAAGACACTGAAATTCAACTGGAGAGGTCACTGAGCAACCTAATATAACTTTCAGGATGTCCCTACTGAAGTCCTGCTTACCCTAAATGATTTGATGTTGATCCTCAGGGGTTGCAGTTGAGAGTTCTGAGGATCTGCTGGAGCTTCCAGGGCTTCCACCAAATTAGAGAGAAAAAAAGGCATTTGTGCCAAAACCAACAGTCGCAATACCAAAATGAGATGGGATATGAGTCTCCAAGGTATCTGTGGGTATGCTGGCACTTCATTAAATCCTTGACTAATGTTAATTTTTCAAGTAAGCAGCTGCAGCAGTTCTCACGGGTTTATTTAAATGTATTTGATGGAAACTGACCACGAATACAGGTTAGAGTAGGGGAATAAAGTGAAAGATTCTGGCTATCAAAACAGCAAGATGTTAGAATATTACACAGCATGGTTGCTTGTGCGAACAGGAACTGAATGTTTCTTTGCTCTCTAGTGTTACTTTGTCACAAAGTAGAGGAGAGATGACCCATAAGAAACTCAGTGCTAGCAGGTACTGCTGATTTTCAGGCTTTTTTTTCTGACAACACTGTCCCTCCACCCATCCTCAGTTTATATCCAAATATAGTCTTCAATGTTATCTTCATTGCCATGCAATAACAGACTATATGGTATAAAACATATTTAAACCAAAGTTTCAAGAGGATGGTGGCATGTCAGTCTCAAACTGCAAGTCCCTGAACACAAGTGATTTCACTGTTATTACACCAGTATCTATTAATGTATATTTGATACATTAGGAAGGCTTTTAGGAATGCTGCTGCTTTGTTAAATCCTGTCAGGACAAGCAGGATACACTCCACATCAGTGAAAAAATTCTTGACTTATTGAGATTGACAGCTGTGTTATGTCCTTTTAAGGAATGATGGTTCCTATCGTTTCTAGCACAGAGCACTTAAAGATGTTGCTAATGCTTCAGTATTTTAACTTCAGAATAGGAGAACAGTGTAATTTACATTCAAACATTTTTGCTTCAGAATGCTAGAAGTAGCTCTCCTGTCTTGGTTCTTCAAATACCTAAACAAAAATTCTAATTCATCCTCTTCCACTGGAAATACATGTTTTTAGGAAGAATGTTTTTCTTCTTGAGTCAGAACTCAAGTACCTTACTAAACCATCTGATTGCTTGTAAAGAAGGAAACCTGCCAATAGTCTTTGAAGTTCACCTTAGAACTGGGGAATATGTTATTTGGAGGTTGTTCTTCAGTCCCATTAAAAGAAACCTAACTGTGCAGTGTTCCTGTGTACACATATGTGCTTATGGTAAAATGCTAAGTTCAGGATCGTATATTTGAATCACAGGGAAGTGATTGTCTCTATTCTGGTAAAATCGATGCTTTCTATGGTACTTGCTAATTTGAAATCTCTCAGAAATCAGAGCTCTGCCTTAAGTGTATTTTGTTATCTCTGTCCAGTGTTAAAGGGTTTGGAGAGCCTGGCAACTGTCCAGCCCTTGTTCACCTTCCAGCATTCTGTGTTGTTTGGATACTTTACACTAAACAGGAACAGAAGAGGCATGTCTGAGATTAATGAGTCTGCTCTTGTTCTTTCCTTCTTCAAGAAAAACTAAAATACAAAACTACAGCCCACTGTGCAGAGCTATGATAATAATTTAAAAATCCTGTGTCTAGTTCAGAATTTAGAAAAATCCTTGTATCCAGTTGCACTCATCATTCGAAGACTATTTTTGGATGCTGTGCTGGTAGTGTGATAAAAGCTAAGCTAACCTTTGTCTTATTTTTGCATTGTAGTACAATAGGGTTTGGATCCCTGATAATGAAGAAGTTTGGCAGTCTGCAGAAATCACAAAAAACTACAAAGCTGGAGACCATTTTCTACACGTGCAATTAGAAGATGGAACTGTAAGGAGAAAAGCCTTATTGTGGGGTTTGCTGAGATATGTTTATGCAGAAACATAGGAGTTGCCATTACAGCATCTAAATGACTTGTCTGTATTTTCTCTTATGTAGTAACTAGAACTTTATCACATAGAAATTTGTACAATAAACAACTGTTACCTAAAAATATAAAGAGATGCAGTTCTATGTACAACATTAGTAGAGAACATGTGTCCTGAAGATGACTTTACTTTTGAAACAAACACTGAAGCTCATATCTAGTTGAAGTAAATCAGAAGTGCAAGGCATACAGTTATCTCTCACAGAGCTGTTGCTTTTTCCCCTAAAGTTACTTTATGTAAGATCTGTTCGTGTCAGTATCTTGAGTTCTTTACAGGTTTAATATTTTGAAAACGATGTTTCTGTATTTCTGCATTCCTGTTCTGGAGAGACAAGGATTACATATATGATTAAGTGCATTTGTTGAAAAAAAACAGAAATTAGTTCTAAACTTTGTGTAAAGAAAACTGGAACGTTGCAAGTAAGGATTGTCAGATGTAAGCTCTGACCAGGTGCTTAGTTGCATTCAGTTGCAGCTGGTCTACTGTTTTCATCTGTTGTTGAAATATGCATGAGTTTAGAGGGCTGAACACGTTGCCCACCTTTACAGTTCTCTATACAAAAGACTGAAAATAAAGATAATGTACCTTTCTTTTTAATAAACAATTAAGATCTCCATCTTACTTTCCTGATCTCCAAGTCCCTTTAGTTCAATGGGATGTATGGAATTGATGAAATACAAGATCAGACAGGGCTCTGTCAACCTTGCAACTTCTTGTAAAGGCAGAAGATCTATTTGTGTTTGTGCAAAAATCATGTGTTTTTTGATATTTAAAGTCACTTGTGTTGACAGGAACTGAATTACCCAGTTGATCCAGCTGCTTTGCCACCCCTACGAAATCCTGACATACTTGTTGGTGAAAATGATCTCACTGCACTTAGTTATCTCCATGACCCAGCTGTTTTACACAACCTAAAAGTTCGTTTTGTGGAATCTAAGCTTATCTACACGTATAGTGGTAAGGAAAGTAAAGTGCAAGGTTTTTTTAAAAAAAATCTTAAGGTAAAATAAATCTTGGGATAGTTTGCAATATGATGTTTTCCTCAAGTGTTTTCCTCAAGTGTATTTTAACTCATTCAAGTTAACTTGTTTGTTGATCGGCATCTACTATTTAGTTTAGAAAATATTGCTGCACTGTATTAGTGTAACTGTTGTTGCCAAAACTTGGCATTCTATTGAAGTAACCAATGTTTTATTTTGTATACTTGATTGTAGGAATAATTTTGGTTGCCATAAACCCCTATAAACAGTTGCCAATATATGGAGATGCTATTATCCACGCATATAGTGGACAAAACATGGGGGACATGGATCCACATATATTTGCTGTGGCAGAAGAAGCATACAAGCAAATGGCAAGGTTCAGTATGTTGTTTGGTGTCCATAAATAACACTTGAAGTCTAGTGGCAGTCAGTGTTGATTGTCATGTCATTTAACTGCGTGTGTGCCACCAGCTATTAAGGATACTTTTGAATAATGGGTACCTTAGCTAGAGGAGGAGTAAGTCCTTAAACAGCTGAGGAATTTCTAGAACTCATAACTATTTTCATTCTTGATAAGGGCTGTCTTAGCTGAATGAATGGCAGTGACTTCAGCCTAGAGGTTACAACTGAAGAAGAGTAATAGAAAAACAGATTAAAGTTCCTGATATGAGAGTTGACCACAACCATGTTTTCATAAATTTGTTTCATAGATAATTCTTATATTTATGCATGAATTTTAGACACATCTGATTTAAGCTGTCTGATTTTTTGGTTTTAGAAATAACAAAAATCAGTCTATTATAGTCAGTGGAGAATCCGGAGCTGGAAAGACTGTGTCTGCAAGATACACCATGAGATACTTTGCCGCTGTGAGTAAGTCAAGTAGCAATGCACATGTGGAGGATAAAGTACTGGCATCCAATCCAATAACTGAGGTAAGTTTCAGAGAGTATCTGTCAAATCTGTACTTGACAAGGAAATAATTTTGAGAGCTGCTGGGATTCTTGCTTTGAAATCTTTAAGGGTGTTTTGGCTGCCTGAATTAGATATCTTTGTTGAAAGTTTAGCCTCTGAGTGTTGCTGATAGAAAGAGATAGTTTCAGGAACACCCAGGTTCTCCCAAATTTACCAGTGGCCCTTTGGAGGAACTGCTTTGAACCGCAGGGAGGAGGAACCGCAGGATTTTATCTGGCCACATCCCATTGATTATAGATGATGATAAAACAATATTGAACAAGTTGTTTGTTTTTATTAATTGGAATAGAAACTCATTAAGGTTTCTTATAGTGGGAAAATGTACTTGTTCTAGTTCTTAGTTTATGAAGTGAGCTCCTTGAGCACTTTT
This sequence comes from Urocolius indicus, assembly GCA_013401255.1. Classification (NCBI taxonomy): domain Eukaryota; kingdom Metazoa; phylum Chordata; class Aves; order Coliiformes; family Coliidae; genus Urocolius; species Urocolius indicus. Next base: position 245,720 of record WBNH01006188.1, on the reverse strand, counting down.
GATTTTAGGAAGTTGTACTTGAGTCCTGTTTAGACCAAGTTACGAAAGATGCAAGTAAAACAAATTTTTTAAGTTTCTTTTTTTTTGTAGGCTGTCGGCAATGCAAAAACCACACGGAACGACAACAGCAGCCGGTTTGGAAAATACACTGAAATCAGTTTTGATCAGACTTACCAAATCATTGGAGCTAACATGAGAACATACCTGCTTGAGAAATCAAGAGTTGTCTTTCAGGTGGGTAGAATAAAGTTTTAAAGAGTCGGTGTCAGTCTAGCTCCTAATGTACAATCCTTTACTCATTTCATACAGAAAAAGTTCAGAATAGCGTGTCTAATCAGCATTTAATTTATTTTTTAATAGGAGCTAGTTTTATTTATAATCAGAAAATAATTTATTCCTTGTTCTTCCTTATTATTGCTGTGTCAGAGCATAATTGTGATAATCTACTAAAGAAAGCATTTATGGAACTGTTTTTCCTTTTAGTAGTATCGTAAGTTTGTCAGTACCATGAAAAATATTTCTAGATATCTGCTGCCTGAAGGATAGTTTGGAAATAAAAAGTTTTCTGAGTTACCAAGGGCAGTGTTTGAGCTGGCACTCCTGCACAGTTGTTCATTACATTATTTGTCAGTTCTTACTAGCAGAACACATAATCACAGAATGGTAGGGGTTTGAAGGGACCTTTAGAGATCGTCTGGTCCAATCCCCTTGCTCAAGCAGGTCCACTTAGATGAGGTCACACAGGAACATGTCCAGGTGGGTTTTGAAAACCTCCAGAGAAGGAGACTCCACACCCTCCCTGGGCAGCCTGTGCCAGGGCTCCAATGATTGTTCAAACTGAAGAAATTACAGAATCACAGAATCTTAAGGACAGGAAGGGACCGCAAAAGATCATCCAGTCCAACCTCCTTGCCAGAGCAGAACCACCTAGAGTAGGTCACACAGGAACTCATCCAGGTGGGTTTTGAATGTCTCCAGAAAAGGAGACTCTACAGCCCATCTGGGCAGCCTGTTCCAGTGCTCCCTCACCCTCATAGTGAAGAAGTTATTCCTTGTGTTTCTTTGGAACCTCTTGTGTTCCATCTTGTAGCTGTTTCCCTTGTCCTATCATTGGACATCATTGAGAAGACTCTGGCTCCATCCTCCTGACACTCGCTCTTTACCTGTTTGTGAACATGTTACTAGACTAATGGCTTTGGGGAAAGAGCTCAGCATATCAGTAATGGAAATAAAGTATATTTGAATTTATCAATTTCAAAGCTCTTGTTGAAATCTAAGATGTGCTATTTTAATATTGGGCAATTTCTTTGCCAAATTATGTTGCAGCAGAATTTAGCCTTCTGGTATCTTTTTCTCTTTAAAGTGGTGTTGAATAGTGAATGTTTTTCTGTTCATTTGTTGGGGATTGTTTCTTTGTTTTTTTCTTTCTGTAATGGTATTCTTTGCTTTAATTTACAGTCAGAGAATGAGAGAAACTACCATATATTTTATCAGCTGTGTGCATCTGCTATGCAACCTGAATTTAAGCATCTTAAATTAGGTAGGTCTTAAGAAAATAACCTACTGTTCATTTTTGCAGTGGAGTGTTTCGAAGATTGGATTTTCAAACGCTAGGATGTTAAGTGCTTTATAGCATAAATCTCTCAGACTTACAACAGGATTTGCGTTTTTAAGTCACTTAGCTATTAATCTTGCTTGTACTGAACTTGGTAGCAAATCCCTAATAACTTGAATAGTGCATGATCAAGTACCTAAGTGTCTTTGAAAATCCTACTCTCATACTTTCTATAGTGACAGATGCCATCATGACAGTTTAGGGGCTTGATTCATTTATCTATAGAGAAACTTCAATGCTACCTGGAAGAAGCAGGCTTTACATATATGTTTATTCAGTTTTCATTCCTGTTTGTTTATTAGATCAAGTGTTAGGATTGTTAGGAATTGTATTCATACTAATTAGAGTCAGCTTAACTGAGTTAGATGCGTGGATTTCTCTCAGAAAAAGAGGACCTCCAGCTCATTGCTGACGAGCTCTCATCTGATGGTATCTAATTTTCTGGTGTTCCAAGAGTCTTTAACAAGTGGCTATCCCCAGTGCCAAATTTTTCAGCATTACAAATTTTGCTTCGTGTCTACAGGAAACGCAGAAGAATTTAACTACACAAGAATGGGTGGCAGCACAGTAATAGAAGGAGTTGATGACAGAGCAAATATGGTGGAGACTCAGAAGACATTTGCCTTATTGGGTAAATTCTTGGAGGGATACCTTTTCAGTTGATTCAAAAATTGGGGTATTTTCACTGAAATGGACAAAGGTGGATTGTTTTGGAAGTGTCCAACATATTAGTAGTAATTCTTCTCCTAAAATAATTTCTTTCATAGTTTATCTATCCAATTGTTGGTTTGTTTTAAAAGTACTAGGCAAGAGCAAATGGCTGATAGCAATTAGTGCTCATTTTTCCTGTTCAAAATCACTAAGGGTTGGAGTCTTCTTGGCCCTTAAGATAACATGCTGTGACAGAAGTGGAACTGGAAATTTCTTTGCCCCTCTGTGGCTTGTGTGAAAACCAAATCAGAATGGAGCTGGCCCTTGGGGAGGTACAGGAATTTATGCCTAATTGCTCCATTGGATCAGACAGGCAGAAAGTAGGCAGAGTCTAGGCTTTGCATAGTAGTCTGCAGTGATGCTATACAACTCTCGACTACAAAACAAAGCAAGTAATCCAGCATTGTGCTATTTTAATTAATTGTACTGTTTCTGCGTATGGAAAATAATTGGGACTTCATTTTTTAGGTCTGAAGGAAGATTTTCAGATGGATGTTTTTAAAATGCTGGCAGCAATCCTACACTTAGGCAACATGGAAATAACAGCTGTTGGAGATGAAAGGTCATCCATCAGTGTAAGGAAGTAGATCATTCAGATACCAACATTTTCTTTTATATTCTATGCCAAAACTCCTTTAGCAATGTTTTTTCTCATATCTGGGGCTCAGAGCAGTGTTCAGTCTGGTATGCTAAACTTGAGGTATCTGTATAGAATCACAGTAAGTGTTTATGTGAGAATTCTGTTTCATGCCCAAGATCAGAAAGTCTGAACAAAAGGCAAAATGTGACTAAGAGAGCCCCACAGGTAATTGATTCACAGCTGTTGGAAAAGCTATTTGGGACTATCTACGGGATACAAGAAGCAGAGCATTGTCAAAGCTGCTCAGAATGTGTCCCAGCAGAGTGTGCAAGTCTAAAAAGCAATGACACTTAAACATAGACTAAAGTAACACTTCCTTTCAGTGTCTTAATCCAAAGCATCTCATCTAATCTAAGGTTTTCACATTCTGTATCAGGAGCTCTGTCCAGTATTATTTGCTTCAGCTCTTCTTGATGTTTTGCCAGATGAAAAAGTGGAAAAAGCCCTTTATCTATCTAAAAATAAAAGTCATAGTTTGATGTTAGTGGTGCCAGGATTTCAGTGTCTAAAGTATTAAATGTAATCTCATAATATTTATTTGTCTTTGTTCAAGCTGGAAGATAAACATCTCAATATATTCTGTGAACTTCTGGATTTAGACTGTGACAAAATGGCACAATGGTTGTGCCACCGCAAGATTATCACTACCTCAGAGACTGTAATAAAGCCAATGACAAGAGCTCAGGCTGTTAATGCAAGGGATGCTCTGGCAAAGAAGATCTATTCCCATTTATTTGACTTTATTGTGGAAAGAATTAACCAAGCTTTGCAGTTCCCTGGCAAACAACATACTTTTATTGGTGTTTTGGATATTTATGGGTAAGAAGATCTCTGGAAACAAATTTACTTTTAGTTATGCTTTTTCTTTGGATTTGGTTTTCAGTTCATGCAGCTGTGCAATTTGAAGGAGTTTGTTTTGCTAAAAGGTCATAGTCATTTAAGTTCTTTAGGATTGTGAGTAGCAGAACTGTTCAGCAACTATAATTTTTGGTGAATGAGGTTTAACTTTGACTTTTGATACAATACTTACAGATTTAACTCTGGATTTTTTAGTTCTGTTATGTCTGATAACGTTAACTTCGAGGGGAGTTTTGAAATGCCTCAGCATCTTCATTAGTCTTATGGCAATTTACTTTTCTTACAAATATTAGGAAATGTTAGGATAGCTCCAAAGTCTTACAGGGACGTACAAATACCATTTGTATTTAAATGTTAAGGGATTTCTCCTTATTTGATGTGTATTTCAGCTTTGAAACATTTGATGTGAACAGTTTTGAACAATTTTGCATCAATTACGCCAATGAGAAACTGCAGCAGCAATTTAACCTGGTATGTTCTTTTATTTTGCTTTGGGTTTGAGATTACCAATAATGCATATTAGCAAATGCTATTTATATGTAAGCAATGGATGTTTCTGGATAATGGTTATTCAGCACTAGATGAAGATATTTTCTTTTTATATGCATACATACATATATATATAAAATGGAAATTTCTGAGTATATTTTCTTACAGGACAGACATGTATGCTAAAAATACATAAATATTTTGTTTCCATCTTATGTATGCAATAACATATTGTGTTTGTTTTCTTCCTCAAATATGACCTTACATTTTCACCATTTTTACATATCTAGCATGTCTTTAAACTTGAACAAGAAGAATATATGAAGGAGGATATTCCATGGACTTTAATAGACTTTTATGACAACCAGCCTGTCATTGACCTTATTGAAGCTAAAATGGGAATTTTAGAACTTCTGGATGAGGAATGCTTGGTAATTTAAAAATTCTTGTATTTAGAGCTTATAAAAAAACTACATAGATTTTTACAAGTGAGCTTGTAATCTATATTCTGTCATTTTAAATGGGAAGTAGAGCATTTTCCTCATAAAAGGAACATTAATGTTTGCCCTGTCTTGAGTAATTTTAATTTTAAGATGCATAGTCAATTTTTTTCATATCAAATTAAGAAACTAAAACTAGATTCTGACCTAGAAGCTAACTTGGCAACTAGATCTCCTTACTGTGAGGGTAGTGGAGTACTGGGACAGGTTGAGCAGAGGTGCAGTGGGATCATTCTGGATTTGAGTTCAAGTGGTGCAGGTCTCGGGCCAGCTAGGATCAGAGTGACATACTGAAACATACGAAACCCACTCAGGTTTGCTGAAGGGGGAGCATTTGCAAGAGCAAGTGCTGCCATGCTGTATGCAAGCCCCCAGTTTATTGTCAAAGTTACATAAGGTCTCTTTTTCTTTGCACATCCTGCTGACCTTCAGACTTCACTCTCACACTGCTGCTTCTCACACTCGCAACAGGGCATTCTGTACATCACCTCATTTGCCAACAATCAATCTCATACTCTGAGACTGATTTACATCAGATTTACCCATTACTGGGTTTACATTTTTTGCCAATTACCAGTTCTTTCTTCCTACTGAGTGGCAACTTTATCTAGGGTTGTGGGTAGGCTTGCTCTGAGCAGGAATTTGGACTATCCAATCTCCAGCAGTTTCTTCCACCAGTATTTCTACAATCAGTCATTCCATGAATCACTGATTTTGATACAAAAAAAGTCTCCCTTTCCTGTTTTATAAGTTCTTATGTAATACAACAAACCTACACCTCTACTTTTTCCCGTTCAGTCTTAATATTTCTCTGTGCTCTCTCCTGACTGTAGGAGTTCCTAAATCTGTACTTTTTTTTCCCCCTACATGTATGTAGTTCACTTCAGCTTCTGAACATAGTGAAGTAGTTTTGTCAGTGACAGGGCAAGGAAAGGTGAGCTTTCTTAAAATGGTATCTAAAAGGTGTTTTGGTGATATTGGAAAGTTGTACTTCTCAGAATCTAAATCATGGAGTAATATGGGAAAAACTAGGGAATATTCCCTAACTCTTTAGTTTATCTGGTATTCTGCTCATTATCCTTCTCAGGGATCAGGTTGTCTCTGATTGCAAGTAGCATCCTCTCAGAACAAAGTGATTTATGACTCATAAGAAAATTAGTCAGCAAATTTGTGAATTAATAGGATCCTTTTTTCTTACAAGAATTTGCTACAGAGACCCACTGGCTACTCTGAAAAGACAAACCCTTATTGTTATCAGGCCTCATAACTCACTGAAGGTGCTTTACTCAGACAGTACGTGTTGATAGTAAGCAGTTTTGTTGGTTTTAACAGTCCATCAGAGTTTTGTTAAAGAGATTGCCTTTCTCATTTTTACAGTTACCTCATGGAACAGATGAAAACTGGCTTCAGAAGCTGTATAATAATTTTGTCAATAAAAATGCACTCTTTGAAAAGCCAAGGATGTCAAACACGTCTTTCATCATTCAGCACTTTGCTGATAAGGTAAGAGTGTAAACAACCCGGTATTATTTCACCCAGTTTCCAGCAGGTCGTTCAGAAAATCACAGACTTAGGAACTAGAGGCAGTATTAACCACACTTGTTTGGAACTTCTATAAAATTGATCTTCAGTACGTAGTGCTATTTATTTATGGATAATATGGCCCGTAATATGCCGTATAAACAGAAGTGCTTAAGATAATGAATTTGAGAGTATAAAAATAAATCATCAAGATAAAGTGGTGAAAAAGAGCACAATGTATAAATAAAAGCGTTAGAATTGTAGTCTGTACACATTTAGTCTCAGTTATTTACATTTCAAATGTAGCATTCCTTTTTTGGTATTTTGATTTGAAGTCATAGAACAATGAAGAAAGGGGGAAAAGAAATTCCTAATGAGGGCAGAAGGAAATTCAAGTTGGGTTGTGTCGGTTTGTCTTGCTGCCTATATGTATGCTTGCCAGAGTTTCAGCTATCATGTTTAAGAATAATAAAGAGCTGTTGGCTATCACAGCTTACAGAGTGAAAATTATTGTTTTGCTATCTGTTCATGTATTGCTGACAAGATAACAATTTCACCTGTTGGCACAGGTAGAATATAAATGTGAAGGATTTCTGGAAAAAAACAGAGATACAGTACATGAAGTATTGATCGAAATCTTGAAAGCAAGCCAGGTCTGTGAACAGTCACTAATGATTACTTTTCTTAATACCTGATTTTACTGGAATTAATCGAAGATTTATTCTGATAAAGGTTTTTTTTTTTTAATAGCTTGACTCAGGTTACTCTTAATTTCTATTAATATTCTACAAGTGTGTATTTTTAACATAAAAATAACATTCAAGATGGAAAACCACAGTATTCAACTTCTTCATATATATGCATTCTCTTTGCTAGTTGTGATAGATTTCGATTTGTTTAATGTCTTCCTTGAAGAGCATTCTGGAATCCTTGTAACTGAATAATTGACTTTATTTCTATAGTCTTTTCCTGTAGCTTTGGTAAGTAGTTTATCATTAACAGCTGCCTTTGTTTATTCTTCAAAAGAGAATGCCAGGGCAGAGAAAACATCAGATGTCTTATATGTGCCTGTCACTTCCCATCTGCTTGAAAGCCCCATCCCTTTCAAGTCTACACTATACTTAAGGATTACTATTAGGAGGCTAACTTAATCCCACCAAAAACCATATTCTTAATTTAAATTAAATATTATGAAAATATAACCTTCAGAGGACTTATTTTTAACTGTTCTATATTTATGTCCCTGTTTGCTCACAGTTAAAGGTTTTTTCAGTCTTACTTAACTGTTGCTGAGTTTTGCCTGTGAAATGTGTAAATGCATCACAATAGAGTCATTGCAACTATTTCCTCAATTGTTGTTTGTGGCTTAAAGATCCGGTTCCAAGTACTGCAATGCCTGACCTAAGCATTAAGATGGATGTAGTTTTCATTTTGGGTTATAGTAACTGCAGTTTTTATTTGAATGTTACTGATACACAGTATTTAACTGTGATTCTTTCACCACACTTTTAGTTTCCTCTGTGTGCAAATTTTTTTCAAGACAATCCAGTGTCCGTTTCACCTTTCAGTTCAACTATAAACATCAAATCTGCAAGGCCTGTTCTCAAGGCACCTAACAAGCAACTCCGGATGACTGTTGGCAGTAAGGTACTACATGAACGTGTTGCTCTGTGATGCTCACACTTTCAGGGAAGTGTACTGAGCAGTCTCAAACTATGATACTGTATTCTGTTACCATTCATGGGGGACTATCCAGTTTTCAGCACAGCAAGAGCAAGCCACAGTGCAGTGCTCCGAGTCTAGGTGTAAGGAGGTCTGTTTAGTTTATATATAGGAGACTATTAAGTAAAGCAGGACTGTTAAATTTCCTGCGTTCAAGTTCTGAACCCGAAGAAAGTCTCTCCAGCTAAAATCTAAAAAATCATTAAAAAACTAAGATTTTACTTTTTACTTAGCTGTAAATGTTTCATTAGCAAAACTGTTATGTCTGGTATTTTCCAGTTCCGGAGTTCTTTGTCTTTGCTTATGGTGACACTCAATGCAACCACCCCTCATTATGTACGATGCATAAAGCCAAATGATGAGAAGTTGCCTTTTGAGTAAGTATGTCAACACTGTTAAGCTGTTCTATTACCTTTAAAATGAAGAGAGTCTTTTTCTATTTCACAGTAGCTGCATGTCACCAAGCTAAATTCTTACAGTTGAACAATTTCCCATGCAAAGCGTATTTTTCCTTTCAATGTAACTGAAGCGAAAAAAGAAATACTGTCTTCTTACAAAACTTGATTTTAAATTAAAGTTTTAAAGTGTATTAACTTGTTTCCTTGAAGCCAAAGAAGATCTCTCCATGTAAAACATGTTACAAATGACACTGGAATGTTTCACTATCACTGGAGTGAGACTTCATTATTCTGTGTAATAGCAATGAGGAGAGGAATGGCTTGGGTAGTACAAAAACCTGTCTGAATTAGACTCGAAAAGTATGGCCTAAGTTTGTGAAGGAATAACATAGTCATCTGTCAGCCATGGGGATTGTGTAGCTGATGTTGGATCGACACCATAGCATGGTGTTCTGTGGACATATCAGCTCTGGTTCAGAACTGGAAAGGGTCTTTCCATGCCATGTATTGATAATCTTGAACCAAATATTCATGACTAAATCCCAATTTATTGATAATCAATGTGCTAACAAGTACTTAGAGTTTCTTCCTGATAGACTGCTGAGGGAAATTATTTCTGTGTATGTTTTGTGCAGAGAGTGACATGATTTTTTGACACTTGCTGATATGCACTGTCACAGCTAATATTGAAATGAAACAGGACTTTTAATGGGAGAGATAAATACAGTCTTCCTTTTGTTTTGAGGAAGAAAAAGAAAACAAATACTCCGTATCACGTATTAAAAAATAAGGCACCATATAAAAAGTAGCAGACCCTGTGTCCTACGGGCAGAAATGGAAGTCCAGTAGTAGGATGGTTCTAATTATGCCAAACCAGCAAAAATTTAAAATATAACTCTGCTTTTTTAGGTTTGATTCAAAAAGAGTTGCTCAGCAACTGCGAGCATGTGGCGTTTTGGAAACTATCCGAATTAGTGCCCAGAGCTACCCATCCAGGTAAGGACAGCAGTGGTCCTCTGTATGTCAAAAAATACTTAGGTCTCTCTTAATTGAATTGCATTTGATAACTTTTCCTTTTCCAGATGGACTTACATTGAGTTCTTCAGCCGTTATAGCATCCTTATGACACAGCAGGAGCTCTCTATAAATGATAAGAAGCAGATTTGCAAGATTGTTTTGCAGCGGCTAATCCAGGTTAGTTTGCATGCACTGACCCAGTATGTATTATAGCTTTTGTATTATAGCATTTATTATTAATAAAAGGTGTCTTTTGCCAAGAGTAGTATCTACTACTCAAAAAGGAAATATATGTATGTTATTACTGACTTTCCTGATTTAGCGTGTTGCACGTGGGCTTACTGGTCAGTAACCTTGTGCTGTGACACAGCCATCATGTGGCCAGCGATTTTACCTCTCTGTGCTCAGTAGAAGACATGAGGAAGCACATGATGTGGGAAGACATGGTGGAAGATATTCAATCTCTATATGTAAACCAGTGACCAGTAAATGGTGTACCTTTGTTGAGTATTAGAAGTTTGTTTGCACAAGAGGACTTTCAATGATTAGAATGCAGCATATTGGAGAACTGTTTGATTTTGCCTGTCGCTGATGATGAGGTCCAAGTCAAACCGGCAGTTCAAGTCAGTGTCACAGCACTGAGTTCAGACTCTGAGATGTATAAGACTAAACACAAGCACAGCTCTGGCACAGGCCAAGGGCGAGAGCCTGAGCTTAAAAGCAGCTTCTCTGCGTAGTTTTGCTCAAGTGGCTTGCTGATTCAAGATCGGACGTGCACTAAAAGGTAACGTTGAGCCCAAGGAACCAGATGTGTAAGAAGGGGTGAGAAGGTTGTTTTCAAGGCCTTGATGATAAGTCCTGATCCACTCTTTTATTTGAGATCACAAGGATGATGTTTTTGGATGTAATTCTCTGGTTCTTTCCTGCCAAGTGGATTTTCCTCTCATATACTCCTATCTACAAAGGCAGCAGAGAGGATATTCTTATTCAGAGAGCTCATGTCATTTCAGAAGAGCTTGCCTGAAGTGATAGTTTACAAAAGGTAGAGAGCATCTGCCCTGTGGTAGTAAACAAAAACCTTACTATGACTATTGTTTTCTTTTCCAGGATCATAACCAGTATCAGTTTGGGAGAACAAAGATTTTCTTCAGAGCAGGACAGGTTGCTTACTTGGAAAAGCTGCGATCAGATACCCTGAGACACGCGTGTGTCACCATCCAAAGGAGCATTCGAGGCTGGCTGCAGCGCAGGAGGTTCCTGAACATGAGGCAGGCTGCGGTTACCATACAGCAGTACTTCCGGGGACAGCGCACCCTACGGTACTTTTGCTGCAGAAAGGAACTTCTTGTTAGGGCACACTTGAAGGGGTGGAGAAGGTCTAACTAATGCCCAACACTAACTTGGAAGTGCAATTTTTACAGAATAGCGATTCAGATTGTATTCCCGTTCCCTCTCGGTTGTGATCGTGGACTTGAAAATATTCAACTTATTCAGCCGATAGGAAGAAAATGCTGCAGCAGGTTTGAGGTGTTGACTGCCAGGTTCCTGAGAAGTCCTGCCTACCTGTAAGCTCAGTCTTTAGCTAATCATGTTTGGTCGAGTTGACAGCTTGCGCTTACTGCTTAGCTTCAGAGCCAGAAAAGAAATGGGGTAGCAGAAAGGAAAAGCAGTTTACAAGGGTCTACAAAATAGTGTGTCCAAATTATTACAAGGAACTATGCAGTAGAGAAACTGTACCAGTCATTCACAGAACAGACTGAGAGTAAGATGGCTGTATATTGGCTTTGAAATTTTCAGAAAGAGACCTTCAGAACAATTGGTTGTGGAACAGATTTCAGAGATTGGGGCTAATTGTCTCCCTTTAACTTTGATGAAAAAGCTGCATTTTAGGTAGCGGGTGCTTGTTTTCAGTGTCTTCTTTTTTTTGTGTGTGTGATTTGACTGAGGGAATGAACATGAGAAATCCAATGTGACCTCAGTAAACTTTATTGTCTTTTGAATTAAGGAAAGCTATAACTGCAACAGCTCTGAAGCAAACATGGGCAGCCATAATTATTCAAAAATACTGTCGGGGTTACCTGGTCCGTAGACTTTGCCAGCTCATCCACGTGGCTGCTGTAACCATTCAAGCTTATACAAGAGGATTTCTAGCAAGAAAAAAATATCGGAAGGTACAGCCTGTCAAAAACTTTCTTTTGGTAACTGGGAACAGCTATTGCTCTGTAAGAAAGGTCAAAAAAAAAAAAGACAAGGTCAAAAATCCCTAATACTTTAGCTTTTGCATGTCTGGTTCTCATTTTTTTTGCCCAGGGACGGTGTGGAGTCTCCCTCCTTGGAGGTCTTCAAGACCAACCCAGACTCGTTCCTGTGTGACCTGATCTAGGTCAATCTGCTTGTGCAGGGGGGTTTGTAGGCACAAATATGATTTGGACCAGCCAGCCTGAATAAAGATAGTAGGGACAAGTTAATGCAGCTGGCAAGCCACTTCCAATTATCAGAAACAGGTGCTGCAAGTTAATCAGTTGGGCACTGGGTGATCGACCACACGGTGGAAGCAGCATATCAGGAAGTAGCTAGCCAAGGAAGGGTGGCTTTGAGTCAACTCTGCTGGTTGTACTATGTTGCCTGTGTATGTCTGCATGTGCATTATCTCTATTCTCTATATCTTTGAATGAACGTAGCTTGCTCTGCAAAGCAGGGCTTGGACTAGATGATCTCTAAAGGCACTTTCCAAACCCTACTATTCTATGATTCTATGTCTTCTACACTATTTTTATATTGTTACTGTATAAATACTAAAACCCAGTAGCTTAGATCTGATCTCTGTCTGGTTTATAGTTGATGAAGATCATTTAGGGTGATTACAACAGTGGTTCCAATGTGTCTGTGGTCTGAGTGTTTCAATGCTTTTGATATTTCCATGAGAAACATTGTCATTACCAGTGTGTGTAGATTCACAGAATGTTATTAACTGATTGAGCCTCAGCTAATTACAGACAAATGTTACTATTTTATTCCAAAGATGCTGGAAGAGCACAAGGCTGTGATCCTTCAGAAATATGCCCGTGCATGGCTTGCCAGGCGCAGATTTCAGAATATTCGGCGGTTTGTGTTGAATATCCAGCTTTCATACAGAGTTCAGCAACTACAGAAAAAGATAGAAGAACAGGTGAGGGTTTACAAATTGGTTTATGACTTGTACTAATTTTTTCATCATATCTGTTTTATTCAGAGCTCTCATGTTGGCTGGAGGCTTACGTGAATTACAATATTCATACTGTACAAGACAGGACAGTATGTAAGGGATATGGTTCTTTATAGTAACCACTAGTATTCTTTCCACATCCAGGGTAGGAATAATCATCTAGGGTTTCCATATATTTCTTGGCTAGTTTTGTCAATGAGAAGAGTCTACAAGAAACCATTTTACCATTTCTTAAGGTGTCCGTCCAATGTCTGGATGAGGTTACATGTATTGGGATGAAGAATGTGTGAGATACTGCTCTGGTGTAACACATTTAATGACTTTTGGGAATTCTATATTAAGTTGCATCTTATTATTGAGAGCCATACCAGCCAAATCATCTTTCAGCTTGTCCTGGTTTGGTTGGGATAGAGTTAATTTTCACAAGAAGCTGGGAGGGGGCACAGCCAGGACAAGTGACCATAACAGCCAAGGGGATATTCCATACTGAATGAGGAGCTAAACATCAGGTTTCAGGTGGTGATGATGCAAAGCATCACTCGCTTCATATACTCTTTTATTAGTGTTATTGTTGTCATGATTCTCTCCTTGTGTTTTGCTATTAAACTGTCCATATCTCAAATCCATGAGTTTTTACCCTTGTCTTCCAATTCTCATCCCCATCCCACCAAGGCAGGGAGAAGAGTGAGTGAGCAGCAGTGTGGTGCTTAGTTGCCAACTGGGTTTAAACCAGTTACAAAAATTGATTGGAATAGTCCTTGGTTCGAATAATCGTGACTGATATGGGATGGTGAACAGAAATAGGTCAGGTGCTTCTGTCAAAACTCTATTAATCTGTTTCAAGTGTGCATTTTTCTGGTTTTTTTCACCTGTCTTGCTCACTGTAGAGCAGAGAAAATCATGGTTTGCTGGAACGATTGACCAGTCTGGCTTCAACACATATGAATGACGTGGAAATGGTTCAGAAGCTTGAATTAGATATTGAAAAGTTAACTACTCAAAAGAGAACATACGAAGAGAAAGGGAAAAAATATAAAGAGGACAGTGAACAGGTAATTTTAATTACCATCTGGGTGCTTTTATTTTAGTTTAAGTATTTTCTTCAGTTACTGGATTTGTCAAATGTATGATTTGAGAGCTACTAATAACTTCAGTTTGGGAAGAGGGGGTGGCAGGGCAGGAGAGGGATCTATATATGCCTCTTAAAATGTATGACCTTCTGTGACCTATTTCTTCCTCCTTTGTAATTTGTGTATTATGATTACTTTTTCTGTGTACAGAGAATCTTAAAACTTGAGAGTCACAATAAAGAATTACAAGAACAGAAAGAGACCTTAGAAAGAAAGCTGCAAGAAAAAACTGAGGAAATGAAAGGTACAATAACTAAACAGAGTTTTAAAGGAGTTATAGTGGGGGAAGCTAAAAAGTCAGGTTTTCAGCAAAGGGAAATTACTTTCCTTCTAATAAAAGCAATATAAATGTTTAACTTACAGTAAATTAAAAATCGATCCTAAAAATTTGTAGTGCAAATGTTTTTTAATTTAATAGTTAAGTTAAATTTGTTCTTTCCTTAGCAAAAGGTCTCTTATTTGTGTCCTGTTTCATGCACATGCATTCCTCCCAAGTGTCACTTCCTCCTTAGTTCCTTTAACATACTGCTCTTTAGAATCTAATTTCAAAGGACACAGGCAGCCCATGAGATCAGGTATACTTTAGATGAATATCACTTAGGTGTGTCAGAACCTTTTCATTCCATAGCATTACTTGTAAAATTTATTGTGATAATTTCAGGCACTTGAGTCATTTCAGCCTTAAAGTATGTCAAGGATTACTTATTAAAACAAAATCTCTCATTGTGGTCATAATGCTTTAATAAATGCATGTAATTGCATGAAGGTCTTTGAAATATTGAAATCTTTTTTGACAGAGAAAATGGATGACCTCACGAAGCAATTCTTCAATGATGTACAAAAAGAAGAAAATCAGAGAATGTATGGAATCTGCATTTTATGCTTTTGAAACAGCATTCATTTTTTTTCCTCCTTCCCTGCCTTTCTTTTTCTGTACATGTATTATGCTGATGTCACGAATCTGACTGTGTTCTTGAACATCAGTGGTAGTACAAGTTCTTTGTGTACAGTTGTGGAGAATCACGTGCTTGTTTGTGGGTCAGTCACACGTAGGAAATGATATTGTAGACTTGGGACTGTTCTTGCTTTTGCACTTTCCTGTCCTTTGCATGTGTCTTTCTGAGATCTAAAAGGCAGCCTTGATCATATTCGTTTCTTTGGAGGTATCCTCAGAACTCAGTCAGGACGGGATGAGCTGATGGCTATAGCAGTCAGAATTCCTGTGAAGTGAACATTAAAGGATAGAAGTGAAAGATTCAGCTTGAAGGAAGGGCAGTGCTTGTAAAGGACAATTGGTTACAAATATAGAGGAAAAGCTTCACACACACACCCCCTTTGGTATTTCATTTACAGTGTTTAAAAAAATACTATTATTTAGCAATAAGTGGATGTTGCTTTGCAGCACTCTTTTCTCAGGTCAAGAGTTTATTTCCCAGTAATTCTTTTCTGGCATAAAACAGAGGACTTTAGGTACCAGATAAACGCTTCTCTCTGAAGTGTGAAGAGTGCAATCAGTCACTGTTTCTGAGGGCTGGAAGCTGTGTGATGTTTCATCTCAGCCTGATTTCAGCTGCAAATAGTTTCAGGCTATACCAAGAGGAGTTCTTTACTAGAGTTTTTCTGCTTTGCCCGTTAGCTATTTTAGGTCAGAAGCGAGACCGTTCCAGCAGGGACTAGTATAAAATGGAAAGCTTCTTGCAGTGTTTTATTGAGAAGGACACTGGGCTTTTTGTTGCTGTGTCCTTCTTCAGTGCTGACTGTGGCCATAAGTATAGCAGAAAGCTGCTTAGGTATGCTGTCATAGAGAGAATTAGGCTTTAAGTGGAAAAACTTCAGTTTTGTCTTAAATTCAGTCACAGTATCTGAATTAGATGTTGGGAAATCTAGGGACATTCTCATCCCATTTTGTAGATTGATTCTGAGGATGTAGGATAGAATTTTCAAGTAATTATGTTTCATTTTTGTTTTCTTCAATGAAACATATCCTTCAAAGGAAAACAAAGCTCACTTTTTCACTTATCCTTTTCATTTTCTTGTTTAGGATACTTGAGAAAAATTTCCAAAATCAGAAGCAGGACTATGAAAAGGAGATTGAATTGCTAAAGGGAGAAGTTAAGATTCTGAGAGAAGAAAAAACTCAGCTACAACACCAAATTCAGCAAGAAATTGTCATTCAGGATGGCCTGAAAATGGAAGTAGAGCAACTTAAAAAACAATCACAGGTAAAGTATGATACACATCATTTTGGAGTCTTTGCTGGATAAAGCAAGTAGAGAATGTGGGTGTTTCATTCACTATGTTTTAAAATTTCCAGTGCATTTTTAGAAGTTGTAGTTTATAAGCTGTGTTGGTACACCTCTGTGTTGTATTGTTTACATGTAGCACACAATATGAGTAAGTTACTACTTGCAGAAATAGGTGCATGTTTTGAATTGTGCCTGAATATTTTTACTTCTAAACATGTGAACTTATTTTCTTCCTTTTTTCAATGAAGTATTTGTTTCTCAGAAATGTAGTTTATAAACTGTACCTGGAAATACTACCTTTGTGTAAAGCCATGGCCTTTTTCTCTGAGTCAACTCCATACTCCGTACACATACCATATATTGCAAGCACATACTTACATTTTCACTACATCACACTACTGTTCTACTCTGATGCCTGAGAAACAGATAGTTTAAACACAATGTATTTTAAGCCTTATACCATATTAATTTGATCTTTATGATAATTACATTTATGCCATTCATTCCTTGTCTCAGTCTGTAATTTTGTCTGATTCAGAAAATACCAGAGTTTCAAAAGGAAATTGAACTGCTGCAGACACAAAAACTGGATGTTGAAAAGCAGGCCCAGTCACAGAAGCGAGAACTAAGGGGTGAGCTACATACTAGATACACTAAAGAACCTACTAAGTACAATGTGAACCAGGGAAGTTTAATTTGATTTCTCCCGTGTTAGCTTTGACAAAAACCCAGTTCTCTTTCCCATCCATAGTGATTTCATTCTATTTATACCTTTACTCACAAGGGGAAGCAAAACCCAACAGGTGAGTTTTACAAAATGATCACAGAATACTGACATCTGGGTATCCCTTTGAAGAAACTCTGATTTCAAACATTTCTCCTTTGTTTTTATAAATCAATGCTAATAATTTAAACTTAATACTTAACAAGTAGCTTGTAGAGACCCAAGAATATTGAAACAATAGCTTCTGTTCATCCTGTCTTTAGCCTTAGGTCCGATAAATGTCAAATGTGCCTAAATAACTTGCTGAGTTGGGTTCTCTTTGGCAAATGTACTTTGTTGAGTATTAACAATGTTATAGAGCAAACGTACCTGCAACATTTAATGTAGTAACCAAGCACTTGCTGACAAATCATCTGTACAACATTAGCAACTGTCCAGATTCAGACCAGAGTGATGTAACTTTGCATTGAAATTTTTATGGGTTTAGAGAAAACCCAATATTGGTGGTATAGCTATCCAGTACACCTTACATGTCCAGAGTAGAACCAAGTCCCCATCATGTTCTTGTAGTAAATCAGAAACATTTACTGAGTGCCAGGAAAGAACCTTGTAGATTTAGGAAGAAGATGGTTTGATTTTTATAATAAAACTTGATTTGAAATGTATGGAAAAATGCTTCATGAATAAACTTTGTTTTTTACAGAAAAGATGGCAGAAGTTACAAAACAGCTTCTTGAAAGTTATGATTTTGAAGATGTAAGAAGCAGGTAATTTTGTTCTTAGGTCTCTAAAAAAGCTTAAGAAATGCATTTTGTTCACCTGCACACTAATGATTCTGCCTTGTATTCTAGACTCTCTACAGAGGATTTGGAACACTTAAATGAGGATGGAGAACTGTGGTTTGCTTATGAGGGCTTGAAGAAAGCAACAAGGTTAGTTCAGTTCTTTAGTGTTTTCATAACTCCAAACTGATTTAGGAATTAAATGGAAAGATCAGTGAGTAACTAATTTGACGGTGCAATATTGCACACCCAGTGTCTGCCTGTTAACCACAGTACTTTGTTCTCGCTTTGTCTTAAACTTGACCCATTGCATTGAGGTCCTACTACATCTGCCATGTTTTTTCTCCTTTTTTTTAAACAGAGTATTGGAAACCCATTTCCAGTCTCAGAAAGAAATATATGAAAAGGAGATTGAAGGCTTGAACTTTAAAGTTGAACATCTCAGCCAAGATATTAATCATCTGCAAAAATTATTTCGAGAGGAAAATGACATAAATGATGGTATTCGACTTGAAGTTAGCAGACTAACCTCAGAAAACCTGGTAAGATCAAGATGTAGTAAAGCAAAGGATGTCCTTTTAGAATGGCAGCCATTTTGCAAACTCTGACGGTGTGTAGTGCACACACAGGCTGTGGCTTCTGTTGGTAGCTAGGGAGACATTGAGAGCCTTCACAATGTGTCTGAACTCTTGCACATTTGAACCCTTGTATGCTTATGTGGCTGAACATCAGGTTTTATAAAAGGTGGTTTGGACTTTGATGTATTTCCAGGATGTCCATTGCTGACCTCATAAAACATTTTGGTTGTGCTTTTTGCAGTTTCTCAGCAATGTGAGGAACTTTTGAGAGACGTAATCCAGCATTATAAGAAACAAGTACTCATTTAGGATTTTTCTTTACACAGCATTTTAACTAAAAATGAGTCAGAGGTTTAGCAGTGACTAGGAAGTCAGCTTCACCATACTTTTTAATACTTATCTAATTTAAACTTCTCATCTGATTTTTTTTTTTAATAGCTATTTTCTTTGGCCAGGCCATATATTTTTCTCATGCAACACTTTTGATGTTTCAGACTTAAGAAAAATCAGGTTTGTGATGCTGTACCTTTCTTTGGGTCTGTATTCTAACAGTATACTGAGTCTGTGTGGGAGGGAGTTAACTTTTTTTGTAGCAGTCCCTATGATGCTGCATTGTGGATTAGTGAGTAGAGCAGTACTGATAGCATGATAGTGTTTTAGCTGTTGCTGAAAAGAGCTTGCACAGTATCAAAGTTTTAGTTTGCCTGCTCTGCTCCCACCTCAGCAAGTTAAGCTGAGGGTAGGCAAGATGTTGAGAGGGCACGCAGCCCAGATAGTCAGCCCGAGCTGACCAGAAGGGTATTCCCTGCATAAAGTCATGCTCAGCTATAAAAACTGAAGTAGAGGAAGAAGAGAAGGGAGTGTTTGGCTTTATCTTGACCTAGACAGTTTTTAACTTCTGCTCTTCCTATTCTCTTTCTTCTTCTGGGATTTGGGTAGCAAGGAGTGAGTATCTTTGTGGGTGCTTGGCTGCTGACCAGTCAGGGTCAGCCCACAGCAACCACCTACAATTATTATTGTACTGAGGCATTCAAGCTCAGAATTTAGTTGCTTTACTCTTCCCCTGTAGTCAGAGGACAGAAACTAGCATCTGTTTCTAAAAAGCCTGTTTCAGACTGTTTTTGTCTCAGGTTGACAAGTTTTATGATTTGATAGTGAAAAGCCAGATGCCTGTGGGATGTATGGAGGTTACAAATCTGTGCTGTCCTGAGGCTCTCTCCACTCGAAGGCTGCTCAGTAGATCATGTTGTTTGCAAATTGCAGGCAGGGCTTACAAGGCTGTTTACTAATACTGTGTGAAACCTAACACAAGGAAGTGCTATTATTCCAGAAGATAGTATATACCCTATTCTTTTTCTGCTGAGTGAAAAGTAACTAAAGATGTATTTTCAAAATAAAGTTACTAAAAGTGAAATATAAGGAAAAGTTGCTTCTAATGTTACTTTTAAAATTGATTTTATAACACACTGAGTTTTTCACAGTGTTCATTGAGCTAGGGAAATTGATGTCACGGTGCAATTTCTTTTGAACTAGGACAGACAGATGATAGTATTGAGCCAGTACAAGCATTTTGTTAACTCACTATTTCATTTTGAAGAGTGGCCAGCATAGTGACCTTCAGAAAAGTTAACAAGTGAGGCCATCAGGTAATGGTACTCCCCCACACTCTCTCTCCTGTCTATTTGCAGTTGAAGGTCTTCCACTGTCACAGAAACACTTGAAGGAAGGGTGCTGAAATACTCAGATCTCCCTTTTCTCTTAAAGGTGATCCCAGATCTTAAGCAGCAAGTTTCTGAACTTGAAAATCAAAAATTAGATCTTGAAAACCGTCTTCAGGAACAGACTGCAAAGCTAAAAGGTAAAGTAGAAGTATGGTCTCTAGTCTCTCAGTTGTTTAAGATGAACATTCTGAATTCCATAGGTTCCATTTTTTAAAAGCTGAAATAGTGTTAAATGATAACTCCATTGCCTTATTACTTAAGGTTTGGATGTCTGCAAGTGTATTCAGTAGAACTCTGCTAAGAATATGTGTAGTAGAGTATACACTTAGGGAACAATTAAAAATGAAAGAATCCTGGAAATTAAGGCATTGATTTGTGAGGTGGACTTTAGATGGTGTTCAGAAATTCATAGTGGGAGATGGAGAGAGAAGTTCTTGCTAAATTTGCTTGTTTGAAATTTCTCAGTTTAGGAAGGCATACCTTGTTGAGGATTCTGAGTGCCTCAGAACATCTGCAAGTCATTTTGCAGCCAACTGCAAAAATTTAGGAGTGTCAAAATTTCTCATTCCATACAATCTTCTGTGCGGTGTGGAATAGTCAGATTTTTCCTTGATACGTTATCTAGCATTTAATTTTGTAGAATCATAGAATGGTAGACCTTTAGAGATCATCTAGTCCAACGTCCTCTGCAGAAGCAAGTCCTCCTAGATCAAGTCGCATAGGAACATGTCCAAGCAGGTCTTGAAGACCTCCAAGGAAGGAGTCTCCACACCTTCCCTGGGCAGCCTGTGTCAGGACTCCCTCACTCTCAGAGGAAGAGTTTTTTCTTATGTTTAAATGGAACTTCTTTTGTTCCGGTTTCATCCCATTGCCCCTTGTCCTGTTGCTAGCTACTATAGAAAAAAGGGATGTCCCAACTTCCTGGCATCCACCATTTAGATATTTGTAAATATTAATGAGATCCCCCCTCAGTCACCTCTTTTCTGACAAAACAAAATTATGAGTTTAAGAAGACATTTACTGAATACTAGTACAGAACAGTAAATAAAATTGATGATGTTGGTTTTTCTTTTGTTTTGGGTTTGTCACCAATTCTTATGGAAAAAACAATGAAAGAGCTCTCTAATCGGCTGCCCAGTGAGTTAGAAGGCGACAGAACACACAGAAGGTAAACATATCATTTTACTTTTTTTTTAGTGTAAAAAATGTAGTTGCTATACTCTAAGATAGCAAACTCACTTAAACACTTTGAAGTACCACATTCAGTGTAAGATTTGCCTTATAGACTTCTGTACAATAATGGACAAGTATGATATAACTGTGTTTTAAAGAAGAATAAAAAACAAAGCTTCTTATCTATTTTTAGAACTAATGAAGCCCAGAATGAAGTAGACATAAATGAGAGACTGAAAGTCAAAACCCAAGAAATGGAGGGGCTGAGCAATGGTTTGATGCAAAACGAAATCCAGGATGAAGTACAAAGCAAGATAAAGCAAGAGGCAACTCGACTTATTGCAGAAAACATGGTGAGGAAATAAAGTCATCATTAAGAAAAACTGTACCTGAAATGCAGGATAAAAAGAAAAGAAATCATGATTTTGTGTTATGGACAGAATGTTTTCTCAATTCATTGGGAGAAAATAAAGATGTGAAGGTTTTATGATTCTTCCACCAAATTGAAGTAAAAGCACATTATAGCACTCTCTGATTGTGACCATAACACATAGCAGTATAAGGTATTTTAAAACTGTGATTGTTCTGAACAAAATGACTTCAATTATTACAGGAACTTGAAGAAAAACTAGACATGAAAAATAGAATAATAAAAAAATTGGAGGATCAGATAAAAACTCTTACCAAGACTATTGGAAAAGGTAAGATATTGTTATGTTAGGGGGTTTTTTAAATAGCTGTGAATGTTCAGTGTGTGTTTGAAGGAAAGCATTTTTAAAAAAAAAAAAAGGTAGGATTTAGGGCAGGGTCAGAAATATAAAACATCAGAAAAACACACTAGAACCATCAACAGAAATTGCATAAAAGTCCTTTATTGTTTTAATTTTTTCCCAGCTAAATAATGGGCACATATGGGACCTAGACTATACCCTAAAGATTAAGCTAGAGGCTTAATGTTCTGTCAATACACTCACACAAACTGTTTCTGAACCAATAGAATGTTAGTTTTGCATCAGATGAGTAACTCCTCCCATTAGCCTTCAAATGGCAGATGGTTCCTGATATGAAGTTAGTTTGTACAAAATTCCTATATAGCAAGCAATTGTTCACCATAGAACACTTAAATCATTACTGAGGTGTCTAATGTAGAGATGTATTGTTGATAGTTTTTGTCTTATTAATGCAAATAATTCCACTGAACCCAGTGAAATTATTCACATGAATAATATAAATGTTATTTAACTCACAATGTTGGAACCATAGGCTAAGAACACAATTATGACCGGGGCCCATACTCTGTTTATGTAGATAAACATACATTCCTCCAATAGCTTGTTCTCACATGAAGATTCGCTTAGCTGCCAGTAATGATGTTTTTGTGTTTGACAGCTGAAGCTCATGTGCCAGCTCTGTCCAAAGAGTACATTGGAATGATGGAGTACAAGAAAGAGGATGAAGAAAGGATCATCCAAAATCTGATCCTCGGTACTTTAGTAACACTTCAAATGTTACCAGTAGCCAGCGATACTCAGTGGAGCAGACTGCAACAAAACCTACAAGGCACCATGTTTCAGCATGTTCACAGTTGCCTTTTTCCCCACTCTCTTATCACCAAGTGGAGGCCCTGTATTGCTCTTTTTCTACTGCCAGACATTTCAAGGACAGAAGTGCTTTATCTGTGTAGAAACAATTTGTCTGACTCTATATAATACTGACTCTATCTTTCTTATTATTCATTCTCTTATAAAGCTGTAAATCTCAAGAGCACACCAGAGACTTGAATTTGTTTTCTTCCTGGTCTTCTACTAAGCCTGTAAGTCACTGGGCTTATATCCATGTGTGATGGATTACTCTTCTGTCTGTCCTTTCTTTATCATTTACCTTCACTGAAAGGAATTGTACTTATGTGTTTCTCTTGGAGAGCAATTTTGTCCTTCCTCAGAGTTTACGATACCAATTTTACTGCTTTTTGCATTAGCTTACAGTTAATAGTAAACTTGACAAATTTTCCTTGTGCATTAGTCCTTTTATTTAAATATTGCTTGAAAGCAACATCTTCCTTCTCACCTACTTCAGCCTTGTGAATGTTTCCATCTTTGCGAATAAAGGTGTTTCATTACGCAGTGACAGAATTTGTTGGGGCCTCCAGTGAGTAGTTAGATGCAAATTGCTTTTTGACATTGTCCTGTCCAGCATAGCCCCTGCTGGACCTTAAAATTTGTTATAATGCTCTCTTACCTCTCTTATATGAGCAGTAGCTTTAACAGAAGTTTTCAGAATCAAGCAATTCATCAGTAAATCAATTAGCAAGTGACTGGACGCTGAAGAAAAGAAACCTGTAGTGCTTGTCTTTTTTAGGATGGTACATTGAATCATCAAGTTTTTATACAATAAACCTGTTGACTCTCCTTTATGCAGATTTAAAGCCACGTGGAGTTGTAGTTAATATGATCCCTGGCCTTCCAGCTCACATCCTGTTCATGTGTGTGAGGTATGCAGACTATTTGAATGATGCCGACATGCTGAAATCTTTTATGAATGTAACCATTGATGGTATCAAACAAGTTGTTCAGGTAGGAATTATGTTTGACTGTACTCTCCTTTTGCATTTTTTTAATGTAATGTTTACAAGATACATGCATATTACCTTGGGAATATTGACACTCTCATTAGCTAGCATTCATCTAATAGAATAATAATAATTAGTGACACTCTTTTGCAATAGTATCATTGTAATAAGCCTCCAGACAATGTTCTACTATGCTTGAACACAGAATGCAGTAACAGAAATTATTTCTATCTGAAGAGCTTGTTGATAAAATCATTTAAAGTGTTTTACATTTCACAATGAGCAGTTAGATACCAGCACTGGTAAAAGCTGGAATGGAGAGAAATGAAAGTTAATATGTCTGTCAGCAGGCAGCTATTGGAATTTTAAGAGTTTTTTACACTGCTATTTTGCTAGAATAGTGGGGTGTTTTTGACATATCATTTGGTACTGCAACATTACTACTCAAATGATTAAAGTTACGTTGCCAGACATGTTACAAAATCAAATTATAAAGAATTGTTAGCCTGTTCTCTCATCTACATAACAAATTCAGCTATGTGAGTGCTTTATTACAGATTTGTAATGCAGTAAAACACCAGACATGCTTTGTAGCACAGCCAGGAGTGGACCACGGTTCATGGAGTTGAATTTGTTGTATAGAGAATGCTTACACTTTGTTCACAAACAAAATTATACCTCAGTTTATCCATTAGAAAAAAAATGTGTTTACCTAGCTAAGAAAAAAAAAATCCCCATACTCATGGAGTTGTGTTTGTATGTAGTTCAGTTTTGTTTGTGTATACTGGTTGTGTTCACACTTTTTTTTACAAGAAGACCTCTGGTACACTACAACACAGTGCTTAGAAATGTGTTTCACTGTATGGTTTGGGTTAATTTATTAGACTTGGTGTTTAGCAAATATACTTAGTATAGAAGAAGCATCTTTGCTCTGTGTGTCTTAGCCTGAAAACACAGCATGATTTGTTCAACTAGCATGTAATAGGTGCTGTATGCTTCTGCCATAGATAGGCTCTATTATACCAGTTCTGTAATGGTGTTAAATTTAGTTATTAAATTAACTTAAAGAGACAATACCATTATAAGATTGCATTACATGTCATTTTCAGGAACATTCAGATAACTTTGAGATGCTGTCCTTTTGGCTTTCTAACACCTATTATTTTCTCAACTGTTTGAAGCAGTACAGCGGGGAAGAGGTAGGACTGATTGAATCAAATAATTTCATCACCTTTAGCAGACTGTAATTGAAATTCAATACAATGATAATACATAATTATTCACCAGTTTACCACTATTCCTTCCAGATATTTACATTTTCAGGTTGCTCTGCAGTGGTTTTTTTATGTCTTACAGAAATCATAAGACTAAGTGCTGAAGTAGGTTAAAAACATTATATGGAAAGTGCTACCTAAGTTGAATTCTTGCACATGAGTTTAATGTGAGCTGGTCTACAGATGTCCAGCTACACATATATATATACCAAAATAAGGTTACAAAAGAAAACCTCAGGCAAGGAGCAAAACAATAAAATGCCCACTTTTTTAGTTATTTTACTTGCTTGTTTAAAATAAGTTCTGTCCTGAGATAAAAATTATTTTAATTCTTTTAAATTGAAAACTCTTACTATATTTTTTGCTAAGTTTTATCAACCTAGGTATGCACTGAAGTATGCATAGCTGGATAAGAATATAGTCTTCAGGATTAAAGTGAAGCTGTAGCAATACTCCCTCTCGTGGTCATATCGATAACATCTGAAGAGCAGTGGAAAACTTGAAAACATTTAAACTTAATTACTAAGGATCATAGTTGCAACAGTAGGCAAAGGTCTGAATCCAGAATTAGCTACTCTGTGGTAATAAAGAACATTCAAGACTTCACACAAGTTAAGATTCCATCTAGATTTTGAAGCCAGAACTTTCCTGATGAAAAGTTAAAAAAATGAGATCCTTTTGCACCAATAAAATGGGGTCGGTTTTTTTTTGTTGTTTGCCAGTATAATTTAAACAATTCTAGTTTACCTTTTTTTTTTTTGGAGGGAGAGGAGGATGATTTTTTTGTTTAAGTTATCTAGAAATTGCTCCAAAGTTCATTGAAATCTGTATGTGTCTTTCCTATGGCTTTAGGAACAGAGTAAACATCCATACAACTGGAAAATTAAGTATCTGAATCCCAGAACTGGAAGCATCCATTGCAGTTACTGTAGCTTTGACTGATTCTGAGGCTGTCCTCAGCCAGAGATAGAATAAGTTACTCTAATACATGTATTACATTGTAGTAACAGTTTATAATAAAAATGCACATCATGTCTAATAATTATATTTACAACTTATTTGTAGGAATTTATGAAGTGTAACACTCCACGTCAGAATAAGAACTGTTTGAAGCATTTTGATCTCTCAGAATACAGACAAATTCTTAGTGATCTGGCCATTCGTATCTATCACCAATTCATTATTGTAATGGAGAACAATCTTCAGCCCATGATAGGTAAGGCAGCAGCAATCCAAACAGACTTTAGTGTAGCTTGTGAAGTATACCACTAAATAATACACAGCTGCAAAGGATGGGACAGACTTCTTGCTCCTGTTGATTTATGCATATGTGTACCTGCATGTGTTTCCTCACATTATAAATTCCACTGAATGGGATATCTCCACAGACTTTGGAAAGACTTTTTCCTCACACTTCCTGGTGTGAGACAGGGCTTTGCAACTGAACAATATTCTAGGAAACAAAAAGCTTTTAAAACTCTGTGTGTTCCAGAAGCTTTTGTCAATAACCATTGAACAAAACCTACTTTTAGGACATTTTAAAAGTTAAATGATACAAGAAAAATAAAATAATGTAACTGAAAGATGCCTTAGGAGTTTCCGTCTGATCAGTTATTTTCTGTTGTATTTCAGTACCAGGCATGTTGGAATATGAAAGTCTTCAGGGAATTTCTGGCCTGAAACCCACAGGGTTCCGTAAACGTTCTTCTAGTATAGATGACACGGATACCTACACAATGACCTCTATCCTGCAACAGCTCAGCTATTTTTATAGTACTATGTGCCAGAATGGCTTGGACTCTGAGCTTCTAAAGCAAGCAGTGAAGCAGCTTTTCTTTCTGATTGGAGCTATAACCCTCAATAGTCTCTTCCTCCGCAAGGACATGTGCTCGTGTAGAAAAGGAATGCAGATAAGGTAAAGCCAATAAAGTTTCAGCAAGCTTGAGAATGAATTTTTAACGCTTCTATGTCTCTTGTGTCTAAGTTCTGTAACCATTCTGCTGGAAGTAGCCAAATGTATTTTGCTCTTTTTGAAAAAGCAGATCTTTGCATTTTGGGCCGAACTTTCTCAGCATAATACAGATTATTCATTCCATGGAAGCACTAATGGAGGAAAAGACAGAGAATATTGTAGTCTGGAGTTTAAAGTACAACGCAGTTAGGATTCTTTCTGTTCTGGTTCACTCATGATGTAACTAATAGTACTTTAAATTCTTTTTTGCTATTAGTAAACAAGTGCAGCATCTCCTGAATGGCAGACCGACAAAAGCTGCCTTGTATCTTTTGTGCTCTGTGACAAGAAAGACATTGAGACACAACCTTTCAGGGTGTAGACTGGGCATCATCTGTCTTGTTAGAGCATCAAGAGAACATGCTCCTAACTGCTTTGCAGACGATACAGTTAATTTGTTCTTCATTAGACAGTTGGCAGACTAAGGTGAAAGAAAATCAGTAAAATCTTGACCCATCTGGGAATATTACTAGAAGAGAGCTGCTTTAACCTTTAGGTTATCAGTTATAATCCAAGCCCTGCTTTGTAGAGTGCAAAGATTGTTGTCAGCTGTAAATGAGTATTTTAAAGATATATGGTGCTACAGTGTAATAGGCAATCCCAGTATATATTAATAATTTTCATTAAACAACAGTTAAACTAATAACTTTGTTTCTATTATTCAAGCTTTAAGAAATAATAAAACAAAATAATTTAAATATGCAAGGGAATAAACTTACAGCTCAATAAGCCAATATTTTTTTTATGATTTACATGTATGGTTGTTAACTTCAAATGCATGAATTTGAACATAGCACTAGAAGAGCATTCTAAAGAAGTCTCTAATGTAACTTGCTTGTTAGACAGAACCTGACATTTCTGTTGTTCATTCATGGTTAAACACAGATGTAATATCAGCTACTTGGAAGAATGGCTTAAGGACAAAAATCTTCAAAGCAGCAATGCCAAAGAAACTTTGGAGCCTCTATCTCAAGCAGCCTGGCTCCTTCAGGTCAAAAAGATCACAGATGATGATGCCAAGGAAATATGTGAACACTGCACATCCCTTTCTACTGTGCAGGTAATGAACCATCCGTTTTCTTCTGGCAGCACCAAATGCAGAGTCTTAGCTATCAACAATAATTTATTGAAAAGAGCTGTTGGCCTTTTGTTCGAGAATAACAGCATTCCTCAGCATTCCACATCTCCACTTGTTACATTTCATTTTGAAGTCCTTATTCCTGATTGATAGCATTTTATCTGCTCCTGGAGTGAATATTTGCCTACTTTATTCTGTCCTGTGTTTTTATTCCACAGTATCTATCCTTTGCTTTGTCACAAGCTTTTTTTTGTTGTTGCTTCCCTTAATTGAGTCTTTTTTTTTTTTTTTTTTCTCCTTAATACTGCTGATACCTCTGGAAATGAGTCATAGCAATTATCATATATGTAAACACTCATTAGGTGACTAATCAAAATTAACTCTTTATTGTAAAATTCTTCACTGAAACTTGAATTTAAACATCAATGAAGATGTTGTGTTATTGCTTTTTAATTTTTATCTTCTCACTTTTTGTGACATACTAAAATAGTCCTTTCCTATTTGAACAGATAGTTAAGATCCTCAACTCATACACTCCAATAGATGATTTTGAGAAAAGAGTGACTCCATCATTTGTTCGTAAAGTCCAGGTAGGAGCTACATCTGTTATTTCTCATATCCAAGTTACAGGATACTTAATACAGTTTGTGATGCTACATAGTTGCACTTGACCTTTACATCATATTTTTACCAAGTTTCTCAGCTTCTAGACACTTGGAACTGATCAAAACAAGTGTCTTTAACATCACATGAAAGCAAGATTTGCAATGTACTGGTTTTGCTTTGACCCTTAATACGATATTTTCTAACCCTTTCTGTTGTAATTTCAGGCTCTGCTAAACAATCGTGAGGATGTTCCACAGCTGATGCTTGATACCAAATACCTCTTTCAAGTGACGTTTCCTTTCACCCCCTCTC
Organism: Urocolius indicus; assembly: GCA_013401255.1. Lineage (NCBI taxonomy): Eukaryota > Metazoa > Chordata > Aves > Coliiformes > Coliidae > Urocolius > Urocolius indicus. The sequence goes on along the minus strand of WBNH01006188.1, from coordinate 216,840 downwards.
CACATGCCTTGGAAATGATACAAGTCCCCAGCAGCTTCAAACTTGGCTTTCTCACAAGGGTTTAATAAAGCAAATGCATTGGTATTTCCTCTGAGACTATATCAACACAGACAGACTTTCATGGTTCATTTTCCAGCTAGTGGAATAGTTATAGCAGTTTGCAGTAAATTAAACTGTTAAAAACTTGTTCTTCAGTCAAAACATAAAAACTAGGAATCATTTCAGCTTGTGATTTCCTTCTCTCTTTTCTTACTCTTCTCCCTTACAGTCCTAAAATTATGACTTTAAATCACCAGCTGGACACAAAGCTAACTATACAGATTTTCAGCCCAAACCTGACAAGAAAAGCATGTCTGACAAGTTTGCATTGGTGTCCTGTCAGCAGTAGTCAGAGGAGAAGACTGCCACGTGATAAGTGTGATTACTTTACAATTTTCTTTGCCTTTGCTTCCTCTAACAAGAGATTTTTTTTTCCACGGTAATCTATTCATTGCCTTGATATACTGCATCTGTTTTGCAGTAGCTTTCACCCTTCTGTACTTCCTATGCCTTTATTCCTTTAATAAAAGAAGTCTTTATAACAGTTCCTCCAGAAGACTGTAATAGGAGGGAAGGGAAAGTCCTTCCACAATTGTTTTGGTTTTGTTTTTTTTTTTAAAATCAATATAAATAGCTACATTGAAACTGGGGAACTGATACCAGCCTAAGAGAATTGCTGTTACAAACCCACATTGTCTTTTTGTAGGCATACTGGCTTGGATCACTGAATGCTTGCATTGCAGCTTAGGCACACTAGGCAGCTCTTCAGGCAGGGGAAGGACACAGCTTCTGAAGACAGATTTCAGTTTTGCTCTTTGCAATGACAAGTCTGGATTTTCATATTGGTCATTATAACAGCAAAGTCCAATACAAAATTCCTATCATCCATGTTTGAATTACAAGCTTGTTTCTCTAAAAACCAGGAGTCATGTCTAGTGCAGTGTATTTCAGAATATACACTGAGTATGCATACATGTGCACATTGCCTTTCTCACTTTCCTTTTTGCTGGATTTGCCTTGGTCTAGACTGAATAGGAGTGAAAGCAGCTGCTGCAGTTTGGTCCTACTGGTAAACCAAGCTTAATTCCTTACATTTCATCTTTAGTTCATTGAAATTGCAGGATCCTTACAAGCAGAAGTAGTCCCCTTTAGGCTTTGTTCAACCTCCCTGTAGTCAAGAATGCAACAAACAGTGACTCTATTTAGTACTAGGCCCTGTCAAACCAACTGGAGATACAGGATTAACCTCCCCACAATGACTGTCCTTAGAAATTCCTCAGTAAATAATGCTAGTTTTCTAGCTAGTCTGTTAGACTTTGAGTATTAAAGCTTTGAAATATTTGAACAATTCTAATTAATTTAGTTAATTTAAATATTACAGGAAGGAACAATTGATTGTTTTTTATTACACTGTTAGTACTGCCTGTTTAATTTCACAGAACAATCTGTAAATATAAAAAATACATAATTTTAGCTATTTAGTGTTCTTGGTGTTTACTGTGTACAGCGATATCATGATTCATGGTGATATCCACAGAGATATTCAAAATACATGTACAAAAATGGTTTTATTTTGTTCAGTAACAAAAAAAGCTGTACAAATTGTCACAGACATGTAGCTAGACCAGTATTTTAATCTGTTAAATAAAAAGTAGCTTTTAAATCAATTTGTAGTGCTTTGAGTGATGCAATATTTATGTTCTCAGTATGGATCATTACCTGGATCTGTGTGTGTATTACTGAATACTGTCAGTCTTGTATTGCACCATAAACATTTACTTAATGGTTCACTTGCTTTGCTGTAACATTGTGTGTCTTCCTGTCAGAACGGTGTCCTATCCTTGGTTCCTCATCAATTTCTGTAAATATTTTAATGCAAGCTAGTTTTGTTGCTGTAATTCGTATGTAGCCTTTTTTTTTTTTTTTCCAGTTACTGGAGCTGTGTGTCTGATACCTGAGATGGTACAAGTGAAATCGCAGTGCACTCTTATGTCTGCATCACAAAGAAGCTCAGCAGGTATGTGACAAAATTGTTGATCAAGGAAAATTGTTGACATTTTGATGCTAGGTTACTTTGAGAGGTTTGTGTGAAGTACACTCTGTATGCAAAAAACAAAAAATATTTTTAAAGGAAAGCTCAAAATGATCAGTGTGTACTGTATCTTGCATTTGCTGGCAGGAATGCTTTCAGCCTGTGTGTAAGAACAAAATTCTGTTTGTTATCTGTAATTCTTCTAAACACAAGGAGCACTTTTACCGAAGGCAGTTAGATGAAAGAGACATTACTGTGGTTAAATTTACCAGAATTATGATAAGAGGCTATTTGATTCAAATGGGAAGATGTCAAATGATAATCCTTACTACAGCAGGAAAGCAGCATGGCTTATGAGGAGATGTGTACTATTGACGTCTTTGCATATGTTCAGACATGTGACTCCTACAATTTCTGAGAACAGGACTTAGCAGCATTGATGTTCCCTTTCAGTCCTGTGTTCCTGTAATATTCCAATAAAGCTTAGAACAGGTTACTTCTACCCAAATCTCTGCTGGGCTTAGACCTTTTTTTATCCTTTTTTTTTTTTTTATTCTAATGGCATGATTTCAGTGGCTCCAGTAGAGCCTCAATACCACCTGTCACCTTCAACATTTCAAATTTTTCAGACACGTTTTCACGAATTTCCAAAAAATTTTTTTCACAGAGTGCAAAAAAGCAGCAATTTTTAATCTTACTGATCTTAAATTTATTGTCTTAAAACAGGTGAACAGTAAAAATGTATCCAAGGAAAAACCAGCATGGAGACTAACCAATTTGACTAAATTTCAGTAAGAACATGAGCTAAACTTAACAATGGCTGTTGCTATTTGTCAGAATGTCAGCTTTAAAAAATCAGTCATATCCCCAGTATGTTTAAACTTTAACATTTGGAAACAATAAAAAAAAATTGCTGTATGGAAGTAAGATCTAGTTTGCCTAACAGTTTATGTTCTTTTCTATACTCTGAAAGATGACAGTTAAAGCCTTTAAACTGCAATCATCAACATGTAACTGACCTGAGGTGATATAACCAGAGGCTGAGCTTTAAATACCCTTTAAGTAGCCTTAATAGGAAGGTTGCCTTCCTACGTTAGTAGTTGCATACAGCTTATTTGGCCATCTTGAGACTCTCCAGGTTCTTGCTGTTTGTAAAGGTGGGTAATTTTGGATATTTATCATTGTGCAGAATTTCTCTTTAAGTAACGTATTTCTGAATGCTTCACCATGCTATCATTGTTACATTTCTACAGAAGTTCTAATCTTTTAGGTTTAGTTTTTAATATTTTTTGTTTAAATAGTTTAATTCTTTATAAAATAGTATACAAATCCACCATTACAATCAATGTCAGGTATAATAGTGCTTTTTAATTATTTGGAAGTTTTGCTGACTTCTTTTGTAGCAAAATTGTATAATATGTCATGTTATCAGCTGAAGTAAAATAGTGAGAGCAGATGATTCACCATGTATGTTACTCCATCAAATTCTCACACTTTATCAAAGATCAATTCTGCCCACAATATTTATTCCAAGTCTAACAGATCCTTGTCTAAAGTCTGTAGGTCTAGTAATGCTATTTTGTTAAAATAAGATGGCTTTTTCCCCTGTAATATCTTCTTCTACACTTCTGAAGTGAAAATTTTCATCCCAAAGTCTAGTTGGCCTTAGTGTCTTAAGGCTTCACACCAAGTATAGAAATCTGTGGTTACAGCACCTGAGTTGCCTTTGGTGGCAACCACTAATTCTAAGAACCTTGGTTATTCAGTTGTAAATGTCCTATTTTAAAAATCTAGCAGAACTGAGCCCTGGTGCTCTAGTCACTTTAAAGCTATGAGTGCTACTAGCACGGAGGTGGTTTCTGAAGGGATGGCAATTTATGGTCTCAGGCTTACTATTTACAAAAGAATGCATTAAAAAACTTCATGACATATTTGTTGCTTTTCATCGATGGAATATAAACCTCCTTGACTATGTGTAGCTGATTGAAAGGCCCATGCAAATTTCAGATGAATGCACTGTAGTTCCTTTCAGGACAGATTGCTTCCCACACATTTTGGGATGAATTTATGCACTTCCTGGAGACAACAGCAAAGCTTTAATTGACTGGATTATGGGCAGGATTTCTGAGTTCGTCATCTCATTTTTCATGTAGTTCACTGAAATACTTCACAATAAGCAAGAAGTTGCATAAAGTTGGATTTGTTTTTTGTGTAATGTCCAGCCAAACAAATTCTAAAATCTGAATTGCTCATTGGATTTCTTTTGCTCCACTTAAACCTCTCTTGCAATAGTTTCTTCTAATCATTAACCATAAACTCATTATCTGTGTATGTATCTACACAATGTTAAAAGCTTTCATTTTAGAAGTGGTGAAAGGTCTCTTTTTCACTATGAAAAGTGTACAGAGGAAAGTGACACTACAGTATTATTCGTGTTTATTTTTTGGATTCTCAAGTAGTTTTTAATTCTCTGTTGACGATAGTGCTTTGATCCTCGAGATGCCTGGCTTGAGAACAAAAGTGTGTGTCCATAATGACCCAGCTTTCAGTGTACTTGAAGCATCAGTTTCTGCTCAAGCAGCACATTGTTCATAATATTTTTGTAGCTGCTGACTGAATCCCAGGTCATCTTTTCAGCTTTAAAAATAATACACGTTATTGACTATTTAATCACGCAGTGGAAAAAAATTAACTATTGATTGGTTCAGATTTCTCACAAATCCAGCAGTTACACATTTCTGGTTAATGTCTGCTGACAGTAGTTAAGTGAACTCCAAGAGTTATTTGCTTGCATGCAGTGAATTTAGTGGACAGTACATTAGAACAATGTGTCATCAATGCACATTAAAACACAATACATTTTTGCTTTGTATTTTTCTTCATAAAAACATAATCTGCAGAGCACGTGACTATCTTTCATATAGTGACAGCTCATCAAACTTGAGAGATTAGTCAGAGAGAGAGATTATCCAGACTACAGATGTCTACATACAGTCTGAGCAGCATTAGCAGAGCAGTAGTGGGAAGCTTTGTGCTGGACTGGAATGCACTCTTTCCTTTTCCTCTATCTCTTTCAGCTCTCTCCAACTGCAAAGATGGACCAGACCTTTTTAGCAGTTGTATTTGGCCCGTGTGACAAGTGCTCCAAAGAGAAGCCCCTTAGGGCTGTTTACATCAAGTCAGAACAACTCAGCTACTGCTCACTATGTGTGGAAATGGTACGTTATTGATTTTATCGGCCAGAATGTGGAAAAACACTGTATAAAAATGGGGGTTGGATGTACTAATGGTTTGTTAAGTTGGATTGTTCTGGACAGCAAGCATTGCTAGGCCTATAGATTGCCACACAAACACCTCTGCAGACACCTAGTGATTCCGTGAGCCTGAAACAGAGGTGACCCTGGAGTTAAGAATACTTTTTATGTTTCTTGACTGGAAAATGGCCACAAGCTTTTTCCTTTAGGGTGCCACCTTCCCCAACTGGGCAAATGTTACGTACCTGTCCAGCTCTGCTCTGAGGTAGATGTCTGTAAGTCTGCTTGGCCTGTCATCCCGTTATCTTTAACAGAACAAAAAAAACAGTGAAACCACTGTAATAAACTCATTCATTAAGTGACTAGGGATATGAAGTTCATCTAGCCTGTCTCAATAACAATGGGACACAAATGAAATGCTCTCTGAACCCCTTCATGGCCCACATTTCATACTAAGACTGTGTAGTCTCATATGCTACGTGCGGTACTTGGTTGAGAACTGGAAGTAGCTACAGTAAGGATAAGGTGGGAAAAGGTTGCACAAGAGTGGAGTGTCTGCTGTCACTATGTGTGTGTATCACCACAGAAGAGCAAACTTGCTAGCCTGACCAACAAGGTCCTGCCAGAATTACCTTCATGGAGAAGAGAAGATGTTGGAGGTCTTCTCATCTCCAGCATTTACTAGTGAGATGATATCCCGCTCCCCTGGTAGAGAGCACTGTTCTAAAGAGATCATGGGTGAAGTTTTTAGATGAAATACAAAGCTAAGGTCGTGAACCTGTGTGGCTACTGAAGGACTGGTTTCCAAAACTCCTTTTGTAAACTTAAGAATTTAGTTGTCCTGATTTACACTCCAGCTTGGAGTAGTTTTATTTTATCTTCCTGAACCATTGTGTATTATCAGTTGGAAAAGTCATCCTTCACTGTTTCCTCCTCAGAACTGGTCTCCGCCATGACTGATTAGGGTCCAATACTTTGTTGTATTTAAGTGTCAGATGAAAGGATCTCTGCAGGAATGCTAAAAGCTTCAATAGCTGTGTTTACAAAACACTGTTTTACAGGCAGATGAGAGCACTGATTTGACGGTTGGGTTGGTGGTGCAGTGTGTACAGTTCACTGGCTGACACAGCACATTTTCATGCCTTACATTGTTTAGGAGGAAATTTAGATGTAATGACTGCAAGACAAAAGACAGTCCCTTCCTGGTTTATTTGCTTCTCCTGACTTTGAATTTGCTGCTTTGTTCAGGTCCTTCTTGGCCAACAGCCTATAAATACTTATTTATTTAGTACATTTTTACATGACATGATAAAGGCATGCTGGAATTGCAGGAAACAGGATGATTGTTATTTACAGTTCCTGCAACTTTCTCCTTATTATTTGCCTTATGGGACCTAGACTTTTCCCAACTGAACCAGCTGCTAGGTGAACGCAGGTTGAGACTTCAGGAAGCATTGTGTCAGTACTTAAGAGCGTGTGGGGCTTCTTATTAGCACTGCAGTCAGATCTTGGGCTTTATGATAGATCATAAAATCATAGAATGGTAGGGGTTGGAAGGGACCTTTAGAGATCATCTAGTCCAACCCCCCTGCCAAAGCAGGTCCACCTAGATCAGGTTGCACAGGAATGTGTCCAGGTGGGTTTTGAAAACCTCCAGAGAAGGAGACTCCACACCATCCCTGGGCAGCCTGGGCCAGGGCTCCCTCGCCTCAACAGTAAGACAGTTTTTTCTTATGTTTAAGTGGAACTTCTTGTGTTCCAGCTTCATCCCATTACCCTTTGTTCACTGGATACAGCATTAAAGAGTGACACCCCAACCTCCTGACACCCACCATTTAGATATTTGTAAATATCTGTAATAAAGATATCAAATATCTGTAACAGAGATATTTAAATATCTGTAAAGATCTGGCTTTAGCATGCTTCTTCATGTTGAGTTTGTAAAAGCAAATATTCAAAACACAGAGCGCTCTTTGCACTAGCACTGAAAAGGGTAGAGAAATTCTACCCTTTTTTTAATTGATTTTTCAGAGCTGTGGGTAAGCTTTGGCTTCCATCAAAATGCACAGGATATCCTGGCCATATTTGTGCACATTTGTGGATGCATGTGCATACTGTGGTGTATAAGTGGCTGATCTTTTTGCAGCTTCTCATTTGCACATGCAATCCCTAATTTCAGTCTAGCAGATGCACACATGCATTTTCATCAGGCAGTGTTTGTGATTTCCCCAAAACCAACATGTACTGAGAGATAAGAGAACAAGAAATTGCTGATTTCCAGTATTGAGATCCCCCTGTTTCAATTGTTTGCCTTTTAGACAAAATAATGTTTTCCCTCTGGGTTTTTGCCTGCTTTGGAGATAGGTGCTAATCAATGGAAACTCAAATATTGATTGCTGGTTTAGTTTCCCCACTGAAGTGTTAGTAAATTAACTTATAATTTTAAAAGAGACCAGCTGGTGAATTAGCGAGAGTGAAAACTTATTTCCAAGATCTAACTTTTGAGATAGACAGCAATTTGTGACACACTGTTAGATCCTCAGTTTCCCCAGTGTCCTTATTAATGGAACAGTACCAACATTCTTCCATACATCCTCATCGCCACAATCTGGTGTATTTGCCATGTGTGGAAGGTAGGTTTATGACTGCAGTAACAACTGGTTTTGCCACAGTTCTTGGTGAATTAATGTTCTATAGCAGCTCCACAGAATAATACCCTATAGAAAGCTGACTACTTTCAGAACGGTTACACCAAAATAGCCTCCAAATATGTGAAGCCAGCTTGCATTTGCTCTGTCAGGAAGAGTCAGAACAAAAACAAAGCTGCCTTGTAAGAAATTGTCCTTGTTTTGGACAACTTGGAAGCTCACTGCTGCTGAAGACATAGCAGCCAGTTTGTAAGCTGTCAGCATTCTAGGGAATGTTAGCGGTCAGTATGAAGCCACAGCAACAAATACTTTTATGTACCAGTCGTTACTGGACAATTAATGTATCATAACATTACGGAGTGGGGTTCAGTTACTTGTTACTGCTTGTCCACATACCATACCTCCTGTGCAGGATGTCTTCACAGCCTTTTGTCCTGTGCTATTATATATTGAAACTCCTCTGAAAGCAGAGACCAGTCTAGGGGAACCTATACTTTATCTACTGGAGCTGAACTGCCCTTTCAGATTAAACATGCCTTTGGCACAGTGAATTCTAATACTGTGCTAACAAATTACTTACCGCTTAACAATTTTTTAAAGCAATTGCTTATACATTGTTAAAAGTACATTGCTTTCAGTATGTTATGAAAAGGGAGAAACAAAAACCCCTGATTGTTTACTAAATTATAACAATTTTCTTTCTTTGTAGTCCTCTAAATCAGCGTTACCCTATCCAGTGTTTTTTTGCAGGGTTAGCTAATGACTACTTGGGTAGTTAAGGAGCTTGATGAGTAGATGAGGTAAATGCTTTAAAAAAATGAAATAGATGTAGTACAACACTCTTCTACAGCTTGCTCTATTCAGTAGAGGCTTCTCTGTCACCTCATGTCTCTGCTTATCCCTGTCATCTCAGGACTAGTATCATGTATCAGTATGAACATCTATGGTTCCCAAAGACTCTCACCTTCCATGCTGTTCTTTGTAGACTTTTTAATCCTATTTCCCAGGCAGTGAGACTGTTCATATCAGTAAGGCAAGAAAGCCTGGACTTTTCACTGTAAGAACTGTGCCAGCTGTCTGACATAGAGGCCTTATCTAAGCTAAATCCCTTACAGCTGATGGGTTCCTACCAAGGCAAAGAAATTTCCTATGTTTTTGTTGGATTTAACTTCTGGGCCCCTTCACACCTATCAGGTGTCAGAAATAGGGCATTTGCCATAGATTAAAGTCCTTAAAAATGGAGTTTCTTATTCAGAATCCATCCCTGCCACTCCCCCTGGACACAGCTGCATTACTGAGTTTAATATAAGTAGGTCTAGTTTTTCAGACAGAAAGATAACACGCTGGAAGCTTTCTATCACTTTCCTGCTAAAAAAAAAAAAGATGCTTTTGTTGTTGTTCCTTTGGTATCACTTTAAAAATACTGAATTTTTATTTCCTTGGCACTGTCAGTGTGCTGGAAAGCATTTGCAATGTGCTGTTTACTCCGAGGGGCTTTGAAGGATGTTCCCATATCCTGCGGTGTGTGAACTCCATAGATGATACTGCCTACCTTTTTTGTCATGCTGAATGCAGCTGGATCAACTCAGTCAGGATTCAAAATTTCAGGTCCAGGGGTGCAGTTAGGTCACACCAGTTTACTTTCCTGCTAAGAAGACTGGAAATACAGCCACTGTGTTTGACTCTAGCGATGTAACCCAGCTCCCGTCTGCAGATCAGTTGGCCAAGACAGACATTGAGCACCTGGCCAGGCCAGGGCTGGAATTTAGCCTCCAGTGACAGCTCAGCATCTCTGCCACACCACACCACCGATGAGCTCAGTGTGGGAAAGGACTTACTCTCTCACACACTGTGTCCAGGATGTGCCCAGAGTCTAAACAACAGCTGCAAACATGTATTTTCTTATCTCCCCTTTCCAATCTTGGCACATCTCCAGGTTGAACAATAGCCATTGGATTGTCTATTTTCTGGCTAAAGGGAGACAATATGAGCAAAGCGACTTGGTGTACATTAAGGACGATCACTGTAATAAGAAGAGGACGTTTTGTCACGGAAGTCCTCTTCCAGGGAACAAAAAAACTGCAAGGCCATGTGCCAGAGCTCATTCTCTGGAATTGTCAGGTACTCCCTGTGCCAGCACACATTGCCCATCCTCACCAAGCAGAGCATGGAGCTGTGCCCCAGGCTCACACCAACACCAAACTGCAGGCTTTTTTCTTGTGGGGTTTTGAGTACTGCTCCCTTGCAAGGGTTGGAAATATCCTAATGTGGCTTATCTGTGCTGTGCAAGGGAAAGAGGTGGCTTAGGGGGGAAAAAAGGGAAGAAACTCTGATAACACCAAGGTTAAAAATTGGCAAATCAAAGCATAGCAGAGAGAAGGGTTCACACCACTGCAGCGCTTCTGGCACAGGAGCTGGGCCAGAGACCTTGTGAGTGACCAGTACTCTTCACCCATCAGAATATAAAGGAACGATGGAGCTGAGCTGGAGTTTGCTAAGCCAGAGCTGGATCTGTCTTCCCAGTCTGGTGTTTTAAAATGCCAGTGGGGTGACTGATGGCTTTAAAAACAAATCACCAAGTGTGCAACCTCTGGTATGAACAAGTTTGGGTACAAACCAGAAACACTCTTTTGTATATATTTCTGGGGAAACAAAGCATTTGGGCTGCCAACACGGCTGGGGTGTACAGCGACTATCTGCCGGTGGAAGCCTGTGGGTAGGAGGAGGGCGGGAGGCGAGGCTGGTCCCAGCTGCCTGCCTCGAGGCCCGCGGGGATGCCGTGCCCACCGCGCTGCCTCTGTGCAGGGCCGCCGGCTCTTACGGGTGCTTTCCCGCACGCCGTGCGGTCAGGTGCTGGCTGCGCACAGGGCTGGAGGAGCATCCAGTCCGGACCTGGACGTCAGCGTGGGGAGGGGGAGGGAGCCCACGGCGGCTCCAGCGCGGTTGCTGAGGCAGCAGGAGCCTCAGCAGCATCCCTGAGAGCTAGGCAGGGAAACTCCTCCTCCCTCCCGCTCGCGGCTCATCTGTCCCTGCTTCCTTTGCAAAGATGGCAACCGAGGGGCTGCACGAGAACGAGACCTTGGCATCGCTGAAGAACGAGGCGGAGAGCCTGAAGGGCAAGCTGGAGGAGGAGCGGGCCAAGCTGCACGACGTGGAGCGTGAGTGGCGGCGGGGAGCGAGGGCGGCGGGCAGGGCCGGCGGCTGGCGCTGCCCCGGGCGGGGACCCGGCACCGCGGGCCTGGCCTCGCCTCGCCGCCCCGGTACCCGGCACCAC
>WBNH01006188.1:182392-205264 GCA_013401255.1 Urocolius indicus | reverse complement strand
GGGCAGCGGGGAGCGGGCAGCGGGCAGCGGGCAGCGGGCAGGGCTGCCCCGGGGCTCGCGTCCGCCGGCTCACGGCGGCGGTGCCACGTCTGCGCGGCTGGCGCCGGGGCCAAGAGGAGGCGGATGGGGAGCGCGGGCGGCATGGCCCCCCCGGGCCTCCTGCGCTGCGCGGCGCCGGACGGGCTCCCCAGCATCGCCCCGGCTCCCCGCCATCGCCCTGGCTCCCCAGCATCGCCCCGGTTCCCCGCATCCCCCCGGCTCCCCAGCATCGCCCCGCATCGCCCCCGCCGGGCACCTCCTGGCCCGGCTTCCTGCACTGCCCTTGGTGCGGGGCGGGGGAGGCTGCAAAATGCTTCCTTCGATGAGTTCTGAGGTTTATTTGCATTGTTTTAACATATGGGCAGAAATAAAGTCCAGCCTAATTTGCTTTAACGAGGCCGGGGTTTCACATAAGGTGGGAGGGCTTAAAACATGAACGTTGTTTCTTAAACCATCTCCTTCCCCCAAGGAAACTACTTGTAGGGACCCAGTGCTGATTCAGAGGTGAGGAGAGAGTCAGTGCTCGAGCTGTCAATGCGTGGCTTACCCTTATCAGCTGCAGTTTCAAGATCCACGGTTACCGTAACGGAAATGACATGGATAGATTTTAACATGACCTTCCCTTATGTGCCGCCCCCCCCCCCCCCCAGTCCTGTGCTGCAAAAAAAAAGCCCTTATTTTTATGGAGTTGTCAAATAGGTGTTAATCCATCTGTCCTGAAATATAAAAATCCCTTTTAAATTTTTTTTTATACTTACAATGGTACAATGTATTGCACTGATTTTTCTTTGTGTACAATGTGTGAATCACCATTGTTGTGTAATCACGTAACTCACCTTACTAGAAATCAGTGGGTCATTAAAAATTCTTAGGTCAGTTTTGATGACTTAAATGTTGAAAAGGAATCTGAGCCTGTAGGCAGTGATTTAGCTCTTAGTGTTTGGTAATACTGAGGGACTGGCAAACATTCTTAAATTTCAGGTTGGAAGGATTAAAAGATTTTTTTTTCTGAAATAAATGGAACATTTTCTCATCTAAATTTGACAATCATATGAGTGTCCTATTAATAGGAATCGTTAAACAAATGGAGATGGCCCTGTTACAGAAGCATTACTATAAATCATCCTATTTCCTCAGTATCTTTTCTGTATCAGGAGCAGTGGGGCTTCTGTTTAACACACTTCTTAAGTATATGCTTAAATGCATTTTTGCTCACAAGAGTTTTACCTGAGACTGCAGTGATGTCGTAACTGTGCATGTCAGTGATATTCAAAGGATATTTACATCTTTGCTATATGCAGAATCTGTAAACTTGTTGGAAGGCTGTGTTTGCATTGCCATGGCATGGTTTCTAAGACAAAAGTCTTGTGCTGCTGTACAGCAGTGCTCCCTCATTGGTTCTCTATCAGAGCTTTTTTGCACTGAAATTATTCTCAAAAACTATTTCTCCAGAGATATTGAGAGTCAGAATACCACATCTCTTCTGGTTTTGGGGGAGATGGGTCTTTTTTTGTAATCTAAAATTGTATTTTCCCTTTTTTTGTTTGTTTGGGTTTTTTTTTAATCTGATCATGACTTTCCCTTTATGGCTCACAAACCAAACAGCTGGCTGAAATAGGATTGCCCTTATTTGTTCAACTGGTTTCAAACAGCAGCTCTCAAAAATGTAGACAGAAAGAGGAAATACCAAACGTGCATTTGATTTGCAGTCTTACTGTTTTAAGGATTGAATTCTATCACTTAAAACTTTGAGTTTAGATAAAACAGTTTGTTCTGTTCATGAAATCTGTACATTTTTGGGGCAAGAACAAACCAACGGACTTCCAGCACAGAAAACTGCAATAGTGTGTGTATCAAGTCCACGCCTCCTGTTCAGGCCAATATGTTTTAGAAAAAAAAAAAAACAGCCTGTCTTATCTGGACCTTTGTAAAACCACTCAAGGTACTTACTGGCTTCTGCTGATCTATTTGCCTAAATGCATAGTTTTCAACTATTCTGAAACAGTATTGGAGAATGCTTCAAAATCATTATCTGACTAAAACCTGTGCTAGGCGGGTGCAGGATTATTATGGCTGTGGTTGGAGATAAGTGTCCTCAGAGAATCAGTAAGGCTAAACCAGACAATTCCACAGGGTCTCGGCCGTGTTGACATAATGGAAACACTTTGTCCATTGTCTGTGAAACATTTGTTTTTTCAGATATGTTCTGGACACAAGAATCTTTCCAGCTGCGATAATAACCTCCTGTCCTGTGTTTTCATGACTTTTGATTAGATCATTTGGCAGGTTTACATGGGCAAAAGTAGGGGGAAATTTATCTATTCCTCAGTGGACTTGTATGGTACTTTCTCAGAAATTTGCTTCTGACCTCTTGTTAGAGATGGTGTGCACAATTTGTAAAGGATAAGGGACAGCACTTGTGCCTTGATTGGGTGAGACTGAGCAGAGCCTGTGGGGATGGTGGTTTTGAAAGACAGCTCTTGAAAATCGAATCCTCTAGAAATCAGTGTCTACCTTAGGCAAAAATTGCTCACCTGACCCTGTGCCAGTAGAAGGGATGGCACAGTGGAGATATCTTCAGCACCAGTGGCTAGTACCTGCATCACACTGCACCACTGTTGCAGGGCTGAGACATGACTGTGGCTGGGAGTCTCACATCCAGAACGAGTGTTCTCAAGGGGTAAAACAAGTATTTTATCATTGGAGATTTGATTCTTACCCCCTTCTTTTGTATGATTTTTTTTTTCCCCAAGACCGAGTGGTTTTTGCTTCTAGTAAGCTCCCTGAGACACATGTTAGGCTGGAGGATGTCTGTGTGCTTTGAAGCCTCAGTCAGATTGCGGATTTCCCAATAAGGGAGCCAGGAGGTACTTGATTTTCCAGTTATTCTTGGGTGTGATGATCTGCAAGAGCTTCAGCTGCTACAGCCCTGGTATTCAAGCTCTGAGTGAATTCATAGGTATCTTTATCTGGTGAATATGTTCATACACCACCCACCTTGGTTTTCCCACTTCATTACCAGCTCTCTAACCATCAGCTGTTGGCAGTTCATCAGGTGGCAGAGCGTGTGGAGGCACTGGGCCAGTTTGTGATGAAGACCAGGAGGACCCTGAAGGGCCACGGAAACAAGGTTCTCTGTATGGACTGGTGCAAAGACAAGAGAAGAATTGTGAGCTCTTCCCAGGTATGCTTTTGAGCAGATGTTTTCCAAAGGTACTGTTGGGCCTCTACACATCTTTTGGTTGTGATATGTGCCACTCTTTGCAGGTTTTACCTGTGTATAGTGTAAATGTTTTCAAGATGCCTTTTAAACAGTTCACTGGCAATGGATTTGTTCAGAGAGCATAAATCCAAGCTTCTGGTCATCGCTACACCTGTTGTAGCTAATAACATAAATATTTCTTGTACAGTCATACACTAATTTTCCCCAGATTCCCCACTACAATGGAAAGTAGAGAGAACTCAGCTGAGACCACTTTTATTTCCTTGCTTTTTACAGATAAAGTAGTAACAATTTCAGTTAATGTGTTCAGAGAAAATAGGCAGGAAAAGAGATGGGAAGAAATGTTGATTGTTGTAGAGATTTCTGTGCAGAGAAATTTCTGTAGTCTGTGTGATTGGTGTGACCTTGAAAGCATCAAACAGCCTGCCAAAATTACTACATTTACTTGAGCATTTTGAGAAACAGTCCTAACACCTGCTCGAGAGGTGGTATTGAGCTAATTACTTTCCAGATCCCCTGGTTCGCCCTGAGCCCAGTATGGCAGTGCGTGAGCTTGTTGCATCTCACAGCTGTTCATTGACCTATATGAAATCTGTCAGGGGGGTCTCTCACTTGAGGGATAAAAATAGGCAATGTGCATTGCAAGCCACCTTCAGTTGCTGAGAGTTTTTACCATTCATGGTTATCTCAGCAAAGAATAATTTTAAGTAATTGACGTCACAGTCTTTAAAGTGGTTAAAATATTGGCACGGGGATCAGAAAGCTGAACGAGTCGTCAGGCTTTTTGTACTCTGTTTTAAGAACTTGGTGAGTCCAGGTACAGCAGCAGTTGCTGCTCAGTAGTAAACATGTTGCTATGATGATACGAGAAGGATCACAATATTATGTGCGTAAGGCAAAGAAGCTGTCGTGAGTGTGGCTGGCATACACAAAGCAATCATGTTGCTCTCTGCAGAGGGCTCTTAGATTGTATCAATGCATAAATGAAGCTTAAGTAAGTGTAGTGATAAATAAAGGGAAAACTAGGAAAAAGAAGGAAAGGGAAGATGAATAAATGATGCAATGTCTATGAATAGTCCCCATGAATGCTTGGAGCTCAGAAAATGATTTGTAATACACATCACATCTTGTATTTGTAAGGCCCCATACTGAGCCATCAAGAGATACCACTTGGGAGAGGTGGCTTTGTAGGTGATGACTACAGGCTGGGAGAAGCACATCGTGACTGAAAGGAGGGAAATGCAGGCTCACCAGTGGTAGTTTCCTGAGGAGATTATTCTGTTCATGGCATTTCCATGGCAAGTGAGAGGAGTTCTCATAAACCCACTAAAGGGAAGGGAAACAAATAAGTTAATCCTTCTTTTAAGTTGACATCAGTCGTCTCAGTGAGGAGATACGTTCTTTTGGTTGAGCACATAGCTGGCACTACTGAGGAGTGTCTCCTTGGGGCTATGCTGTGACCATTGTACTATTATTAGAAAGGAGAAAATTTCATGACATAGCAGACTGGGAGATGGAAATGAGGGGCAGATTTTTCCCCAAATCTGGGAAGCAGGCTGACAGCCATGTCTCTAGAAGGCCTCAGTTTCTCTCTCTGTGTGCTTACATTTAGGATGGGAAGGTGATCGTGTGGGATTCCTTCACTACCAACAAGGTAAGTGAAACTCCAGCAGAAGTCAGATCTCTGTGCGTAGAGCAAACGGTGGTGGGATAAGATGGGAGGGCTGAAGGACTCACAGACGTCACAGGAGGCAGGGATATAATGGGATAGCATGCAGACCTACAGCAGCACTTCAAACCAAGGTGCACAGGGCAAACCACCTCCCTGTCTCTGAGCAAAGTCCCTGTCAGGGCATTGGGATTTGCTGAGTCTCCAGTGGGAGGCTCTGATCCAGCCTCGTTGCTGACAGGGAGGGCTCCCAGATGGATGCAAAGCCCAGGCAGCAAAACAGACCCTCACTGGGTAACCCCTGTTCCAGGTGCCATGTGTGATCATCCAGGATCCTTCAGCCATGGTCTGCACGGCAAAACAGTGCCGCTGCCCCTCCAAGCCCTGCCAGGCTGCTTCGTGACACCCTGCCCCATACAGCTGAGAAAAAACCGCTTGCTTGTATGTCCCTTTTACATGTCACAGCAGTGGGAACCTTCTGCAATACTGAATAACCCAAATAAAGCATGCTCTGTGATCAGTTTGAGGCTCATGAATAGGGTGGAATATGTCAGGGAGGGACTGGCCATATTCCTGCTGCTCTGCTGGATTCTGCAGTAAGGGTTATTCCAGCCATACCTGCCATAAGGCTGACAGAAGCACCTGTACCTTTCACTGACCCTAAGAATGTCCCACAGAATTACTCAACTCACTACTCTGTGCTGTTTTCTTTGCACCAATTAGAGACACAGTGACATCCAAGTTTAAAGAGGTGCTGTGTTTCAGGAACATGCAGTGACGATGCCATGTACCTGGGTGATGGCGTGTGCATATGCCCCATCTGGATGTGCTATTGCTTGTGGGTGAGTTCTCAGTTTCCAATACTGCTTATACAGAGAATATTGGTTTGTAGTGGTGTCCCAGGGCCTTCAGATGCTGACAACTAGAAGTTGATGTGCCTCAATTGTTCGTAGAAGCACTACATTCAGTGCCTCTGATCCTTTTCCCACAAAGGCTTGTACATGCTATCTCCACTGACTTCAGTGCAATAACATTTGTTGTCTAAGCATGGAAGAGAATGCTCTTTCAGCATTTGTATCATGTGTTAGGAATTCTGCATGCATGCAACTTTCCCGTTCCAGTTTGGTTGTGTGTATTGGATATATCTTCTAAGGGAGAGAGACTTTAATCCTGTATTGCTTTGCACTCTTCCATGACAAGGAGAAGGTTAGTCATTAATGATTACCAGCATGTGAATAGATCTTGCCAAGTGTGGAGAAGTAACCTCATCCTTGACAATTTGCTCCAAGTTTTCAGAGGATTCAGGTTTGAAAACCTTGAGTTTATACTGGAGAGAAAACAAAGAGACAAGATGTTGGCAAAACATCTTCTAAAAAGAGACTGGATGGATCAGGCAGACAAAGCAAACTTGGGGCGAGGGAAAGGAACATAGGGAGACTTTACTGTGCAGCTTGTGAATCTGGAAAGCAGCAGACTGAGACAGACAAGCAGACTTTTGAGGAAAACTCAAAAGAATGACAAGAAAGCTGTGTCTTCACATTTGTAAGACAGATAAGAAGGACATACATGCTTTGCATTACCTAATTCTGTGTTTGTGTTGTGCTGTCAGTTAAGTGCTGTGCAGGTTAGTATATGGCACGGAACCAGCACCTGGTGATGTGCCAGGATCCCAAGGACTGGGGTAGGCCTGATCTACCACAGCTCCAGAAAAGGGTCAGGTGCAAGTCAGACCCTTTAGAGAAGAGTCCCACACCTGGGAGACACAGCTTAACTGGAGCAGCTGTCCAGGAGGGACATGCCAGCTACAGAGGTCAGTGCTTCTGTTGCGTTTGTTCCAAACTCTTCTAAAAACCCTGTCTTCACATCCAGCATTTGACACACTGTCTGTCCTGTAGGAGTTAGGTCAGATTTATTAAGGTAGGTAGATAATGATGCTTTAACACTGAGATATCCTCACAATGACATGACAGATGTCAACAGAAAAGTGTCCATTTCGCTGTATGTGAAACATTAACCCTGAGGTGACTGTTATGTCACCTCCCTGATTACACTTTCATGAGGTTTCATTCAGTGCCATTTATAAGCTCGATGAGGGTAAAAAATACCGAAGTGCAGCTGTTGAAGTTCTGTAAAGCGGCCAGGCTTGAAGCAGCTGGGGCTTCCCTGTGCTGGGAGATCCCGCAGTACAATACGGGGAAATCGGCACTTGTAAAGCTTTGGCAGTGCAGCACTGACAGGTGGTTTCCTTCTTATCACCACTCGCCTTTTGTTGTTGCAGTTTTAACCAGTTCTCCTCTCTCTGTTACTGCTATTATTACTCTCTTTAGAGGCCTGGACAACAAGTGTTCTGTGTACCCTCTGACATTTGACAAAAATGAAAATATGGCTGCAAAGAAGAAATCAGTTGCAATGCACACAAACTACTTGTCTGCCTGCAGCTTCACTAACTCAGACATGCAGGTAAATGCATTCCCTACCCACTGCTCACTGTCCAGCAGCACCTAACATGAGCTGCACTTGTATGTGGTGCTGGTAACCTTCCTGAGGCCATGTCCTGCCCAACGCAGGGGCTGTTGGAAAACCCTCACTGGGGGCAACAAAGGTGCTGCAGTAGCTGCCGTGAGGAAAGGCTTGTCACAGCTCGTGGCCAGGCTGCAATGCCTGCACCCCGCAAAGGCCTGTTGCTTCTGCAGAGAGCTTGCTGGTACCTGTATGTGCTGTGCTCACAGGGGCTATGCTGGCCTGTACTTTTAAGAGCTCATATGATGTGCTGCCATTCAGCGAGATCTTGACCAGCTTGAGAGTTGGGCAGGGAGAAACCTCATGAGGTTCAACGAGGACAAGTGCAGAGTCTTGGAAAGAACAACCTCATGCACCAGTACAGCCTGGGGGTCAAACTGCTGAAGAGCAGCTCTGCAGAGAGAGACCTGGGAGTCCTGATTGATAATAAGCTAAACATGAGCCAGCAANTCTAGAGGTCCCTTCCAACCCTGCCATTCTATGATTCTATGATACAAACATTTAAAAAGCCAGTTCAGCTAGGACTATGTTGGGTATGTGCTATGCCAGCTGATGGAGATGTGTCATTTGCCTGCTTTGTCCTGGACATCCAGCCAACTTTTCTTTTGCTTTCATTCGTAGTATTTTTCATTTGTGCCAAGTGAGAGATTTGAGCCTGAGGATGGCCCCACAAAGCCAGGCCTCTTGTCCATAGGTGCAGTTGTGTGTTCCCTCGAGGGAAGGGGATGATGCTGTCCCCATCTCACAGCTGGGCTGCGGGGAGGTGGGAGTTGCAGCACAGAAGCCCACAGGGGGAGATGGCAGCAAAGTCAGGAACTAAATGCAGATCTTCTGAGACCAGGCCAGCTTTCCTCTGTAGTGAATATCTCCCAGATCTCATTCTCTAGGAACACGAAAGATGATGAAGCTGAGATAATCTGCTTGTCCTTTCTGTGTTTTGAATTTAATTGAAGCTCTGCTCAGTGCAGCTCTGCAGCAAAATAAGCGGCAGAAGGGAGCACTTTCCTTCCTCTCTGTGTCAGCAGAGCTACTTGAAAGGGAATACCTTGTCCCCTTTTTCCAGATATGTGGAGCTCTTCTGAAGGAAATACCAGCTTTCATTGCATCTATTTCAGTACATGAGATGCCCAAGATCATGTTGTTGTCATTCTAGGGTTTGTGTAATGACTCCGGAGGTGCTAATTTAAGGCCATTGCCATGGAAACAAGTGGTGGAGGTACCCAGTGCTCAGGCTTGCTTAGCCCTGACCTTACTGTGCAGGAGCCCTGCAGAATTAGAGCAGTCTGAATTACGTGGAAGGCTTTTGATGACATAGAAAACCAGTATTCCCTTTTCCTTATCCATGCCTGTAGGCATTGTGATTAAATCCTATGAAAGGAAAAATATTTATTTTTCATAATTAACAAGAAAGAAAAATGGGGGTTATTTTCTCCATACTAAATACAGAAAACGGCATTAATGTTGAAGGTAATATGTTACTGTAGTTAAATAACATCACAGTGGATTTAGATGCTTTATACTTAGTGATTCAGAGGTTTTTTTGAAGACTTTAAAAGTAATTTTTCTTGCGATTGAAAGTGTTATAAGTGATCATTTATAGCACTGCGTGTTACTGAAGCAAATCCAAGCAGGTGGGTTGGCCAAGCTTCTGTTAGGGCACTGTTATGTAGGGGATCCTAGAGAACCCCAGATCCCAGCACTGCTCTGTGCTGTGGTACTGCTGCCCTGCCTTGGCTGCTGTCTTAAACTACAGTTCGGTTTTACCTGAGGAAGGAAAGACAAAGTAGGAGCTGGTGTGCCTATGGACCTCTGGTAGTCCAATGGAAAGACAGGAGATTTAGGGGTGGTTCATCATGGATTAAAGCCATTCTCAGGCTGTGTGGGTGCTGAAAGAAGGTGTGCCATTCCTGCTGCTCCTCACCACGTTCCCACCCTGGCCCGAGAGCAGCGCTGAGCTGCAGAGCTGAGCGACCTACAGACCATGTTCTTGGTGTCTTGGATCAGTCTTGCCAGAGAGAGCTTCTCCTTCCTCAGTGGGCAGAGAGCTGGAGAGCCTCTCTTGCTAAATTAGGTACGTGCAGCTCTGTGGTGTGATAGTGCTCCTCACATGACAACACTCCATGTCTATTGATAGTGACAGTTAATTGGGATCTCAAGTGTTTTGCATCGGGCAGGCAGGCACACTGGCAGGGCAGCAGGGCTGGGGAGCAGTCCATGGCTGGGATGGCCCCAGTGCCCATGGCCTGCGCGAGCACGGGCTATGTCACTGCTGTCCTGCCACGTGCAAGGGCTGCTGTGCTGGCAGGCACAGATGCATCCCATGCTGCCAGAGCCCCTCCTGCACTAAGCTGGAGTCTAAGAGCAAAGATTGTTAATTTCTTTCACATTTGGGACTTTTGGAGAGGATTTTTTGTTTGTTTGTTGTTTTGGTTTGGTTTTCAAACAGCAATACCCTGAAGTTGAGTTCATAACATTTCTCCTTAAGCATTATCTGGAGGTCTGGGTTGCCAACTGACCCTTCCCATACCCCTTCAGCTACTCCTGTTCCTCTTGTATCTTTCTTACATGCTATTACAAGAGCAAATCCTCCGAGCTGAAAGTCTTCGTTCCTCAGCCAAGTACAAATATTCCTCGGAACAGAGAAGTTCATTGATCTCGGCTCAAAAGCTGGCCAGAAGGACAAGTCAAGACTTTCTTCTGCTATTATAATCTCAGAGTATTAGCATCTCTGCTGCAGGATTCGGAACAGTCTGTTCTGCAGCTTTGCCGACCTCCGTTTATGGGAGGAGTTTTTAGAGCATCTGTCAAACATGTTCAGTGTTTAACCTTTATGCAACTCTGTGAATGGTTTCATGATTGTGTGATCATTTTCTTCTTGAAGAGTATTTTCTTTTTAGCTTCTAACCACCCACTGTGATCCCTTGAGTTTCCTCACTAACCCTGAGAAAAACCCATGTACAATATTGCAAGCTCTTCTGAGTTCACCCTTGCCTCCTCCCACGCCAGTGCACAGGGCCCCTTTCAACCTACAGAATTTGTGATTGCATAACAGCTTTGGGTGCCAAGGGGAAATTTTGAACAATTGAGCATCATCAGGATTTAGCCACAATAACAAGCGCTGATCACATGTGCTTTCTGCAAGCACTGCAGCAGATGAGGGAAACTGTGAGCTATGTTCAGTCAGTGTACATCCAAACCCTTTCACACACAAATGATTTTGGACAAGTGAGAGGTGATGGACTTACCAAACAACTGTCTAGACAGGCTTACTTCCCTTTCAGAAAATCCGTGTCTTAAGCCCAATTAATTGGGTTTCACCTGGCTATTTCAAGCAGAAAAACATAAAAATTGTTAAACAGGTATAGTCAACTCCAACAGTTCTTCTCTTTACCCCAGCTGAATCCCTGTAGCCTAAATATGGATAGGGTTAAATACAGGGGCAGACAAGAATACCAGTCTGGTTCTCCCTCCTTTTTGGAGGATATGGAAATGCCAGCAGATCCTTACTGCCATCAGTTCTCCCAACTGCATTGCACAAAAGTAGAGCTGTGTCAGTACAGCTCTACTTTCCACTCTGCTTTCCTTACAAATAAAAAACGTGAACCATGTTCATTCACGTGTAGGTTCGCATTGGTTTTATGGCTTTGATTTGTTGCATCTTTTATTAAATGAGAGCTCACGTGGGCGTGTGTGTTGGATGTGTTTCTCAGGGACCTTGAAGATCATCTGCTGATTTTTGTATTGCGACTTTTCTTGCCACATCCTGTAGATCCTGACAGCAAGCGGAGACGGAACTTGTGCTCTGTGGGATGTTGAGAGTGGGCAGCTTCTACAGAGTTTCCATGGTCATGGCGCTGATGTCTTGTGCCTGGATCTGGCCCCTTCTGAGACGGGAAATACGTTTGTCTCTGGGGTAAGCAGGAGCTTCCTATCATAATATAAAATTAAGGATTGTGGAAGGGAAAACGCAGCAAAACAGGAGGCTCATGATCTTTTGGGAGTGCTGGAGTATGTGTTGGAAGCCCCAGTGCAATCCACTCATTGCAAGCACATTTTCCAAGCTGGAGCAAATTAAACCCTCGTCTGTGGGGTCAAACCCACCCAGCCAGTCTGACTGCAGTTCTGCTTACTTAGCAAATTCCACCCCACACCAAAACAATCCAGCCCAAGATCAAAACAAGGCCTTTCCCGGGAAGGGAAAGGCTCAGAGCTGGAGCGGCGGGCTCCTACCACAGCAGAGGTGCGAGTGCCTGTGGACAGGAGCCTCACACAGCAGGCAACCTGCATGTTTGTCTCCTTCCTTGTGCCCAGCTCTCTGGAACTGGACAGGGTGTGCCAGGTGGCTGCTTGGGGCATCAAAGTGGGGCCACTGTGTTCCTCAGCTGCTCCCCAGAACCCAAAGGGTAGCTGGCTTAACCCTCATACAAGGTGGGGCGGGAACATGAGGTGTGGCCACATCTTCAGCTGTTGCTGTGTCCTCTGTGCCTTCCAGGGGTACCAGAGCCGTTTACAGCCCTTTCATCAGTCAAACACCACCCACTCCCTGTCCTGGCCCAGAGGAACACACAGACCTCACTAAGGCTGCAGGACTGGTCTGGGAAAGTACCCAGGCCATCTTCCAGACCTTGTCCTGCTGCTGAGGGATCACTGTCCCCGAGCAGCTGAGCAATTGGTACACAGCCTGGCAGCGAGGCAGGCAAGGCATAAAGCTGAGTGAGATGGGGCTCATCTCCTTTTTGAGGTGATCTTGGTCGTTTCCACATCTGAAACTGAGTGTGCAGGTGACAGCTGGCAGGAGCTGAGAGATGACCTCTCTTACTGGAGGCAGATTGCTACCAGTAAGTTTGCTGAAGGTACTTGGTTTGTGAGCCCCACCAGCTTCAGCCCAGGGCTGGTCCTGTGCTTGCTGATGAAAATGGACTGTGCCAGAAGGTGCTGGCTGTGGATTAGAGGTTTTCACTTGTGCTCAGAGTCATGGTCCCATCCCTACACAATAAACCTGAATCTCCTCTGTTACAGCTCTTTTGTCAAATTTGGCTGGCCCATCAGGAGCAGAGTCCAGCACACTGGCCCAGTCTGCCTTCTGTTAGCACAGCTGCTCTGAAGCGTGACTGAAAGCTAATTCTATCCCAGTGCATTACTCCTCCCGGGCTTTCCTGTCACCAAGCATGCTTCCCAGAAAAGGCAGATTCATTCTCCCTGGGAACAGTTCGGCTTATTATAGGGCAAAGAATTGCAAGCAGCTATGGTGCTGCTAACAGAACGTGTCATACTTGTGTGGATGTAGCAGCTTGGGCATGTCCATGCTTACAGGGATTCAGTTCATCACGTGCAGGATATCACTTCAGCGAAGATCTGTCTTATACTGTGTCAATGCACTAAAACAGTGCAACCTGAAGGTGTGGTATAGACAGGCACCCTGTATGTTGTGCCTGTGTAATACGGTAACCTTGAGCATGGAAACTGGGTGCCATGACATTGAACAACTTCATTGAACACCCTGTCCCTCCTGGATGATCTCAGGGCTGTCCCCCAGGCTGTTGTACTCAGTGCCCTCTGAGCCCTGCTGCTCAAGGTGAGTTGGATAGTACTCGGAGCCCCTCTCTCTGCAGATGTTTGCTGGTTTTTCCTTCAAAACCTTAAGAGTTTGTTAGATTGGTCTTGTCCCAAAATTCCAGAGAAGTCAGTAAGAACAATGCACATGGAAGCAATAGAGAGGGCTGGGCTTGGGCTGTGGTGGGGCTTGAGAGGGAAATAATGCCGAGTCCAAAATGTTCTCTCTCCGATTTGGTTTCCCCTGCACAAAAACCAGAAGTTGGTACACAGCAGCATTACCTCTTTTAGATTACTATATCAGTAGTAAAAAAACTGGGATTTCATTTTAACAAGATAATTTAAAAAAACAAGTGAATTGTGAAGAGACTGATTGATTTAATTAGCAATCATGTTTACTTAAAAATAAATATCACATGTGGCAGGGTTTGCTGGGCCCTTGGCCTGTCCTGTGCTTCCCACACAGCCCTGGAGCCAGACCCACCTACAGCCTGCCCCTTAGCAGGCACATATTTATTAGAATTTTCTGTCACTCTTATGAGTCCCTGTTCTTTTTCCTCTCACCACGATTGTAACAGCAGTGAAACATGGCAGCTGAGATGGGTCCTGGCCCAAGGACCTTGCAGGCCACCTGAGCTAAGCCCCTTCCTTGCCCAGAGCATTCAGTACAAGATGCTGAGCATCTAACAGCAAGCACCCAGCATTAAACCATCTTTTCAAAGTGCAGCTTGGAAGGGCAAGTTAGGGGTTGACAGTGAGGTGAAATGCTGTTGGACTTCTTTTCTCATCCCAGCCAGGCCATTGAGCACGTGGGTGCAGAGTCAGGACAGGGGTTAACTGGTAGGAGGCTGGGCCAGAGATGCTCTGCAATGCAGTTATTTCATTTTCTATTTCAGTGTGTGAAAATAATTAGTTATAAAACTTTAAATGGTGGGCATGAATTTTTTATATTAGGCACATTAAGTGGTAAGGGACTGACTCAGTTGTGCAGGTCTGTGGCACGGTGGGACCGCAGACAGAGGTACAGCAGCAGCAGAAGCAGAGCAGAGCTGTCAGTGCTGGTTGGCGGGGAACTGCCTGTGCAAACACCCCAGGCCCAAGCCTTTGGGACCTACTCTGCTCCCAGCTGCTACTGCACTGGGCTTGGGGATACCGCTATGGCCAGTTCTGGGGCTGCTTTGCTGGTTTAAGTCCCCTCAGAGCTGTAATGTTCAGGGCATTTGGATGTTAGCTGGTCTTAATGACACGTGTCAGGCACATGAGGGTTGAATGTTGCCATTTGCATAACTGTAGTGATTTTTTTTGTCCTATTAGGGATGTGACAAGAAAGCCATGGTTTGGGATATGCGGTCTGGTCAGTGCATCCAGTCATTTGAAACCCACGATTCAGATATCAACAGTGTCAGGTCAGTGTGTTTCTGGGAGAGGACACATTTGTGATGTTGAGCAATGCACTGGTTCTATTTTTGAAGCCTGACCTCATCCAAGTAATGTAATGTGTTCTGGTCTTTTTTTACTCATGCACAGATATTACCCAAGTGGAGATGCTTTTGCCTCTGGTTCAGATGATGCCACGGTATGGTAATTTCTGCAACTGTTACTTCCCAAGTCGGATTTTCCTAAAAGACTAGGTCACATCCACAGAGGACTTTTAAGTGCCTGTGATACCAAAGTTGTAGAAGTAATCATGCTATATCAATACTATATCTAATGCTATAGGGAAACTAGTAACACTTTGTAGGTCACCTCTGCAAACTCTTCTACGTGAGGGACTGTGCAGATATTAATTACAGATTTTCTGTGTTTCAAGTTCCATTATCAAAATTAATTGGCTTACTGGAAGGGACTTGGCTTCCTATAGTTGTTGGTCACAACACGGGAGGAATCTGATGAAATGCTACAGCTTTTGTCAGGAGCAACAGAGCTCAAGGGCAATAAGGGAGCCTGCCTGTGAGTGCATGTGTCCTGGCAAGCAGAGGGGCTGTGGGCTCAGCCCAGAGCTGGGCAGACCTGGTCAGCTGGCCTCTGTAGCCCATTGCATTTTTAGAGTGTAGCCCCAGTGTGGCCTTGGACACCTACATCTCTCTGTCAGCCTGACTCACTGTCAAAGCTCTTCACTGCAATGAGTCACGGCATCCAGGTCATCCTAGATGATAAAATAGCTCCTACTGTATCTTACTTATTTATGAGCTGCTAAGGAGGGGCACAGTACGTATTGACAGGTAATTTTGGTCAACACATTGTATGCAAAATGCCATTTAATCTACTGGTGCCTTCAGGCCCCTGAGTGATACACACTGCTGGTGGGTCCCCATGGGGGAAAAGGCTCTGCCTGTAGGACAGCCTTGCAGGGACTGAGATAGCAGTTGAGTGTAACTTGAGAGCAGACATTTGGGAGGCACCTGGCACCTTTTTTCTCCTATTTATTCAAACATCACACCAAGTGGCATGAGGGTGAAGACTCCTAAATACTGTGCCTCCAGCATGTTTTGAGTCTGCCCCAATACTAGCTAAACTCAATGGGAACATTCCCTTTGTCTTCAATGGATGTGGAGATTTTCCAAGGCTCTTCTGCAGAGTATACACTGCCTTCAGGTCTTAAAAGCTGCAATGGTAAATTAATCCCTCTAGTGCTGTGGTGAGCCCAGTGGCTCTCTGCATATTTGGATATTTGGGCACTGAAGATGTGGAAGGGAGTGAGGTGGAGGAATTCCCCATCATTAAACTCCAATGAGAGCACTCTCTTCTTACGCCCAGTGCTGCAAGCTCTGGGCTTCTGTGCATATTAATTTATTCAGTTGGGTTTTTCTCTCTTAACTGTACCTGACACCTCTGACTTGAGCAGGAGAACTGGAAATTCCATCTCTGTGCTTTTGACAGGGGTTTTGCCAGTTGTCATCTCACTTCACTCTTTAAACGAAGAGGGTGGTGTTTTCAGCATTATAGACTGATACACTGATTGGTATCCTTGACCTGATTTATGTACTTGGGGATTTCAAGGAACAGATAATCCTGACTGTCTGGAGGGAAACCATAAAAGCGTGCTCACATGGCAGTGCTGTCACCTGTGCTGACCCTGACTGCCTATCAGCACAATCTGATGGAATTATTCATCAGCGTGGGGCACTGGACCTGGACTTCACACACCTGGCAGCTCCCCACCACCTTGTAAAAGGGATCAGCCTCTCCTTTTTGTGCAGGCTCCCAACACCAACCATTTTTCATTAGTGAAGTCTTTATGTTAGCAAACCTATCTGGACAATGTTTGCTGAAATTTAGCTTAGCAAGGAAGGTTTTCAGTTCCAGTAGTTTCGAGAGTGTTTTAATTTCAGACTGCCTTTCTGGTGGCAATAAGTCTGGTCTGTCTGTACGTTATTTCCATGTTAATCCAGCCTAAGTGTGCTGGCAAATGGTAAAAACAGGAAGAGCAGGTTGTAGAGGTGATTGGGAATTTTCCATGAGAAATTCAAACCAAGGTCTGTATAAAAATATATTCTTTCACTTGCATTATTTTCATGTAGTTTTTTTCAGATGGAGAGGCCTCACAGAAGGGCCAAGGGCTGTTTGCAAACCTGTCTTAGTATCTAGGAATACCGTCTAGGCTTCCCCATGCCAAGGGACTGTCTGAGCACTATGCTATGTTCCCAAAGATGACTGCAGCTGGAGATGACAGGCTCCAGCTGTGGCCAAACTCTTTGTCTTTAGAGACTGTATCCCCATGTACCTCCCTGGCAGCAGGATGCCCTAGCAATGGTAGGAAACCACAGATGATGGGGGACTTTCAGTGGGTAGTCATGGTCCAAAGCCCAACACTCATCTCTTCATAGCATGACAGGCAGGAAGCTTAGACAACTGGTTTGGCACTCAATTTACAAAAAACAGCCTTGTGTTGCTTAGATCCCTGTCAGACCCCAGAAGAGTCCCAGTTAGAGCAGGCAGAAACAGCAGAAGGAAAGAAGCCAAGTGGCTGCTCCCCTGATGCCTGTTGGGCTGCGGTCCTTCCCGTGTTTGCCATGACATTTAGTAGCCATGAACTGCAGCCTTCACCGAGGCATGTGTGTTGGTTTTGTTTTAGTGCCGTTTATATGACCTTCGTGCAGACAGAGAAGTAGCAATTTATTCCAAAGAGAGCATCATTTTTGGAGCGTCCAGTGTGGACTTCTCGCTCAGCGGTGAGACCTGAACTTTGGCCATTATCTTAGTGTTGGGATTTGAGGGCAACTGTAGAATTTTGCCACCTTCATTTGATAAAGCATTTGTTATTAAAAGTTATTTAAAGTAATTCTAAGTACCAAAAGAAACATTTAATGCATGGAAGCCTTTTTTTTTTTGCCTCTATAAAAATAATTACTCTTTAAATAGTCTTGCTGGCTATTTCTTTGTTGTAATAATGAAAAGTATTTTCCTGGCCCTACTGAAGGCAGGAAATATTTTGCCATTAACTACAGCTGGTCTGGAATTTCACAATAATGATGAAAAACATTTCAAAGGAAACATTAAGTGTAACTAGACTATTCAGCACACTTACAGAAATATTTTTTTATAGGATAATAAGTGATTAATAGATGCTAAAAGTATGTTAGAGGAGCATTAAGACAGAGACATTGCCATTTTTCACTATAGTACTGGAGGCGTGAGCCTGAGTCTTCTCTCTCCTTCTTTCTCCTGCCCCTGCACAAATACAGTGCTCCTCGATTCACCCTGAGTGGGGATGAGTGAGTGGTGAACTGCCCTCCTCCTGGGACTGAGGCAATCCTCTCTGTCATGGTCACAAGTACCACAGCTTGTTGGGGATGATGAATCACTTACCAAATCGTCTACTAATCATTCTTCCATTTGTATTCAACCTCTTGCTTAAAGTCTGAGCAAAATGTTATCACCCTGCATTAGCTGTCAAAGTGCTTTTCAGTCTCTAATGACTGAACAGATTCTATATAGTTCAACTCAATTTCAACTATATTTTTAACTAACAAATGTTAACTGGTTCAGCATTTAGTGTGACCAGCCCACCAGTGCAGAGGAGTGTCTGAGAGCCCAGGAAAGCTGGGTTGTGGCTCAATGGGTGAGGACTGTCCTGCAGAAGGCCCTTGCCGCAGGCAAGATGTGTTACAGCCTCACTTTGTAAAATGCCATTCTCTTTGTAGGTCGCCTACTGTTTGCAGGCTACAACGATTACACCATAAACGTCTGGGATGTGCTGAAGGGGTCCCGTGTATCCATTCTGTTCGGGCATGAGAATCGTGTCAGCACCTTGCGGGTCTCTCCCGACGGGACGGCGTTCTGCTCGGGCTCCTGGGACCACACTCTCCGAGTGAGTGCTGACAACACCTAGGCTGAGTGCCTCTTTCTTTTCTCGTTTGATTGTTTCAAAAAGGGGGGCAAAGGGGGAGAGTTGTTAAGGAAAATTGACTGTGGAGGGACTATTGAGGATATAAAAACACAGTGTAAAACGTGAACAGAAAATTCAAGTTAAAAATAAAAGCAACCCACAGACCACAAAGTGCTAGGACAACTGTTAGACTTTGAACTTATGGCTTAACTAGTACCTTTGCTGCTGATTGTACTGTTCATCTGTCTGCCTTCCCACATTTTCATTCAACGTTTGCTAGAACAGTCAATGTCATAAATGAACGTTCATCTCTTTCTCTCTGCAGATCTGGGCTTAACCTGAGATACCACTTCCAGAATCCAATGAAGACTGAAACCCTGGACTACACAAACTGCATTAAAAAGCCACTCCTCAAAATCAAATATCTGCTACACCTCACAAGAGTGACACTGAACCCACAGCTTAACACAATTAGGTAGAAAATGTAATCTGCTCGAACACATCGCAAACGTCAACTTGGTTTTCATTCTGTTTTGAGACTTATCTTCTTTTATTAGATCTAGTTTAGATAATTATAATAAAGGGACTTTTCCCTGAAGTCACCTGTATGATAGAATTGAGTATTTCAGTGCACATTATGTATTTCTTTGCATGAATCGAGTTCCCTTTTAAAGTTTTAAAAAAAAGGAAAAAAAAAAAAAGAAATATTCCTGATTTTATCAGGAGGTAGCATAAGGCTTTGGAAACATTCCATAGTAGTGCATTGAATCTTGGTATTGAAAAGTGGAAAGGAGAACAATTCTCATACTTTATGGTGGCATTATGGATGACTGAACCTCGTCAGTAAGTACAGGAGCAAAGGACCTACTCTGAAGGTACTGGCTGTTGTCATAAAAATGTATCTTTTGTACAGAAAAGGAATCCTTTCAATCCCTGTTTTTTTCCTATCGTCCTTTGAGATAGAAATAAGTATTTCATCTGTTACCTGAATATAAAGAATCTAAACATATACAACCTGATAAACTGCAAAGAGGAGGGATTTAAACATGATTTACATAATCATGAGGTAATACTTAACCAGTAGTTTCTTAGAAATTTTTAATTGTATCACTTGGTGAGTGAATTTTCTTTTACTTGAAGGAGTACTAAGCACTAAGGGATTCTGCATGCTAAGCACTAAGCACCATTCACTAATGGTCACATCTTTTCCAAGTTAGTCACAGTCATTCTTTCATCAGCCCTCTGCTTGGGCATGGCAGTGGCACACATGCCAGGATTGCCCCACAGGGACCTGGTGCTGTGGAGTTAACATTTAATTGGATAACACTGAGATACAGTTAACTGTAGAATGATTGGGAAATTACATCTGCATTTATGCATTCAAAATTATTTAGAGGGTGTCACTGCTGTCCAGATTGAGAGGTACTAAGTCTAACCTGAGCAGAGGGAGCAAAGTGCTGGAGGCTGGTCTGGCCTTTGAAATGCACCTCTGAAAAGATCAAAGATGTGGTTTATATTTAGATCGAAGCAGGAGGAAACAAGCTCACTGGAGAGAGCTTGATCACAGGCTCATTCATTGCTGGAGTTGTCTGTTTCCAGAAGTTTGATGACAAGATCTTCGTTCTATCAGAAAGTCGGATTTTTTTAACAATTCTATAAAAATTGTATTAGAAACAAAGTCTCCTCATTCATGAAAGCAGGCTCCATGAATCCATAACCAATTCACCTAGGACACGGGCATCGTATCGGCCTTCATTCCCTAATGAAATAGTTCAGCTGTTGTCACTTGGAAAAGTCAGTTCCGATGCTTTGCAACATTCGTGGCTAATTATCCCTGTAACAAACTGAATGCACTATGGAAATGTCATGTAGGGCTCACTGTGCAATACTGAGTGAACAGACTGTACACATTTGATCGACAGATTAATATGTAGATAGTATTTATTGGCAAGATGTTTGTTTCGAACATACTACATTGTGTTGATACTTAATGAATGGCCTAAATACAATAAATTGTATTTTGCATATTGAGAACAGGTATGTAGCTGTTTTTCCCAGCAGTTAGGTACTTGCAATAGTAGGTGTTTTTGGGGGAGGGTGACTTTTTTTTTTTTTTGTACCGTACAGTTTCTTAGATCCTTTGCCCTGCAAAAATCTAGGGTAAAATGCAGGTGTACCAGAAAATTGCTGCTGGAACGTCTTCTGGAAATACCCAATGTGAGCCACAGCAATGCAGACCGAGCACTCCTTGAAAGTACCTGAAACTCCACCTGAGTTCTGTCTGCTTTCAAGAGGCCATAATTCAGGTTGTGTTTTCCTGATCAGAAAGATCACAGCTGACATGACATTTTTCTTTCCAGACCCTAATTGCCATACCCAGGAAGGCACTGAAAAAGGTAGAGCATATGTTTTGTAGGAGCACAGGATCCTCCTTGCATTGGAGTGGGCCGCCAGTGAAAGCTGGGCTCCAAAATGCTCTTGAGGGCTTGGGCTGTTACTGAGTAGGTAAACCATATCTGCAGGTTAAACCGTATCACAATGAGATGCAGCAGGCCAGCTTTCTCCTGTGTCAGTGGGGAGAACTGTGCTGGGGCCAGCTGTCCTCTGTGCTTTAGTGCAGGTTTTGCAGTCAGCATAAAGGTGGCCAGTGGAAGTGCTCAGTTTGGACACTTTAAAAAAGCACCACCTTGACTTAAGCACATTCTTTCATTTCCTGAGGGGCTGGGGAGAGTGCTGAGCCAGCTTGGTGACATCAGTGCTCAAACCACCACCAGTTCCAATGAGGCTGAGGCTGACATCCCATCTTGCGCTTCTGTTTGTGCAGGGAGATATCCTGTGGTTCTTGTATTTCAGGGCCACTGCCTGCGGATTCATAAGTCGGGCTGTGTGGACTCGGCACCTATGAAAATCACCTTTTTGTTCCTGGGGTAATGGTAACAGCCATGAACCAGGACGAGCCTTAATTTCCCATCAGATAAATGAAGGCAGAGGAGCAGGGCACTGAAGTATCCATTGTGTTTCTTACTCACTAAAGGTTGACCAGGAGGCTTTGGAAAACCTAGTGTTTTGAGACAGCACGCATCCCTGCTCTGGTCTGTCAAGCTATTTATGTCTTGGAAACTCATCTGCCTTTCCAGAGTATGAGGATTTTGTCCTTTCCTCATCTCGTCCCAGCCTCAGAGCACAGCTGTGTGTGTGGCTCAGGATGCAGCAGGGCAGCAGCAGTGACACTCCAGCCCTGGCCCTGCCTTCCCGAGCTGCTCCTCAGCTGAAGCCAGGAGGTACAGGAAAAGCAGTGCCCAAATGGCTACGAAGAGCTTCAAGGCATGGAGAGTGAGTGAGCTGTAGCTCCAGCAGTCACTGTCAGATGGCTCTGTCCTGTTTAACGAAAACGCTATATAAACAGGAAGGGTGGAAAAGGATATTGCTAGAGAAAGAACAGCCTCTCCCCCTTGCTCTCCTGCTGCGAGGAATGCAATAGGAAATTCCTGCTTCAGGATTAACAATTGTGAGGAAAACTCTAGTTAAAAAAGCATGTGTGTAAAGCACTGGTGAAGTGTACAGATACCATTCCAGCTACTGCTCTAGCACAAACACAGACTAGATTTCCCTGCTTAAAAACAAAACAAAAGCCAAATATGGGGATGTAAAACGAAGAGTTTGCCTTGGGAAGGACTCTAGGAGATCCGGCCAGTTCGTGATAGTGATCTAAGAAACTGCAGTAGGATTTATTCCAGCCATCTATTTTTAGATTTTCTAACGGGGATGTAAAATGGAGGCAGAGCTGTAGCTCCAGGTCGGTGGAGTGCAGCCACGCAGTCCCATGCTGGCGTCTTGGGTACCTTGAGTCCGTGAGGAGAGGCAAGAGGGTGACCCAGTGCCAGGCAGCTGGGCAGCATCTCTCCTGCCCTGGCACCGGTGTCTGTGCCGGGCCACCATCAGAACCTTGCCGCGAACGGGCACCAAGCAGGCAGCACAAGCTGGGCGTACCTGTGCTGGGCCTGCCATAAATCTGCGTGTGTTTGTGTTTCTTATGGGAGTTTTGATGGTTTGTTAAGCAGATGATGGTTCTTGCAGCTCCAAGGGCACAGTGGGGAAGCAGGGCAGGCTTCTGGCTGAGATGGCTCCCCGGTGCTGTGCTCCCTTCAAATTACATCAATGGGCCAGAGCCATTCTCAGCTATTTTATTTTACACCAGCAGTAGAGAAGGGCCCCAGCTCTGCACCATGAATGTCCAGACTCTATATTTTGCCTATACGCCCATCACAAAAGTGAATGTATTTGTTCGGTAGACACACGCCGCAGCTATCCTGCAGCCCAAGGAAAGCCGAAGCCGCTTTGACACAAAAAAAAACACCGGTTCGGGTCGCCGACGTGGAAAAAAGAAAATAATCTGGAGGTCAGCGCCCAGCACTTTTCCGGAGCGCACAGGGAACGCCGCGGCTTGGCGCAGCCGCTGCCGCGCTCGGGATGCCGGCGGATCCTCCGCGGAGGCGGCGCTCGCCCCCCGCCAGCCACCGCCCCCCGCCAGCCACCGCC
>WBNH01006188.1:140015-182192 GCA_013401255.1 Urocolius indicus | reverse complement strand
CGCGGGAGGCGCCGGCGCTGCTGCGGCGGGTGGCGGCGCAGCTGGAGGCCGACGGCGGCCTCAACTGGGGCCGGCTGCTGGCGCTGGTGGTCTTCGCCGGCACGCTGGCCGCCGCGCTGGACGAGAGCGGCTGCGGCGACGGGCCGCGCTGCCTGGCCGCCGAGCTGGCCGCGTACCTGGCCGAGGAGCGCGGCGAGTGGCTGGAGGCGCACGGCGGATGGGTGAGCGGGGGGCGGGAGGGCGCGCGGCCCCGCGGNCGGGGGGAGCGCGGCGCCCGCGGGTGGGCGCCCGGAGGCCGGGCCGCTGTCCGCGCCGGGCAGGGACAGGGACAGGGGCAGGGACAGGGCAGCGCCCCGCGCCGCGCTGCGGCTCGTTCCCGGGGGTCGCAGCCAGGGGGACGCGTGGCGGTGGCGCGCCGGGCGCTGAAGGTGTCCGCAGGCCGAGGCTCGGGCCGGTTCTGCGAAGCTGCCTGCCGCCGGCTTTGTCAAGCCGTAGCCATTAAAACGGCAGGAAGGATGCTCTCGTTCCCGGGGGACGTGGTTTAGCTTCTCCGCGGGTCCGCGGTGTTCGCATTTGGGAGAGCGGGCTGACACGGGTCTGCTCCCGAACGGGAACACAAAAGGATGTACGTGCTCTTAAATCGGCTGTGGTGCAAAGCCGCCCCTCTGCCAGACCTGCTGTTCTGGTTACTGCTTGCTCTGAAACTGGTCGGATCGGGGCCCCGGGAAGCTGTGGGCAATAGTGCTCGTGTATGTTGTGAGGCAAAGCGACGGCTGCTGTTGCTTAGTGCCACCCGAGGTGTGTGCTGAAAGCGTGTCTTTGAAAGGCATCCCTGCAGCTCTGCCTGTGTTCCTGAACAAAATGTCAGCTATCCCGCAGAACTGCACATTTCCTATTTGCAGTCCTAGTGGAATAGTTGATGCCAGTACAAATAANGGATTGGGGGTGGGGAAGCAGCCGTTGGTTTCATTGACTTTTCCAGAGACCAAAATGAACTTGGTTTTCCAGTGGTCCCCCTGGCCGCTCGCATCAGGGCAGTGCTTGGCTCTGATGTACACTGTCACTTGGCAAAATCGCATTGCCTGTTCGCACAAATTAAAGTGTAAAGAACAAAGTTCCGGAAGAAATTAAGAGTATAACTTGTTTACATAGACATCTGCGGAGCAGAGTTCAAACACGACCATCTGGAACTCTATTGCTGCCACTTCTGATTATCGCAAATTACGATCTGGGAGAGCAGCTGCCAGTTCTGCTCTGTCATAGGTCAGCGCTGAGCAGTGTCCGCTCAGCCCTTCCAGCAGAGCCTCTGTGTCATCAGTCCCGCATCCATGAGATGGGACCAGACCCAGCTCAGCTCCTGCCTTTCAAGTGGCAATTTCCATATCCTGTGTTTCAGAGGCTTTCGGAAACTTGAATGAAAGGGAACAATGCTGGCAGCTCCCAGCAGAAACTTGCCTAAAAGGACAAAAATAACGTGATGATGACATACTGAGCATCTCGGTAGGAAGTTTGCAATTGTCTTTGGAGCAAAGTATACAAACGCTTGTAGCTGCTGCTTTTGGGCGCCTTGTGCAAAGGCTCTCACAAAGTATTTTTGTGTGCCTAAGGCAGCAAGCTCAGGCTTTCATGATTAAAATAGAGACTTTTGCAGCTGACAAACGCTGTGCTGGGAACACAAACCAAACTGTGCTCAAAAGACTTGCTGAAAAGAAATCCAGTTCATGCAAATGAACTCAATGTCCTCTATCTTGCTTTTGTAGGATGGCTTCTGTCGCTTCTTCGGCAGAACTGGCTCGCAGCCAGCTGACCAGAGCAGCACCATAAGCAACGCCATCATGGCTGCAGCGGGATTCAGCATCGCAGGATTGGCTTTTCTCTTGGCGGTGCGGTAGGCTGATGAATGGATCTTGCCGTGGGAAAGTACTCTCAAAACTGACAATTTACCAGATTTCACTCTATTTTCTATAGAACAGACCCTCTAAGAAGAAGTTTATATTTTTAAACTGGCTCGGAAAACTGTCTCACCAAATCCTCAGCTATAAACTGCTTCACTTGCTACCCAGTAACAGCACAAGCAAATGTGTACTAAACCACCATTTGTGCACGTTCAAAACCTATCGCCTCCAAACATCCTTTGGACTTTCTTTTTGAAGGTGTAACCTAAACCTTAGCATGGTTCATGTACTGTAACTTCCGAGTGCTCAATGTTATGTTAGGACAACGTTGTGGTGGGCTTGCTACTACCCTCTCTGTGCAAGATGTCCTCTTTACACAGAGGCAAGTCTTGGAGTCCGCCTTCCAGTCATACTGTAAAGCAGGTGAACGCTGACTGTGGTTTAATGTGGCTTATGGCTTCAAATGTGGTGCACAGCACTCGTTACCGAAAGGCAACTCGTTGGCTGATTTAAAGCAATTAGTGCCCGTGATGTGAGAGGCATTAGGGCTTAATATAACATAAGGCTGATTTCACTACACTACAAGAAGATAAGTATTGATTACAGGTCAGTAATGGCTGCAGTACTGATTCTTACTGAAAGGAATTTAAATATTGAACCGTAATTGGTATATTGAAATCCAGTGGAGGCTGGAATTTCTCTGGATTTCCTTGTCAAAACGAGAATTTCCATATATCTTAATATATTTTTGAAGTATTTATCACTGTATAATACTTGTAGCCATGACATCTTTATTTTTGTTTAAGACTTAATGCTGGTTCTTGTCACTCTAGTGTGTATCAAGCGTTGTCTTGTTTGAGTAATATTTCACTCTGTTTCCAACATGCTGTGTATTTCTTTCAGTGGTTGTACAAATTGCTTTATGTTTCTGGTAGCTTTTAATAATGTTCCTGGGTTACTCATAGCGTGTACAATTTTACTATGGTGACTTCAAAGGTGAATAAATGTTAAGTATTTTTATTTTAAAAAGCTTAACTTTTTGCTTATTTGATCGGATGGGTGATGGTATTCGGTGAGTGTTTTTGGTGGTTACCTGGATGCTTCAGTTTGTGTTCACCTTCCTGGTGCTTTGACCTGAACGAAGGAGCTGGGCAGCACTAGAACAGTATGATGCCAGTCTTTATTGCAGAGAAACAAACCCAAAACAAGCCCAAAGGGGAAAATCCAGTCCAAAAGGCCATCTTCACCACTGCAACTGGAAATAACCATGTGGTTTTGTAGGTCAGAACTTCACAGAATCAAAAGGGTAGGGCTTGGAAGGGACCTCTAGAGATCATCTTGTCCAACCCCACCTGCTAAAGCAGTTTCACCTGTATCAGCTCACACACAGGAACACATCCAGGCAGGTTTGGAAACCCCCAGAAAAGGAGACTCCACAACCTCCCTGGGCAGCCTGGGCTGGGGCTTCCTCACCTGAACAGCAAAGCGTTTTTCCTGTGTTCCAGCTTGTGCCCATTACCCCTTGTTCTGTTGTTGGGCACTACAGGAAAAAGACTATACCCCCCATCCTCTCTTCCCTTGCCCTTTAAGGTATTTGTAAGCATTGATAAGGTTACCCCTGAGTCTTCTCCAGGCTAAAGAGCCCTGGGTCTTGCCACCTTTCCTTGGAAGAGATGTTCCAGTCCCCTGATCACCTTGGTGGCCCTCCACTGGACCCTCTCCAGGAGTTCCCTGTCTCTCTTGAACTGAGGAGCCCAGAACTGGACACAGGACTCCAGGTGAGGCCTCACCAGGGCAGAGTGGAGGGGGAGGAGAACCTCCCTCAACCTGCTGGTCAGACTCTTCATGATACACCCCATGATGCCATTGACCTTGGCCATGCAGGCACACTACTGGCTCATGTTTGCTCTTCATCAGAACTCCCAGGTCCCTCTCCACAGAGCTGCTCTACAGCAGATCTGTCCCAACCTGGGGGCTGTTCTTCCCCAGATGCAGGACTCTGCACTTGCCCTTGTTGAACCTCATGAGGTTCCTCTGCCCAACTCTCAATGAGATCTGCTCCCTCTTGTAGAGTGACAGAGTTCTTGTTCCTTCTCTGCCAAGACTAGCTGCTGCCTCTCTCTTTACAAATGCACTCATTTTTACTGAAGCTGGAGCATCTGATACAAGTTACAGTGATGACTGAGCAATAGGTGATGGAGTTCAGCCTCCTCAGATTAGTAATTCCGAGCAGCTGTAATTTTTGAGAGTGTTGGGCTTAACTCTTTTAACAAGTGGCCTTGTGCTCCCAAGTCAGATGTTTCTGTGGCACGAGTGGCCTGTGAAACAGTGCCAGCCTGCTGTGCAGCCTCCCTCCCTAGCTGCCCCTCAGCCCAGCACCCCGCTCTTCGAGGGGCTTATGCCTCTTTGGGAAGTGCACCCAGCGGACTTCCTCTTGGGAAAGGTTAGTCTGGCAGCCAGATCTGGCAGTGGCCAGCCTGCTTCTCCTTCTGCTGGCCACTGGGCTCCTGGAGGCGTGTGGCGGGGGCTGTGGACAGAGCAGTATTGTGCCGAGTGGCCGCAGATGCAGGGAGGACAAAAAGGGACATTCAGGGATGGTAAGTCCCGCCGAGGCGGGAAGGAGCTCTGAACAAACGTCTGCTTGTTCTCTTCATTTCCAGTTCTCTAACCTCTCGCCTGGCTCTTCTCAGCAGAAGGATTAAGAGCCCGTGGTGTGGGACTGTCGTGCTCAGTTCCCCTCCCGAGCTCCCATGGGGCCAGCACCTGCTTCTGTGGCAGCCGGACACTCTGGGCATCAGCCCTCAGTCCTGCCGGGAGGCTGTGGTGTGTGAAAGTTGGGCTATGGTGGAAGTGAGCCTGTGCTGCGAGGTGAAGGTGGTTTCCAGCCCGTGGGACGTTTTGGGGGACTTGTGCTAAAAAGCCTGGCAAATGACAGGGCAAGAAATGCTCTGAACAGAGGCCAGATGTTACATGGAAATGTCCTGCCGTGGGTCTCGGTGTCTCTCCCACACCAAGCAGAACAAAGATACAAGTATCTTGATATCCAGTGTAGCCTGATACGGCAGGCCCCACAAAAGCAAGAGCAGAGAGGATAGTACACTGGATTTTACAGTGTGCTCTGGAAAAGCACAGAAAACTCTGGAAATGTCCGTGAATAAAGTCACACCAACCTCTGGCGTAAAACTGAACCTTTAAAAGGTGCAGCTTGGAGACCATCTGCCAGCCTTCCTTTGCCTGGGAGAAGTTGGGGGCAGATTTCCTAACATCTGGAAGAAGTGGGGGTAATTTAGCAAAGCTGTAAGGCTGAGGCAGGAGCCTGCAGAGCAGCTCAGTAGTGCAGCAGCAACACTGCCTGCAGCTGCCTGCTCTGGTCTCTGCTGAGAGTTTGCACTTCAGGGTGCTCTGCTCAGCCCCCAAGAGCAGCGGGCACAGCCCAGGTTGCCGGGACCTGGCACAGGGGGTAACCTGCCCATCCCAGCCAGAGCCGTGCTCCCTGAGCTGCTCTCTGCTGCTGTGGTGGCCATGGTGATGTACTGTTGAAGACCAGGGCTTAAATCACTGAAGCCCCATCGCTTTCAGAGCAGTTTAGACTAACTTAAAGTTGCATGACTCTTCTGATCTACTTTTTTTTTCAGTTTTAGCCTGACAGTTTATCTCAATGAAGTCCTGTATTTCAGTTGAAAACTGCTGCTCATCCTCTTTTCTGCCTCAGAAAAGGGAAGCAAGATGCTACAGTTCCTTTCTTTAAAAGCAGAACAAGAGAGTAGGTGGTGTTTAAGTGCAAGTCTGTGTCTTATCCTCATGACAGCTTTCAGATCTTCACTGTTGGTGTACTGCCTGGGCAGGTGGCAGATGCCACCGGCCTATCTAATAGTGATTAGCATGCGGTAATTGCTGTGGGCTCTGCAGGGGCCAGCGTGCCTATGCCTGCAGAAACCTTCAGCCGTGGGTCACCTTGACATGCCCGAGCATGGGCAGTGTCTCGTGTTTGAGGGAAGAGGAGGGAAGTGCCAGTGCTGGCCAAGCTGTGACTGGGGCCAAGCTGCATGTGGGGCCCGGCTGCTACTGTCAGCACTGAGCCCTTCTGCTCTGGGGAGTGTGGGGAAGGTGGTATTCCCAGCTGACAGTGCTGCTCACAATAGTTTTACTGGGGCCATATGTGTCATCTGCAGGCGCTGCACCTGCTCCCTGTGCAGTTCCCTTCTCAAGAGGCATCCATTGTAACCACAGGCAAAGGCTGCAGTGCTGCTGCAGGAGCCCAGCTGCCTTCTCATTAAAGGGTAAAAGCAACCTATTCATCAGGCTTCTTAAGAACCTTGAGCTAGCCAGTGGGTTTCTGTTTGACTTGGAAAAAAATGAGACGCTGTTCAGAGCTCAAAAAACCTGTGAGTTGCAGAACTGTGTTACATGCAGTTTGTGAGCTGCTTTGCTGTGGTATGCAAAAAATCTGGTCTGGCACGTCTCGCTGAAGGAATTGGTGCTAGTACTGTCTCCTTTTGTGCCCAGACCTGCTGCCATTGTTCGAGGTACAGCATGGGTCTGACCTGAGCAGGACAGGAGAGCACTGTTACAGTTGACTAATGGAGCAGCCAAAACCACCTCCTCAGAGAATCATTGACAAGAAAGAAGATCAATGTGTGGCATTTATTCACATAATTTCACTTCTTGTGTTCATTCAGTTTAGATAATGAGAACAAACTTTGGGTTTCACTTCCATTGCTCTGGCTGCTTTCAGTCCCAGGCTTGAGCTGAGTTGTCCTTGCAATAACACAATGCTGTGTGTGGAGAGCAGGCACAGCAGGGTAATGACCTGTTTAAAGAGTTTAAGAGGTTTAAAGAGTCAGTGTAATGCCTTCATAAATACTGCTGTTATTTGGAGCACTTAAAAATGTTACCTTCAAGTTGTTAACAGTCATCTTGTCACAGACGGGCTCTTAAATGAGAACAGAGAGAAAAACTTTTAAAAATCTAAAATCCGGATTCACTTGAAGTCAAATGTAGGAAGTCTAAAAATCAGCTCTGCTGAAGTAACACAATCGTTTCTCTGCCTGGGCTTGGTCTATTTGTTTTATTCAAATGAGAGGAGGAAGAGAGGACCTGGCTTTCCTTGTCAAAAGGTCTCCTTTCAAACAGGCCATTTGTTTCTGCCCAGCCTGTGATAAGTTTGTAGCACTACAGCCTGTAACGGATACTGGCCAGCTGGCAATCCCATAGTTTCTGGAAGCTCACCCATGTTTGTGGCAGCTGACGTGTGTTACACGTTTCTTTTGGTTACGAATTAAACCTATTAAAATGGCTGGTTTAATTCAGGAGGGGACTAGGCCAGCTGTCAGGGCAGTTGATATCCATGATGTTCAGGAGTAAGAGACACCACAGCACAGGGAATTAGAAAAGCCTGTGTGCAGAGAGGCCCTATAGGCACTGCAAAAAGTTTATGCTCTCTGGATGTAATCCCTTTAATGATTCTGACCTGTGACACCAGTTCAGTTGAGGGAGTTCCTGTGTTTGACCCAACCTGCTCTTTTGTTTGTCTCTGAACAGCTCAGCACATGGTGAGTAACAGCAGGAACCCCACACCCTGCTTACAGCTTTTGGATACTGTCTGTGGTTTTGATGTGGCTTGTACCCAGGGTCTGGGGGAGGATGGGGGATGCTGGCCGGGTTCAGCCCAAGCATGTGGAAGCTGTCCCTGCTGCACTGCACCTCCGGGAGGAGCAGGCCTGGTATCTGGAGCTCTGCTGTGGGGAGCCCGCTCTGCAGCCTGTGACACCAAGGTCAGGAGGTCTTACTGGCACTCTTCATTTGCAATGCATGATATTAAAAGTGCAAAAGTGCTTGGCTTCATCAAAGTGCTGAAGAGAAAGCACTGTCTGTAGTTTGCTGAGCTAATCAGCTGGTTGGCTCCTTCCTTGTAGCTATTAGTGTCTTTAGAAGAACCCCAGACTGTTCTAAAGAATTTCCAGGTGTTAATTGTGAAGCATTATGATGAGCCTGTTGGAAACTCCTAAAATACAAGCAGAACCCCGTGGCTTTGGTGAGGAGTCAGGGAAGGGAGTGTTAACTCTTGTTTCTTTGGGTGCTGCCAGCAAAAGTGACCTCCTGGCACGTGGCTGGGGCCTCCTGCTCCTCTGGTTGTGTGGCTGCTTTGTGCCCTCCCAGCCTGGGCCTCCCACCTCTCACAAGACAGAGGATGTGCTCCCAGAGGTCACAGCAGCCTGTCAAGCACAAGGCCTTGAAGAAGTGGTGACACTGGTGCTATAGTGGATGGGTGGTGCTTAGAAGATAACTTTCTAGTGGTTATCATGCATGAGTAAGAACAAATTCCACCAGTTGGGTGTAAAATAGCCTAGTAAACTGGTAGTTGACAGGCCTAGCGGCAGCCAAGAGCTAGTGATGCTCCACACAGAGCAAATGCTGGTGTCCTGAGAGCCAGCACACAGGGGGGCTTTGCTTTAAATGGTGAACCTCATTATACCAGCAGCCTGCAAGTGATGTGGTTCCTTGAGCATTTCATGCCCAAGCTGGATGGTGGCATTTTCAACAGGATGTGGGACATGGCCCAGCAGGTGCCAGCTCTGCTGAGGAGGGCTGGATTCCTGCCCCATCCCCTCATGCATCCCACACAGGGCAGCACTGCTGAGCCAGGACTGTGTCCCCTGCAACAGGAGCTGGGGCTGTGGCACAGCCATTGCCTGCTGCAGGGAAACCCAGCCTTGCACTCACTCAGCAAGTGATTTCTGTCCCAAAACTCCACTGAAGCCCCTGAGTTTTCCAATGTGTGAGAACTCTGTAAAACCTGTGTGGGCTTTGATCTTTTTGTTTCCTCTCCTTTTTTTGTCCCTAACCCTTACATGCCCTGAAGAAGCTGAACCTGCAGTGCCAGCGGGAGCAGTCCTCCTGTGTGGGGCTGCTGCTCAACAGTCAACGCAGCCGAAGTACAGAGAATGTGGCATCCTTAAAAGTTCTTGCAGCCAGTCATGTAGGCAGCTCCCAGCCAGAGCAGCATTACCCTTGCTCTGCTCTAGAAAAAGAAAAGAAGAATTGATTTTTCATAAACTCTTTTGAAGACGGCACACAGAGTAGCACAAAACTAGGCTGAATCTTTAAAAGGAAAAAATAAAAAAACAGAATCATAGATCGGTAGGGGATGGAAGGGACCTTTAGAGATCATCTAGTCCAACCCTCCTGCAGAAGCAGGTCCTCCTAGATCAGGTCACATAAGAATGTGTCCAGGCGGGTCTTGAAGACCTCCAAGAAGGAGACTGCACGCCCTCCCTGGGCAGCCTGTGCCACGGCTCCCTCACCTCAACAGCAAAATAGTTTTTTTCTTATGTTTAAATGGAACTTTTTGTGTTCCAGCTTCATCCCATTACCCCTTGTCCTGTTGCTAGCTACCATCGAAAACATCTTGCCTTGGGGTCTTGCGTGTTATCCTTGGTGGTGTTCAGAGCAGAACAGCACCTGCCACTCTGGAACCCTTCCAGTGCTCCTGCTCAGTTTTTCCAAGTGAGGGTCTGCTCCGTGGGAGGAAAAGGTTAAACGTGGGAGTGAGTAGGGCAAAAGATGATGTGAAACAGAAATTCAGTGCTGTTTGTTGTGCCATCTGCTCTGCACTGGATTCAGGGCTGTGAGTGACTTCCCATGATGCTCCCGCTGCCCTCACTGCCACAGGGCTGTGAGCTTCCTGAGCTGGCACTGCAGAGCTGGGCACGATGCACAGCACCTTCCTCCTGGGGAGCTGCCCTTCAGCAGGACGAGGCCAGGTGCGTGGCCTGGCCAGTGGCTACCGGTGGCCGCGGTGGAGCTGCTTCTGAGAGCCCATTCTGGCTGCCATCCAGAAAAGCAGGGACTTCATCACATGTGTCATGAACAGGGTGAGCACCGGGGGTGCCGGGGTAAGCCCATCCTGTGCTGTGCCCACAGGGAGGGCCGGGGCAGGGCAGCCCCTGCTTCCCTGGGAGCACTCAGCATTTCCATCTTTGTGGCAGGGCACTGTGGGTGCGAGGGGCCTGCCGAGACGGGCTGAGCCCTGCATGGCTCTGTGCTGGCACACCGTCCTGCCAGCTGCGGGGCCTGGCACTTGTGCTGAAGCAGGAGAGGACAGAGGTATCACTTGTCCCCACTTCATGGATGAGGGACTGGAGCAATAGCAGTAGGGTCAGTGCTTGTGGCTTGCCCTCTGTGGAAGGAAAGGTGTCGGAGTCCCTTTCTGTGCTGCCGCTTCCCCCAGCCCCATCTCTCTGCTCCCCTCAGTCCCCTGTCCCAG
Source organism: Urocolius indicus (assembly GCA_013401255.1). Classification (NCBI taxonomy): domain Eukaryota; kingdom Metazoa; phylum Chordata; class Aves; order Coliiformes; family Coliidae; genus Urocolius; species Urocolius indicus. The sequence goes on along the minus strand of WBNH01006188.1, from coordinate 172,031 downwards.
CCCAGCTGCACTCCCCTCTGCACCGTGTGCCTCCTTCGCCTCCTGCTCTGCTTTCACTTGGGAATGTGACCTTGCTCTCTAGATTATTTACAGACAAAATATTGCTGCAAGCCTGTGGAAGGGTTTTCTGTTGTGGTTTTTTTTTTAAGTGCCTGAATTCCACAAGAAATGAATTGTTTCAAGGGGCATGGGGAGCTGATGGGAATGCTTTGCTGTGTTTGGAAACAGGCTGCCTGAAGCCATCTCCCTAAGCCAGCACAGAGGTGCGAGAGGCTCCTCATTTCCCTAGCTATAGGCAACAATCTGTCTGTGCTTTTCTTAGAGGAATCCCCACCCTGCTCAGGGAAGGCTGCCAGGATGGGACACCATCAACCTGGCCTTGGCACACGTGAGTTGGGGATCTGCGCTCCTTCCCCAGGCAGCAGTGAGCAGCTGCAGGGTGCTGGCAATGGGGCAGGGCAGGAGCAGGGCTGCTCTCTGCCACTCCCCTCCTTCACCCCTGGAGCTGCAGCTCTCCACTTCCCCTGACTTGGGAGCTCCTGGCTCTCCTGCTGCGCTTGCAACACAGGCTGCGTGCCGGGGACCTCAGACAGCTCTGTCATATCCGATCGGAAGTGGTGGTGGGCTGATTTCTCCTTTTTTTGTTTTTACTGGCAGGACCAACAGCTGCCTTTTTCCCTGCTGCTGACAATTCTTCTGTCTAGCTCAGCTTCTGAAAGCCTCATGGTGGTGGTTTCCCACTGTGCAGGGACCTTATGCCTTTGACCTTGCACTGCTGCTGTAGCCTTTGTGTGGCTGCTGGAGGCCATAAGGCTGTTGGTTGGCACAATAATGTGAATGGTTGGGTTTGAACAGCATTGGTTAGTTTGGATAGGGCTGATGCAGGGTCCCTGGCTGGCTACAGTTTCCTTACAGAGTCAGCATAACCCTTCAGGATCCTGCAGCAGCGTAGTAGTCCCAAATAAGGCTCTGTGATCTGCTTTTATTTAGGAGTAAACACAACTGTCAATGGAGTTAAACTTGATCACAACCAGTTCTTTTCTTGCTATGGGAATAGTGCTTGCACCAAAATACTTCAGTCTGGCTCAGCACACACCTTGACTTGGCCTCTGAAGAGAGTAAGCCGGGGCTGCTGCTGGGCTGGCAGGGCTGTGCTCTGCTCCCCGCTGAAAAGAGCTGCTGCCAGAAAATCCCTCAGCAAATGTGGCCGCCAGGATGACCAAGAGGCAGGCGCCTGCAAAACCCTTCCCTGTCTGCCATGGTGTCCCTCTCTCCAGAGTATGCCTGACCGTCCCAGCTTGAAGGGGTGATGGGCTCGTCCAGGCCCTCACAGAAACACTGGGTGCAGGATGCACAGCGGACAGTGAGAGGATGCTGAGGGAATGGAGGTGGTGCGTGTCTTGGGACACTGAAAACCAAACAGATTCAGATGGTGGTGGTGGTCTGGAGCTCCATCTTGCAACAGATTTGTCTGAAACTGCTCAAGGTTGTGACCTAGTTTGGACGCTGAGCTACAGGGCACTGTGCAAGTGATAAATGAGCATACTGGCTATGAATAGGGGCAAAAACCAATGGATTTTGTTTAACGAAATTCTAAAGTTTCCCTTCTTGAGAAGCCATAGGTATGAAGGCTGGGACAGGGAAGACAAATGGAAACAGGTTTATTATTTTAGCCAAATCCTTGACTTGGCTGCAGCCAGCACATTCAGCAGTGGGATGGAAACATACCAGGTGAGAGACAAACAGTCCTGCTGAGATCAAGCGCAGTGGCAACAGGTAGAGCTGAAGGGCATCCCGCGGCCATGTCTGTAGGGGCTGCTCCTTGTCGACTGACCTCTCTGCGAAGGCAGCCCCTTGCCACCTGCACCTTTGGTGGCTGGGAATTTTTCTGAACGAGCTGTAGTTATCATGGCCCTGACCATGCCCTGTTGGCAATGAAACAGGAGCAGTGCTTGGGCAGAGGGGAGCAGTTATTGCTCGGGAAATGCCCACTGCTCTGCCTCAGGCAAGCGAGCAGCGTATCATGGCACTTGGGGAGACCTTGAGGGAAACTCTCTGCAGTTCTGCCCCTCGTAAAGTGCCCAGGCTCCCTGAAGAGACTAGTGGGTGTGCTTGGGGCTTGGGGCCAGACCCTCCCTGCTCCCAGGCTGGCAGACAATGCTGTGCCCCATGGTGTGCCTGTCAGCAGGGGTGAGCTGCTGCCAGGTTGCAGGGTCAGGAGGGCTGAGAGTGCTGGCCACAAACATGCACTGAAAGTGGCTGGGTGCTAGCTGGGAGTTAAGGGGAAGAAGGGGAAGGGCTTCTGTTCCAGATGCTTTTTGCCAGGGTTTGCACGGTGTTTGCTGGATGCTGAAGCATCCGTGGGGAGGCAGTGGAGGAAAGTTCACTACACTGCTGCAGTGCACAGCCCTCAACTTCCAATTCCTCATCTTAGCTGGAGGTAGTGAAAACAGTCCCATTCTCCTAATCTTCTAAATGGTGCCTTTTTTATCAATGGGTTATCCCTTTTTTTTTTTTTTTTTTTTTGCAGCTGGAGGAAGCTCAAATGTGCAGCTCACACTGTCAGTAAGAGCAGGACCCCCAGAGCACCTGACTCTGGATCTGCTCTGCATACATCTATTGCACATAGTGTTGCTTCTCTGGCATGAGCCTCCAGCATGTAGCTTCCAGACAAGCATTAGTGACTCACCTGGCCTGAAGAACCAAATGTGATGTGGGAGCACAGAGCAGCTGCAGCAGGTGCCTGGAGAAGGGGTCTGGAGAGGCAGCAACTCTCCATAGCATCAGACCAATGGTGCTGGAGTAAGCCTGGGGCTCTAATGGCTATTCGTGCCCTCTTAGAATATGGAATTAGGCATCCTGAAGAAGCATCTTCTCTGCCTGGCTGTCCTGAGTGCCCTAAAGAGTTAACAATCAGCAGATGGATGGGTGGTAAGGAGACTGATTGCCTCTCACAAGGTACATAAAGACTCGCCCTTCTGCAGAAACACAACACTTGTTCACCCAGGTAAATAACTGGTTTAAAATACCCCCCTCACAGCAGCTGACCCTACACGTGTTTATCCAAGTGACTGGAGTTGTTCCAGTCCCTCTGCTAAGTGACCTTTCCCGAATTTTTCTTTTCAAGTTGACATTTAAGAAGGGGGGAAAAAGTTACAGCAACAAACAGTGTTTTAACAGCGATAAAGCTGTACCCGTCAACAAAGTCAGGAAGGCCGCACCAGAGCCCGTGCTGGCAGCTTGGCTGTGCCCAGCAGAGCCTGTGTGGGCAGCGCTGGGCTGTGCTTCCCAGCCTCCTGGCCTTGCAGGAACCCTCACTCGCAGTGCCCTCGGGGCCGCTGCTGCCTGGCTGGGCTGGGCTGGGTGAGGGGCAGCTCCTGGGAAACTGCTCCTGGGTGCAATGAAGCCTGAGCCAGCTGCTGGCAGCGGGAGGTGCTCACAGGATTAGTTCATTACTGCAATTCCAATGAAGAAGGATCTTAAATTTCCTGTGAAAAGAATCTGGGTTTGGCAGGCAGCGGAGCACTCAGCTTATTTTGAAAATGCTTTGGACAATTTTGGTAAATGTTTTACCATGTGTTTGGCAGAAGAAAATTTACCCTTGTTTTTCACATTGCTTGGTTCAGCACTGCTGCTATGCACCCCCTGCCACTGGCAGTTGTCTCACACAGAGGAACGTAAGCAATGGAATCTGTGCTTTGCAGGAGGTTTCCCTCTTCAGCTCAGGTGCCCAGTACAAGGATATCACAGAAGGCTGCTCAGCACTGAAGGGCTCCCTAAATCTCACTCCTTTCATGTCCTGGCTGATGCCTTAGCTCCAGTGTGCTGGCTGCCGCCCTTTCCACAGGACCTTTTGAGTGTCCTTGTCTTCTGAAGCCCTTGCCCAGTTTTTTTCCATAGTTGCAGAGGGGGGGCAGGATTGCCACCAGCAGCCAATCTGGGATGTTTGAGTCTCCTTGACATCCCTGTCTCCTTGGAGTGCTGCTAGAAATGGTCTCTGTGGTGAGTGTCGCAGGACCAGGCTGGCCTGGGGCTCTGCTCTGCACCCAAACTTGAGAAATGAAACAAGGACCAGCACGGCCCTGCCTTGGGAAATGAAACAAGGACTTCCCAGCAATCACAGCTGCCATAGCAGGAGGCGTGGGAGGTCCCCAGGCAGCGGGGTTCACAAAGCTGGGCATTTCTCTAGCGTCCTGCAGAGAGTGGTGGGAGTGGGGACGAGCCACCGGTCAAGGTGACGCTGGGCAGCCCCGCACCACAGCTCTCTCCCCATGGGCTGACAGCAAGCTCTGCTTCCAGCAAACCACTGCTCTGACACATGCTTCAGTTGAGTAACACCTCAGCAGCTCTATCAGCACAGGCCTGATCGATATGCCTGGTGTTGTGGCACTGCCATTTCTTGGATTAAATCTATCTGTGCAAGGGGAAAAAACAACAATCCTCTTGGGAGAAGCCCAGTAACAAAGATGCTTTTATCAAGCTGATAGCCAAGCCTGGCCTTTTCAGTTCACTGTGTCCCTGCACAGCCCCAGCTCCGCTGCTAGGGATCCTGTTAGGAGTGTCAATCTACTGCAGCTCTCCTCACTCCCTGGCTGTTCCCAGGAGCTCTCTAGCCCTGAACATTAACATGACACAGACAAGTTTTTTTGCTAGGCTGTTACTGGAGTGATGTTTGTATGAGGTTCTGTGAGATTGCTGCTGGGAAGCAACGGCAATTTTGGAACCTCACCCACTAAGTTATCTGTCCTCTGCCAGGGCAAAAATGTCCTATTTTGCTTTTGCTCACAGCAGTCCTGGGTGTTGGCTGACTGCAGGGTCAGTACGTGAGCCCTGGAGCGGGACTGCCTGTATCTGGAGCCTTCCTTCCCCTGGAATAATGTCAGCTGGAGAGCAGGCAGCTATTGTGGTTCCAGGAATGCCAGTGGATGATTTCACTTTTGTTTTGTACCCGATATCCTTTCCCATCACAATGAGAGATGGCGTCCATGCTCCCTGCACTTCCGTGTGCCAGGGGAAGGCCATTCAAGTGCCTTTGAAGGGGAAAAGAAAAAGCCAGTTTAAAAATAGCTGCCTGATTGTCTGTGGAGCCAGGGCAAAGGAAGGGCAAAAGTCTCTCTGTGCTGCACTGTACACCATGCTCCAGCTGAGCCGGCACACAAGGACAGTGGCCATGGGAATATTTGCTGTGCTGGCTTTTCCCACCTGCCTCATGGGGACAGGAAGGTCTGGGAGAGACTTTCTTCTCCATGCAGTCATCCCAATGTGGGGCTCCAGGAGAGCTACAGAAACCCCCTTTGGCCCTGCACCAGGCCATCTCTGCCCCTCTTGCCCTTCTTTGAGTGCTTTCCCTGATGGGTTTTGTGGCTGGGACCTTGCTCAGGAGTTAGGCAAGACAAACCCACCCAGGGCCCCAGGCGAGATAAGTCTGGTCAAGCTCAAATTGCTAAAGCTCAGCTCCAATTTTTGTTTTCTGTGGGGAAGGAGCTGGCTAAAGTAACTTGTTTTCGTGGTTTTTTTTACACTAGCTTTCAGCCTGTGACTTCCCACGAACTGCTGACCCATCATGTGACAGGAGCCACAGCGGGGCCACGGCAGCGAGATGCAGCAGCACCAGCTTACCCCGGCACCCAGGTGGGCAATGGCTGGGGCACGGCAGCACCTGACTGCCAGCCCTCTGGGAATGGGCAGACCTCAATGTGCTTTAAGAGGGAAAGCTAATTATCAGCAGAACCCCTCCCCTAGGAGAGATGCTGCCACACTCCCCAGGGCAGCATGGCCCCACTCACCAATGCCCGCTCTGGCCTTCAGAATGCATTGTAGGCCATTTTGTAGGCCATGGGCCAGTGATGTGGCTACCTGGGCTCCTGTTTGATGGGTCCCATTGCTCAGTGGGAGATTTTTGCTCAGTCCCTGAGTGCATGACTTACAGGGTGGTTCCAAACCTGCCCATGCCTTTCCTGAACTAAAGCCTGTTTACAAAACAGTGGCCGAGGGCTGCTATTTGTCCTTACATACACACCACATTCAGAGTTGCTAAACAGGCAAAGCCAAAATGAAAGTCATCTGAGTTTTCTTTAATTAGAAGAGGATCCTGATGAGTCATGTGGTTCCTTACCTCCAGGATGCACGAAGAATTGACTTTGGCAACAGACATCAAGGTATAGCAGTCAGCAGAGCTTGCTCCCTGTGTTGACATGTCCTGGAAAGGCTTGTTTTTCCCTCCCATGTCACATGCTAGCTTGTGATCTGATCATGAGATACAAAGGATAACCTTCCAATATTTACTTTCCTCATGTGGAATTTTAAAAGATAGAGGAAAAAAAGCAAAAAGCCGCTTAAGGGAGAAAAAAAAAAAGATGAGCTCCCCCTGCCTCTTTTGGCTAGTGTTGTTCTTTTGGTTTGTGTTGTAGCAGGCACTGTGCTTGCTTCTGAGACAGGGCAGGAGACTGGCTCCAGTGCCACAGGCTGCAAGTGTGTGTGTGATGGACAGCATGGGGGTGGGTAGAGCATGAGTGGAGACAGCATCGAGGTGCGCAAAGCAATCGTTGCAGTGTGTTCAGCCCTGTGGGTGTCCTCCCCTTGGGTGCCTGTGTGCTGGCAGAAGCAGGCAGAGGCTGCCTGGCCCAGGGTGCCCCGTGCTGGCACAGGCAGACCAAGCTTGTTCTCCCCAGTGGCTGCCCAACACCAGACCTGTGCGACCCTTCCATGTTAAACTTGTGTGATTGATTATAAGTGTCAAAGTAGCATTTTTTCCTATGACCATCTGGCTGTAATCAGCCAGGCAGGTGGTGGTAGTAGATACACGCGCCAGTCCAAAGTGGCATTAAACCAGAACCACCTTTGAATACAAATCTCCTATAGAATCTTTGTGGAATTTTTCTAGTGCAGCTTGAGCATGTTTACTTCTGTGAGATGATGCCTATCAAGCGTTAAAAAACCCCAGAAACCCATTGTGGTGCTGACATGGAGGCTGTTGGGAAATGAGTGTCCAGGCTGCTGAAAGTTTTGATGTGAGAGGAGCTCTTGCTGAAGAGAGATCAAGGCAAAGCAGTGAGGCGGGGTTGTTTATTTTCTGAGCCAGAGAGGTGTGTACCATTGATTGCCAATTTGAATATGGAGGCTGCTGCCCACGGTTTGCACACATGCAGCAGACCTGACTCACAAACAGCAGGGTTACTCTGGGAACAGCAGGCTGAGAGCAGCAGCCTGTGCATGTGTCTGTCTGTTCAGTGCCAGCAGCGACTACACAGCTGGAAAAGGCAAGTTATACTTTCCAAAATCCCATCACCACGGGATGCCCTTGGCTTGCATGTCTGCCAGGTACTTGTGTCCGTGTGAAGACCTGAGGCTGGGCAGCCTCTGCAGCCACATCATCCCCCAGCTGCTCTCTGCTTCACCTCCAGTGCTGCTGAGCCAGGGTGCGCAGGGCTGGCAGCTGCCATGCCATGCCACCGTGCTCTGGGAGCCCTGGGGGATCCCCAGGAGGATCTCTGGGTGCCCAGGCTCAAGGTGGGGATCAGGGAGCATGGGAGGTCAAGGACTGTGTCTTCAGCTACAGCTGAGCCACTGAGAAGAGAGGTTAAAGCAGAAAGGCACTTGTGGTTTCCTTCAAAACTGAAAGTCCTCATAATATTTCAGGAGGCTGATGGCATCACCAGTCTGCTGCAGAGTGATCCATCCAGGGGCTGCCAGGGTGGGCAGAGCTGGCAGATCACAGGGACTGAGCCCTGGGACCATTCAGAAACCTCTGGTCTTTAGAGAGGCATGTAAGCTTCCTGTCTTCTTGGCTAAAGCCTGCTGGTGTCTTGGCTCTGCCTGTGGAGGGAGGGTCTTGCAGGGTCATGAGAGGTGAGACCTGCCCTGTTCCTCTGCGTGGAGATGGGTGCTAGAAGGGGAGAGGATCCAGGCAAGGCCAAAGGGACTGCACCTGTGTGTGACAGGCTGTCAGCCTCACACAGGGTAAAAAACTTCACTGTAACTGCCCTGGAAATTAGTAACTGAGCAGGAACACGAAGGAGTGGATGTGACAGTGGAGAGAGGCAGCCAGTACAACCCAAATTTCAAAAGCACTGGCTGCAAGTGCCATGTGCCAGCCACAGTCCGGCCATAGCTATTCTGGTGACAAGCATGGAGGTGTTTCCAGTAAAAATGAGCACTGGTGTTGAGAGGGGAAGCAGGAGGGAGGGGCACACTGAAAACACACCCCACCTAGCAGGGAGGCCACCAAAAGAGGACGTCTGCTGAGTGTCTTCGATGTGGGCAATGGCAGTTTGGCTGTGGTAGGAAGGTAGACAGGTAGGCTTTGATGTTTTGGGGAAGATGGCTGTACGGTGGACTTGCAGTAAGAATCCAGCCTGCAAGGCCCAGCTGGTATAGTCCCTAGGCTCAGAGTTGGGGAAGCATGGGCAGGAGCTGATTTTAAATTAAAACCAAAGCAATCCATTAAAAAGAGCTGTTTCCTTCTGATTTCACATTTTAAGAAATCCTGAAACTGTTTAGGTCCAAGCCATGTATCTCCTGCTGTTACATGAGCTTCAGTTCGCAGTGCCCTAACCCATTCTCCCATTTCCCCATTTAATGGAAAGACCATATTTTTAATTCCTAAAAGCTAGCTATCCTCTTTCCTTAGGCAACTGTTTCTGTGGCCTCTGCAGCAGCACTAGCCATTGATCATTATGAGCATTGTGACAGGCTAACGAGGGAGTTGGTGTACAGTCATCAGTGGTCCATGCAGGAGAGCAGCATACCTGCCTCTGGCTTGGGGGATATTTGGAAGGGATTTGGGTTTTCTGGACCTGGCTGACCCATCTGTGCCCTGTAGGCATCTCTGAGCACTGTGGTTTCCTGGTTCACTGCCCATTCCTATCCAAATTAGAGCAGACCTGACCCAGAAAGCAGGAAGCAGAAGTGATCAATAGTGATAGTAATTGGTCTGCAGCACTGCCTGGCTGTCAGCATCTCAGTCCCCAAAGAAATAGATGCATTCAGAAAGCAAACAGGTAGCCTGGCTTTGGTGGCTGGGGCACTGGCTGAAGGCGGCCTCAGCCCACAGACTAAGGGCTGCAGGGGGCTACATCTCCCATTCCTCATCCCTGGGGAATGACTTTGGTCCCTCTGACCGTGGGGACGGTGTATCTCCAGTAGCATTTGCTGTGCAGGGTGTTTGCTGTGCAGCAGCAGCCCACAGGAGGTACAGGCTGGGGTAGGTGCCAGGGCAAGGGATGCAGCAGCACTCGATGCCATCGCTCCGTGCCTGAATGCCAGGGGAAGGAGGGGCATCTCCTCTTCCTGAGTGTGGTGCAGACACTTGCTCCTGGACCAGAAAGTAGTCCCTGTTTTTAAGGAAATAAACAAATCCCAAAGAATGTCCTTCTGGGGTGGCCCTCCTCCTGCCTGCTCGTGTCCCAAGAGGACAACGAGGGCTTTGTAACTGCCCAGGGCTCTTGGGAATCAAAACAACTCCGGTATGAGCTCAGCGGCTGTAAATCAGCGGGCTCCACCGCCAGCTAGTGCTGGGTAAATGCTGTGCTGATTGCTTTGATCTCAAATGCTTTTATTGCGTACCCTCTACGGAGATAGACACAAGGTCAGACTAATGGCTGGTACATGAAAAACGTATGTGGCCTCTATTGATTTCACAGCGATTAATGATTCGAAGGGAAGGATGGTGATTCATGCACACGGACGGTGCCTGGGAATGAGCAACACTGACTGAGGCGACCTTCTAATTCCAGCATTGAGCCTGTTTCCCGCTGCTTAGGAGCACCAGTGCTGCTCTCACGGATGTCCTTGCACTGGGCACACACCCGTTTGTATGTGGTGAGCTCATGCACTCACATCTGAGGTCTCTTTGCCTTGCTTTCACTGTCCCTTTTGGAAGATGATAAAAAAATAAGTGAACCTAAACCCCTACTGCAATCTTGTTGACAAAGCTTCTTGAAGCTTTCCAGCTGCTGGCCCAGGAGACCTGAGAGGAGAGGCTCGGGAGAGGGTATGTCACAGAGATGTGCCCAGGCTCACGTTAGGAGGCATCATGGCAGAGTGCCCACAGGAGGCATCCCCCACCTTCTCCCCATTGGTTAGTAGTGTGTGATCTCTCAGTGAAGGATCTTCAAAGCTCTCTGCTGTGATTAGCCTTGTAGGCGATGGTTTTGGAGATGCTTTTCCACCCTCTTGAGTATATGGGACTGCTGGAGGCTGCCAAGCTGTGGCAGGGTGGACACTCTCCTTCCGCAGCTGCCCATCCCAGCCCACATCATGGAGAGACACTGCAATCGCTTGGTTCACTTTGTGCTGTAAACAGCTGTAAACTCATGCAAGGGGAAGTCATCCTAATTTTGGAGAGGGAAATCAGGCCCTGTTTGAAGGATCTGGGCAGTGATTATGCAACTTTCCTATTTAGTATTTGAGAAAACTTCCCCCTCCTGGCTGCTTTAGCCTTGTGACTATGACTAAAGTCATCATGTTGCTACCAAGGCTCCTTCTGCTGGGCTCACTGCTTTTCCACTAGCTGTCTCGCTGAGTGGGGGCCAGACACCCAGTACATCTCTTAGGGCCTGAAGATGCCATAGTTTAGATTCTACTTGTTTCCAGAACCACTGTTGGGTTCTTTTTCTCTTTTGCAGTTGCTGATGTCCTTCACTTGCTAAAGGCAAAGTTGTGTTCTCTCTCAAGCAGCATCGTGGAGGAAGCAATGCTTTGCTATAGGAGCAATTGTTGTGTTTGGGCAGTCACTCTCCTGGGGCTGTGCATCCATCACCTCCTGGGTGGTGAGTGCTGAGGCTCAGGCTGTGGCAGGGGCAAAGTGGCCAGGGTGGAGGGGTGGAGGTGGGAGGTAGGAACACTGGTATGGATGGAGGGGGTCCTTTGGCTTTATTTCATGTGGATGCATTCAGGGGAAGGAATCCCAGGTTTGGTGGTGATACATGTGCGGCAGATGTCAGCTAGCTCATCGCCCAGCTCTGTGGCCAAGTGAGTCCAGGAAGGATGACATATGGCAGTGCTGTACTCCCGTTCCTGGAGGGCTCTGAGTTCCTTGTTGCAGGACGTCACTCTGCAGCAGCACAAACAAGCTCAGGTGAAGCCAGAGGTGCAGGGTGAGTTCAGGCTATGTGAGTGCCAGTGTGCACTAACCCACCGGGCTGCCCCAGGCAGGTGTGTGGCCATATGTGGGCAGGTGTGTGGCTGTATGTGGGGAGGTGTATAACTGTATGTGGGGAGGTGTGTGGCCGTATGTGAGGAGGTGTGTGGCCATATGTGGGGAGGTGCAGGCTGGTTGCAGCTCACTCACAGGCCCTAGCTTCCAGCGAGAGCCGTGGAGGTACTGTGAACATGCCGAGGAGGTGAGGGAGCTGCATACACGGACTGTGTCCTCATGCTCCCCCAGCATCACCTCTGCAGCCCTCCCCCATCCCCCTACCTGCTGCAACAGTGTCCCAGCACATCAGGATCGCTGCCCTCAGGTAAGGGCTTTGCCATTCCCAATGGCAAAGAGAGGTGAAAATGTCCACTCCATGAGTGCTGCAGTGCAGTGCTCATGCTTTTGCCCTTCACTTTGCCCATTGTTAGCACAGACATTGTTAGCTCCAAGGGTGATTTGTGACAGTCCTGGTGAGGTCTCTGAACCTCTTCAGGAGCAGCCAAGGGCTGTCAGCTCCCTCTTAGGAACACTTTGGAGATACGGGATATTGGCCCCAGTGCCATCCTGCTGCCCCTGGCATGGGAGGAGAAGGCAGGAAGCGTCATGGGGAGACATGCAGAGAGACACTGAGCTCCCTAATTAGCTACCAGGCCAGGTTGGTTTTCCTGTTTACTCCCTAAGTGGAAGAGCGGGAAAAACCTCATCCCCTTGACTATAAAAAGATCTTCTTGTATGGGCAACGAATTTTACCTTCTTTTTATTTCTGGTCTTGGTGGCGCCAGGTGTGTGGCATGGGCTGTAGTAGCAGTAGTGCAAACACTCAGGAATAGCAGCTCCTCTGTAGGAGTCATTTCCTCTCAGGCAAACTGGGCCCCTTCACCAGTCTGCTGGTCAGGAGCTGTATTGGTGTTTTGCAAAGCACTTAGGGTCACAGAGGAGACATGCAGGGCTTGTGTGGGCTGTCTTGGTGGGACACAGCCAGGTCAACTGGGCATTGACCCAGCCGGGATGCGAGGCAGCTGACAGCTACTCACAGCTCCAAAGAGCAGGACAGAAGGTGAAGAAACTCCATCACCTCTACAGTGTTTCATGGGAAAATTGCAATAAAAGGGTTGGCTGGTGGGTTTTGCCAACTGGAATGAGGGGTCAGAGTGGATAACATACTGCCATGCCGGAAGACTGCCTGGGCTGCCTTTTGAGTTTACAGCATCATGATGAGTTATTGGGACCCTAAACCCTGCAAACCCAGAGAGGTTGCTAAACCTAGTTTACTTTAGATTGTTTGTCAAAAAAAGATAGTGAGAGATGAACTCTTTCTTCCCTTTGTAATTGGCCATAATCTTATCTGAAGCCTCCAAAGTGTCCTCAAGGAGATAACACACAAACAAAAAAAGTCCAAGAGCATGTATTTCTGAGGCTTGAGACTGGGGTATCCCAAAAGTTTCTCAGCCAGCTTTGGTCACCCATATTGGTCATGTGTTACATGTCTCATGCCAAGCAGCAGAGAAGCTCCTGTGCTGCATGCCCATTCCCCTTGCTCCCCTGAGGGATGATGGACACCAGAACAGGATGTGACATGCCAGCAGCACTCATACTAGGCCCTATTGGGCTGTTCTCATGCAGGGGTCTTTGCTCATAAACTGAACGAGCCTTGTTAGTTCCATATGGGTCCATCATGCCCGCACAGGGGTGGTCCAACTGCCACATCCCATCCCTAAGTCCACCTTTGCTTTAGCTGGGATTTTTGTATTTGTCAGTAGCCCAACATTTGCTGAGAGTCCAGTGTACCCAGCTCTGGAACCACAACCTGGATTCTGTGTTAATTATGGTGGTTTCATCCAGGTTATTGATTAAAAATATGAAATTTCAAAGATGCAAGAAAAAAAAAATCTTCTCTGTCAACTTGATGCTGGTTCATGACAAAACTTTTTTTTCAGACCTATGGGTTGGACAGGTTTTGCCACACTGGTTATGTGCTGTGTTATCCTTTGTATTATTCTGGTTCTCAGTCAAAATGCAACATCGAGTAAGAGCTGTACCAGATGTAGGCATCCTGTATCAGCACCACAGCAAGTTACTGTGACCAGATCTGTTCTCTGTTTTGTTTCTTGATTAGCAGAAATTAACTACTTAAAGGAGGGGAAATGAACTAATCAGCACTTGCCTGGGCACTGGGTCATGGTGACTTGCCTTAAGCAAGGCCTGTTTACTCTTTCAAAATACTGACATCTTAGTTTCCTTTGAGATGAGGCTGTTGGCAGCCAGAGCAGAGCAGGGCCAGCGCAGATGCCCACACCTAGTCGAGGTACAACGTGTATTTTAAGAGTGAGGAAAGCAGATGTGAAGGATCAGTGTGACATTCTTCTGGGCAGAATGGACTAATGGGACAAGTGAGCAGTTTGCCACCCTGCTGTAGTGATTGTGTTAATATAAACCAGTTCACCATCAGTAACGACACTGCCAAAGCAAATGGATTGATTGCTACTGTTTTGCTCACTAGACAGGCCCTTTCCCGCTGGCAAACATGCTCTCAGGTGAAAGGGGTTAAAGCCCTTCACCTGACTCTGCTAAAGCTTCATGTTGTTGTGTGATTTGTGAGCACAGGATGCTCCAGTTTGCCTGGGGTTTACCACACATTTTCATCATGCTTGCAAAATGCTGTTAGCACAAATTGCAGAAGCCAGCCTCATCCTCATTTGCTTAGAGCAAACCAACCCCACTCTGCACAGCCCCTCCAGCATGTCCACTCTGCTGAGCTCTCCTGTGGGGAACACTGACTGCTCATGTTGTTTGGGCATTGATTATTTCTCATGGCAGCCCCTCTGGCCCGTGAAAGCAGTGGGAAACCATTGCAGACAGGGTACTCTGTGCTGTAGCCACTGGCCATGACTGAGGACTGACAAGGCCTTTCTGTATGTGAATGGCTGCCTAAAGCTGAGTATGCCAGGCAGTCTGTGCTGGCTGCTCCTGAGCAGAAGGTCAGGGCTGCCACCAAAGCCCTGCTGAACAAAGAAGCAGCTGAAGAGGGTGGTGAAGCCCAACGCAACCTCTCCACTCCCTGACCCATCAGGTGAGCAGAAGCCAACCAGGGTCACCCTGTCCTGCTGGGCCAAGGCGAGCAGGGCACCCACTATCTCCCTACTGTCAGCACCCTGTGCATCACCCCGATAGCCCCATCCACCCCAATAGCTCCTTGTGTCCCAGTAGCTCATTCTGTCACAGAATTGTAGGGGTTGGAAGGACCCTCTAAAGGTCATCTAGTCCAACCCCCCTGCTCAAGCAAGTCCACCTAGGTCAGGTCACACAGGAACGCATCTAGGAACACTGTCCCAGTCCTTCTCTCTGCCATGGAACAAGGGTGCAGGTGGACAAGTCAGTCTAGCAGGCAGGCAGGCAGCCTGGGAGGCTCTGAGTATTCCCCAGGAGCAGAGATGGCCATTAAAAGAATATATTTAATAATTATTACAAGTTCTGGAGGCTATTTAACCTTAGTTGAGGACATAAGCCAGATACCACACAGGTTATCAGCACCAGTCCCTGTGAGAGACTCATGACACTGGGGTAGAGGACAGCAAGTGCAAAATTTTGGGGAGCACCACAGATTCCTTTCACTAGAGCTTACCACACAGTTTTGTCTGTAGGAGAGCTGAGCCAGAGCACAGCCCCCTCCATATCTCCTGGCAGAGCTGCCAGCGGGGCTGTGTAGACGACTGGGCAGTGGGTTGGCACTGAGGAGAGGAAAGCCCAAGTAACACACACACACACACACACACACACAAAATTAGGGCTTTCACAAGTTGCCATCATGAACTGCAGCCTCAATTTACAGCCATGCTCTGCCCATGCCCACAGCGTGCAGTGTTTGTGCTGAGGGCAGTGTGAGACACACAGGGCCATGGTTCCTGCCTCTGGGTGCTGTGTCATACGCTGGGATCATATGGTGCATCTTGCACCGGTGATCAAGTGACTCTGAAAATCAGGACATGAAAGTGCTTTGGCAACACCAAAAGCAAAACGTAAGGAAAAACATTTCCCCTCCCTTTACTTGATAAAAGTTCAATATTGGGCAGATGATCTGAGATGTTTTGAGTGCTAAACGCTGACCCTGGAACATGTGTTCCACTGGGTACAGGGATCTGCTGCTGCTAAAATAGGTGAGATTCACAGAGGAGTCTTCACACTTTCCACACAAGAGATAACAGCAGAAACTTGATAGTGCTGGCAGCTGGCTGTAGGAAGTGCAATTGATAATGGCTGGTCTCCATGTTCTGCTGCACTTTGTACCTAAAAGCACGTGTTTTATCATGATGGGTGAAAGGAAGCTGAACTTTAAAGGGGTAGCTTGCTGTAGCAGGAGGTTTGCAGGTGGATGTGCAGCTTGACTCCAGCCCAGGCTGCTGTACTAGGCAGAGGCAGGGGATAGTCCCACTCTCTCTCAAATTCCTAGTTTTGCACCTTTTCCTTTTTACAGGTTCAAAGCATTTCCTATCCACTTGCAGGGAGATAATTTTCTGAAGGCTTTTTAGTGTTCTGCGTGGGTTCCTTTGGCACTACCTGTGCAGGCGTTTTTGCTTTTCCCTCCAGGTGAGATCTGCAGCAGGAAGCCTCCTAGATGTGGGTCTGGGCAAGGCCAGGCTTCAGCTGCCCCTGAGCCAGTTTTCAGGGCCTGGGTTGCCAAGGCCACTTGGCCAGGTGTGTGGATCCACACACCACACAGGGCAGGAACAAACCGATTACTGCTTCCAAATGAACGCTGGGCTAATCCTCGAGGCTCATATTTCCATTCCCCCATCACCTATGTCAGCTCACTTCTCTGTGACACCTGAGTATAACTAAATGAGGAGGCTGTTTTGTTTGGATTCACATTGCGGCGGAAGCAGCAGCTGAACGATGGCATTACTCTCCGGAAAGCTACCCGAGAGTGGGTGGGAACCGCGTCTCCATCCCCACTTCCCTCCCTCCATCCCCGCCTCACTCTTAGCTCAGCCTCCCTCTCTCCATTCCAGCCTCCCTCTTTCCGGCTCCTTCTCTCCATCCCCCCCTCCCTCTCTCCCCCCCCGCCCCCCTCCCTCCCCCCCCGCCCCCCCCCCCCCCCCCCCGCCCCCCCCTCTCCCTCCCCGCCTCCCTCTCTCCATCCCCGCCTCCCTCTCTCCCTCCCCGCCTCCTTCTCTCCATCCCCGCCTTCTTCTCTCCATCCCCGCCTCCCCTCCATCCCCGTCTCCCTCGCTCCCTCCATCTCAGCCTGCCTCTCTCTGCCTCCTTCTTTCCATCCACACCTCTTTCTCTCCGTCCCCGCCTCCTTCTCTGCATCCTCGCGTCCATCTCTTTCTCTCCATCTCCTCTCTCCTCACCTCCCCGAGTGGCCTCCCCGCACCGACGGGGGCTGTCGGGGGTCGCGGGGTGCGCGGCTGCAGTAGAGGAGGGGTCCGCGCCGTGATGCGCTTCTCTCGCAGAGGGGGAATAATGAACACGGACCCTTTGCAGAAAAAACTGACACATACAAACACGTACGTCATAAACACACACACGTTTCGGTGTGAACGTGGGGACACGCTAACGTGTGCAAATGTATATAAATTCTATACATATGCATGCACGTCTGCGCGTGTTGTGTGTACATCATATCCGTAACGCACGTCTGTGTTCCGCGTACATTCGCGTGCACAGGTACATGCTTCAGCGTAGATTTGCGGCCGGCTGTGCCCGCTCCAGGGCCGGCTGTGCCCGCTCCAGGGCCGGCTGTGCGTGCTCGCTCCGTGGCTGCCCGGAGGGTGTCACTGTTGGCCGCCACAACCCTCCCAAACACGGCCCTGCGAGCGGCTGCCGCTGCGCCCTCTGCCGCGAGAAGAAGCTGCGTTTAAAGGAAGAAACGCTGCGTTTCAACAGCTCTTGAGTTGTGAGAGGAACCCACGAGCGCCAAGGCGCCTCCAGCCAGGCTTGATGCGTGCCTTTCCTTTGGCGCTTTTGGGAGGAGAACATCAAAGCCCCATTGATGCCGTGAAAAAGCCGGTCAGGACTCAATAGCCAATGTGACTACTAAGCAAGTATTCTTCATTGCAGCGCCGGGGGATTTCTCCACCAAACGTGCCCACCTCAGCCTTTGGATTTTCAGCTTATATTTACAACAAACATGGATATTCATCACATTTCCAGGAAAGCGCCCACCAGTAGTCCTGTCCTGGTCCACCCAAGTTACATCTCCGTAGTGTTTCTTTCGGTGTCTTTCCGTGATCATTAGGGATCACTGTTGGATTAAGATCCAAACTTTCCTTGCAATGTGTCTTTTACTCCTGCGTCCTTGGACAGGATGAAAACTGGCCTAAAACCTCTGCCATCCCAGATAAGTTTTGTTTAGGGCTAGGCAGGCCTTGTAATTATCAATGGTATACAATGTCCAAATGTTTGTGTAGAACTAATGTAACAACTTTGCCATAATAGCTTTGTTTAGGTACATACCAGCCTTGAAACTATCAGTGCTAAGCAATAGTTATGTTACAAGAAATATCTGTGTCTTTCTATTAACTGTTTGTGGGCTTACAAGACTAGTAGTTTTCATAAAACTGTATGTGCAATTTTCTAACTAATATTGTAAGTTTTAATAAGTAAGCTTCCATAAGGTAAACTTACCTATGAATCACTATAAAAGCCTGACCAAAGCGTGACATCTGCACTGGGTTTGTAGGAAGAAGATAGGGGCATTTAATACAGCAATCTCAATTTATATGAATGTTTTCTCAAACCTACTACCCTTCTTATTTAGTTTACTTCATGGTGAGATCCAGATTTGCTGAGGAAGCAATGGGATGGGCATGATGCCAGGTCAAGTATGCCTTTGAAAAGATTATTCCTTTAAAATCTTAGGTGATTCAGCTTAAAAATATGTCGTAGAGAAATGAGAAGAAAATCTCTTCTTCTGGAGGAGTACACAGCTTTCAATGTATCTCTTCTAGAGATGAATTTTCATGCAAGCACATCTTGCATCCCGTTGGAGTTGCTCTGCTTATGTTTTAGTACTGAGTAATAGGCTAATAGTATGTAAAATTGAAGTAATTTGGGACATACTAACTGTGGCTGGGAGGAGTGAGTGGCAAATGAATCAGAGACAGAACAGAGGTTGCCCTGGCGTGGAGTGAGAGCTGCCAGCCAGTGGTATTGGGCTGGGGCAGCCCAGGGGGGTGGGAATGGACACAGTCATGCATCCCACAGCAGACATTGCAGAGCTGTCCCTTGCTCGCCTCCTCCCAGGTTTGGCTTCTGGGTTGCAGGGAGGGAAGAGGGATGCTTTGCAGAAAAGATGTAATAAATGCTTGGGTTTGATCTCGTTTGAACTGAAACAAACTAAAAAAACCACCCCAGCCTGCATACCACAACACAGCAGCCACAGATTTATGCCCAAAGCTGATTTCAAAGTGCTGTATGAGCATGGAGAGACCAAAGTGGGAACAGCTGCTTGAGCTCCTTCAAGCACAGGGGCTGCCACAGATGAGTGGGGCTTTGGCATCACTCCCAACAGCCCACCAAATGCAAATCCTCCCTTTCACTTCAGCTAACACTCTTCTCCTGAGAAAGGGCTAATCTTTACATGCCTCAGCTTTTCCCAACACATCCTGGTTCACAAGTTCAGCAGCTTCAAAGTTGCATCTGATCATTAACCCTGAAAGATCAGAGATTACTGAAGATTTTAAACTGCATGTTTGAGATGGCTGAGAGGCACAAAGTTCAGGCGCAAATCTGCACCCAAATCCTGAGACATTCTTCCCAAAGTTCAAGAGGTTTCAGTTCAGCTATGTGCTCAACTGAACTGCTACATGTAGGTTTGTCCACATTTCTTTTTAAATGCTGCTTTTAAGCAGCTGCAATTTCCGAAGTGGCCATGGTGGTTCTGGCCTGTGGTGGGCACGGCTGGGCTTACAGCTCCCAATGGACTTCGGCCAGAGAGGTGCGAAAGTCCAAGTAAAACCTTTACAAATCCCAGTTCTTAATGTATGCCAAAGAATTTACTAGAAAGTGATTATTTTCTTGAGCATTTTCTCTGTCACTTTTACTCCTGATAGGGATGGCAGAAAGTGCTGTTCGCAACCACATTACACAAAGGCAACAGCAGAGGACAGCAGAAGACAGGAGATCCAACTATCCTCGGCAGTTTTCAGTTTGCTGTTATTTCCATGAGGTTGCTTTTGGTAGCAGAACCGAAAGGAAATAGGTTGGAAGATACTTCCCGAGGCCATTCAGCCCCCTGCTCTTGTTGAGTCCAGCTGCATCGGGCTGCTCAGTGGCACTGAGCCCCTGAGCCGTGCGAGCCCTGGCACTGCACTGGCCATTGTGGCAGCAGGGGTGGGGGGAGCTGAAAGAGCAGCCAGTAGCAAAGGCATCGCTGTTCTCCTTGATGGGATTTAATCCTAATGCAGCTCATGAGTCTTCAGGGTGGAAGTCCTGAACCTGATGGTGCCAAAGGATTAATTTAAATCTAAATTAAACCTGATGGTGCCAAAGGATTAATTTAAATCTAAATTCCTTAGTTACAGCTTCAAAGAATGGGAGGTGAAGGTCACATAGTGCAGGAGGCCCCATCAGAGGTACATCCCCAGATGGCTCCAGGGCAAAGCTGGTCAAAGGTCCAACTGTTTGAGCTCTGCTGGTGCTGATGCTCCTGGGAGTTAGTAAGGGATCTGCTCCAGGCAGTGTGGAGTTCCTCATCTCATAATTCAGGAGAAACTACCAAAACAGCCAGAGTCAAGCATGAGCTGAGGCTGTTGCTGTTTGTGTTTTTCACCTGTTTCTGTTGCTGCTGCCCAGCAAACTCAGGACAGTGGAGCGTGGGCCCTCTGCTAGGAGCAAGCTGGGACTGCTGCCTGCTGATGGAGAAGCAAGTTGAGCTGGGCAGGGAAAGCGGTGCCCTTTGGTGAGCAAGACATCATCTTGTCTGCAGACCAAGGCAGAGTCTTTTGCCAGCTTTGCTCCTGAGCTGGGGATGCCTGGAGCTCAGGGGAAAGCATGGCCAGCAGAGCATGGTAGCCAGCCCCTCACCACACCAGCTACAAGGCACCAGCATGTAGCTCCATTTTGTCTTTTGTCTTGTGTCTCCTAAAGGTGTTCCACATTGCCCAAGCAGGCTGGCTTGTTTTCTGCCCTGAAAAACAGAGGTTGTCAGCATTCCAGTGGTGGTTCTCAATGCTTTATGCTATTGCTTTAACAGAAGTATGCAAAAACAGATGGGATTTACTCACTTAACAAGGGTCAGCACTGTCTTCAGCTGCCTTCCTCTCCAAAGAGATGTCTGTCTAGCTCAGAAATGTTGCTCTCAGCTTCCCACAAGCATGAATTTAGTAACACCCTCCTTAGCAACACACAGTCCTCTCTGAGCCATTTGCTACCTGGCCACCAAGCAGTTGATAATGGGCTGAGTTTGTGCCTGCAAAAGTACTCACCTGAATGTTTTTGCCAGTATGATGACTTTTTTTCCCATCTACCATCTGCACTTTTAGGTGTTAAATCCAGAGTTTAGTCACCATATCTCTGCTTCCTGCCTGAATGCAAGGACTGCAAAGGTGTTTTATATATGTGTGTATACAAACCATGTATATGAAAAACATATGAACATACCCATGTATATATATACATTAAATTTTTTATACATAAAATCCATTTACACATATGTATATACACAGGTATACATGTATATGGATGTAAACATGTAATACATTTACATGTATATATTTTCTATATAGACACATATATGTCCACATAGACATGATTTTTTTATATATATATATATATATGCACACACCTACCCATACATATGCAATGTGTCTATACACACATATGGATAGGTGTGGGTGAAGAGACCAGCACCAACAGGTTAACTCCTTGGGAAAGTAACAGAAATGTGGGAACTGTACTGGACCTTTGATGATTTCATGATGGATTCAGGGTAGGATGGCATCTTTCTGACTTCAGCTCAACAGAGTTGTTGTCCTAGCTTGGTTTCATGCACACTTGTTGTAGAGTGTTAAGGGAAGCCCTCAGACCAGCCCTATAGCTGCTGCCTGTCCTGTTCCTCCACCACCATCTTTCTGCAGCAAATAGATACCTCTTTCTTTAAAGTTCAGGGGTCTGGAATAGAAAGATGGCTAGGAAGAAGCACATTAAAAATAAACTAATACAGCACAGCAGGAAAAGTGTGCTAAGTAACCTGAGCTGTCACCCAGCAGTGCTAACACAACTGCCAAAAGAAGGCCACTACCAGAGTCTCCAAGATGTCCAAAGAAACCATGCTGACCCACACAGACCGAGGCTTGCCAAGGGCTGCTGCCAGGAGCTGCTGCTTAAGTTGGCTTAAATTTTAATGTGTGGCTCATAGTCTTACATATATCTGCATGTTGAGTACCCTATCACCCAGCTTCTAAGTAGGAAAAATAAGCAAAATTCTTCTGGTATTTTTCTTAACTTCTTTTTTTTTTTTAAACTTACTGGAAAAATGAAGCAGCACGTTAATGACCAACTCAGAAATACAGCAAAACAGCAGAAAGGGAAGGGTGGGGTTTTAGTGACAGCTTAGTTTTAGTGGGCCACTCACTGTAGCCAAAATTTAGTTTCCTTAATGAATTTCAAACACAAATCCCAGTAGGGAAAGACCTTGCTGTGTATTTGCAAGCATGGCACTTCAGGCTACCTTTTTACCCCAGACAGAAAAGTGACATTTACAACTGGAAGTGTGACCAGATATGTGCTGCTGTACACTGAGGCATTGAACAGTCAAGGCTTGTGGAGTGGGGATGTGGCTATGTGTATATCTAAATATTCCATACATAATTCTATATCCAATTCTATACACACATAGAGAATAGATTCTATAATAATACACATATATATCTGTACACAGATACATAGGCACATTATACATGTGTATTTTTTTATAGAGAGAGGTAGATACAGATGTTATACATGTATGGATATATATAGATGTTATACATATATGCATATATATACATATACAATGTGTGGATATACGTATAGGTGTGTTTATGTTAAATACAATGTGTGTATATATAATACAAAGTTATATTACATATAGTGCTATGTCACATGTGTGTATGTATAATGTTATATATTATACATGTAATGTAACATTTTTTGATTTTGAGATCAAGCCATCCCTATGGAGGCTCAGGGGATGTAACTGCTTTGCATCCCTCTCTGCAGCTACAGGGGTTTTTAGCATGTCCTTCAGCCCCATCATGTTTGGCATCAGGGTTTATACCTCCCTGGCTGCCTCCGTGTGTGGCATCTGGCAAAGGAGCCCTGGGGTTAAATAGCAATGCCAACACCAAGTCTTTGGACCAAGGGTCATGGTTTTGTCGTGTTTTGCTGCCTTACCTGGGAGCCAGCAGTTCACTGTGTGAATAGCAAACTGAGTTTTGCTCTGTACTTGCTTTTGGCACATTATGTGGCATTTCCAGGGGAGGGAAGGTTTCTCTGTGGCCCTGATTACACACCAGAGTGTATTTATTTCTCCCAAGATAACTCTCTACCTTGCTTCCACTGGGAATTTTTCAGTACTAATATAGAGATATTATAACTTGAAGGTGGTTTCTATTCCATTATCATTGCAACGGCTTATGCTGCTCTATCTTCTTTCTATCTTCTTCTCCTCGTGAAGGAGCAAACTCCATATGCTCAGTGCCGTGTTGGTGACAGGCTGTGGCTTTGCCTGCTCCAGCAGCTCCAGCAGCACTCAACCTGTCTATCTGCTAACCCAGGGGATTTTCCTGAGCTTCCCATAGCAAACACCATAGGTGTTTCTGGCAAGGAAGAGGTTTCATCCTAGGGGTAAAGGAGGGCTCACCCTCCCTCTCTGAGCTGATTCCTCCCCACTGTGATTCACACCTTCCCTGGGACTATACTGGCTCACCCAGTTCTGGACTGCTGGGAGAAAGGTTCAGACACCCTGAGTATAGCCTCAGTGCCATCTATAGCCCTCTCCAGAACAATAAGGCACACTAAGCCTCTTTCTGTAAGCTAAGAATATACATGAAGCCATGCTGTGGGCTACTATTAGACTCACTGGCAAGTTTCACCAGTGGATTGCACCCTGGCACTGCTGCAG
The DNA here is from genome assembly GCA_013401255.1 of Urocolius indicus. Taxonomy (NCBI): domain Eukaryota; kingdom Metazoa; phylum Chordata; class Aves; order Coliiformes; family Coliidae; genus Urocolius; species Urocolius indicus. The sequence continues at coordinate 148,785 of WBNH01006188.1, read as the reverse complement.
GCAGCTGGCAGAGGCTCGGCTGTGCTTTAAAGAGCCTTCAGGGCAAAGCTGTTCACCGCACTGCCCCAGGCACATGGGCATCTCCAGTGTCAGGGATGCATGGGTGCATCATCCATGGCAGCTCGAATGGGGAGGTAAGTGCCTGGAAGCCAGTGGCAAGCTGTGGAACAAGCCACAGATATAAAAGCTGTTAAAAGGTAAAGTAAACTCTGAGCTTAGGAATATTGTGTCAAGGTTGTTTGGCTAAAAAGGCCCATGAGCCCTCCCTGGAAGCTGTAGAACACATTGTACAGCCTCCCCAGAGAAAAGAGAAGAGGAAAGGGACCTGCCATGGCAGCCACTCTGCTCCAAAATGCTGCCTCGACACAGCCGTGGGGTCGGTGGCCTAAGCAAAAGGTGATGTCTGCAGCTCATGCCACTGTGCTGCTCTTCCCATAGCCACACCTTACACAGACACCTCCTGTTTAAGCTCCTCCTGTGCGCTTATGACAACCATTCATATAAAAAGTCGCTGCACCCCAGCACTGCCTGAAGGATGCACCTGAGGCTCAAGTGTGGCCTCCATGGCAGTGCTACTCGGGTGGTCCCAGGGCTGGGAGGGAAAAAAACACTCTGACCACTTTGTAGGCCTGTTTGTTTGTTTGTTATTTGTTTTCTTTTTATCTGTGAATGGCTTCTTTCAGGGTTCAGAAGCTCCTGTACTACAAATTACTATTGATTTCCAAAAACGAAGTGACTAATGAATTGCTGCAGACCCAGCTGTAGAAGATGCCCAAGTGCTGTTTGACCCAGTGTTCTCCATGTGCCTGCAGGGAGCGACATCCCCAGCAGAAGTGAGGGCAGTGGAGACAAAGATGGATGGCTCATTTTCCCTGTAGTGCACCACCAAATCAGGCCTTCATGAAAAATAGAGCACAGACCAAGCTGGAAAGGGCAGCAGTCATTTCCAGACTGCACACAGACCATTTCTTTATGGACAGTTAGCCTTGCCTGATTGATGAAAGCAGGATGGATCAAGTGCCTTCCAGTAGACCTGGATTAAAAATGAAGTCATGTTACTTAGAGAACTGACAGTCCCACCAGAAATAATAGAAACTGCTGACACTTCTGGCTTCACAATAAAAAAACCCATCTTCTCATGTTGTCAAAAGAGCTTCTCCTGTGTGGGCATAAATAAGGCATTATTTGAATGGAAATGTTAATGGCAAAGAGACAGAAATCATATTGGTCTGTTGTAAAAATACACTGTAGCTGGAAAATGCATCCTTGTTTCTCATATGTATGAAAAAATATGTGTGTGTATAAAGAAAGTGTGCATCTCTCTTCATATCTCTCTATATTTGTAATTATATATATTTATATATAATTCTATGCGTGTGTTTTACACATCAGTAGCTAAAACCCCTTAATAATCAATTCTTCTCCTAAGAGAAGGTTGGTGTGATGCACTGAAGGCTGTTGTCCAAGATTTGACTGAGTACCTTTTCCATACGTAAAGGTTGTAACATAGCAACCATTGTTTTCTTCCCAGAAGACACCAGTTCCAAGCTAATTGTTGCGAGCCTTATTAGTGGCTACTCTCACAGCTGCTGATGCACTGCTGGGGTGGTTGAGAAGCACAGCAGCTTTGATCAACCCCAGTCTTGATGAAGCTGGCCACAGAGGAGGGGCATCGCAAAGGAGAGCTCACCCTTCGGTAGCATGCTCTGTGGTGAGGGAGATGTTTCGTTTAAAAGCTGTTCAGGCAGCCTTTGGTGTGATGGCAACCTGTGCCTGGTTGCTGGCAAGGAAGAGCCCACTGCCTGAGGCCACACTGCAAAACTCCAGGCTGGAGGCAGGCAGCTCTTTTACTATGTCATATGTATGTATAAATATATATTACACATACACATATACATGCACAGACATCACTGCATGCACATCGGGACAAAGAGTTTCAGGTGTCTGTTCAGAACCTTTCTTTGCTTTCAAAGCCATTGACCTCAAGGGACAGTGTTTGCAGCATCCACATACTAAGTTTGGATGATCACCACAGCCCTGGCACTGCTGCTAGAAACCAAGGCTGCCCCCACTGCCATGAACAGGAACATCACAGGAGCATCCTGTGACTGCTGCTGTGGGTGATTACCTGACAGGGAGAAGGAAGGGAGTCAAACATGAGAAGTACCAACCCAAGTATGTCTCTTCCATCAGGCCCTGTCCCTGGAGTGGCAGTGGTCGGTGGGCTGGGGATAGGACAGGGATGTGTCCCTGACTGCAGATAGAGTCATAGAATCATAGCATCACAGAATGGTTGGTGTTGCAAGGGAAGTCAAGAGATCATCTAGTTCAACCCCCTGCTGAAGCAAGTTCTCCTGCATCAGGGCACACAGGAACACATCCAGGTGGGTTTTGAAAACCTCCAGAGAAGGAGACTTCACACCCTACCGGGGGAGCCTGTGCCAGGGCTCCCTCAGCCTCATGGTAAAATTTTTCCTTGTGTTTAAGGAAAAGCTCCTGTGTTTCAGCTTTTGCCCATTACCCCTTGTCCTATTGCTGGACACTACAGAAAACAGTGTTGCCCCGTCCTCCTGACCTCTACCTTTAAGATATTTCTAAGTGTTGATGAGGTCTCCCCTCAGTCTTCTCTTATCTAGGCTAAACATCCTCAAGCTTCACAGCTTTTCCTCATAAGGATGATGTTCCATTCCTCTGATGATCTTGGCAGCCCTGCCAGTGCATTCCCACAGCCCACTGGGCTGGTGGCTGATGGAAGCATTGTGTGCAATGCCAGTGTAGCGTTATATAAATGTAAAGGCATTTTATATAAGCCTATTTTATCTGCAAATCATTTATATTTAGAGCACCTATTTCTACTGGAAACACTAAAACCATATTACATAAGGGCTTGTTTAAATCCTTTGGCTTAAGGTTTGGGCAGGGGGAGGGGTTGGTTCAGACATGGTGCATTCAGGCTGCATTTTATAATCAGAGCCTCAACAAGCTGGTCCTGAAATCCTTTTTGCTTTCACTCCACATTGCCCTGATAATAGCAGAATACTTTGCTGGAGGGAAATTTTCCTCTCCCTCAGTGTTGCCTTCATGTTTGGAAATTTTCATTTGCAATGCTCTGGATGTGTTGCCAACACAGCAGAGACAGCAGCTCAGCAGTGCCCAGCCAACCTCCCAAAGTCCAGGCTGTTACAGAGAGTGGGAACGCTCCTGACATCACCCCAGGGACTGCAGCATCATCCTCAGAAATTAAAATAAAAGCATTAACTGGAAGTGACTGTGTAACAAAATCAAATGACTTATCTCGGCATTAATGCAATAATGCTTTTTAATATATTTATGATTCCCCAAGCCCTCACCTTCAGGGAAGGCAGGAAAGATGGTGACGGTGGCTGTTAAAGACACATCCAACTGCACTGTGGCAGTTGAACCACTTTGGATGCTCACCTGTGTGATTCCAGAAGTTGGCCCCGGGGCCAGCTCATGCAGCCCTGCCATGGCTGTGACAAGGTTTGTTTCCTGCTATATGCCAGAACAAGCTGCTTTTTCCACAAGGTTGGGATAAGACTGCACTGCGTTGTGTTGCTGGGCCGTGAGTGCAGGTGGGGTCTGCATGTTACAGCTTCATCACAGCATTGCTGTGCATCTCTCTGAGAAGGGGCTGTGGTGGCCACCTCCAGCAATGCATGTGGGCCTCCAGCACTGCTATGGCAAACAAGTCCAGGAGCAACAGCTGGATGCTGGTCCCATCTCAGCTTCCCAGTGTGAGAAACTCCAAAACCAGAGAAGTGGAAGATCCCAGCTCACAGTGATGATGCCATCCCTGAGACCTCTCTGTTAGCCCAAGTCACAAATGCTGTCTTGGTAAAGAGCAGAAGTCTGAACCAAACCTTAGGTCTTTTTTGCCCTTCATGTTGTCTCTGAAAGTGAGATGAGGAGCGCTCCTCAGCCCAGGGGAAGGGCAGGAGCAGCAGCCATGTGCAGCAGAGCTCCGGACAGAGGCACAGAAACACGATAGGAAGAGCAGAGCACAGTCTTCGTGAACACCACCATGACAGTGTGGAGACACTTTGCTGGGGCAGCCAGCTGTGTATCCCGTCTCTGTGCTCCCTAACACGCTTCCTACTGCACCTGGGGGAGGGAATCCCATGAGCCCCAATGTCAGAGCCAGGCCACAGGAGTCCCAGGGAATTCCAAGCAGCTATGAGAGCCCAGGCAGAGACGTGGGCACTGCTGTGCCCCCCTATTGCCCCCTTGGCTGGGCACAGCATGCCCTGGGGCACCAGCCACCATTCACACTGTCCCTTTGGCTGGGCACAGCATGCACCTGGGCACTGGCCACTTGTAGCCAGGCCTTGCTCCAGCAGCACAGGATGTGGCCCAGCAAGCCCCGCTGCTTCACCACTGCCAAGGCCAGCCAGCCTCAGCTTGGCCCAGCAGCCTCACCATCTCTAGGGAGGATGTGCTGCCTCTGTGAATGACACCCTTCCTGACACCCTGGTCTCTGAAAGGAACACTGCTGAGCTCCCACTGCTTTCTTACCCTGATGCTACCTTTAATCACCCTCACTGCTCCAATTCTCCCTGCAACTGCTCCATATTCAGATGACATGCTTTGTTAGTTTCTATAAATGGCCAGGACCTTGCATAGATTTCAGGGACAAAGAGCAAGCTAAAGCTGTAAATTACTTTTTCGCCTTACCTAAGGGCTTCTTTCAAGGTGACTCCAAGCCCAGCATCTGGTGGAGCCCAGTTTGTCCCACTCGAGCCAGCACCATGCTGTGGCAGGGTGAAGCTTAACTCCTACATCTTTCGTTTACCCTGCTGTAAAGTCAAAAGACAACACACAAATTTCTTAGAGGTGTAGGAGGAAAGCAATTAACATCTGAACAAAGCAATTAACATCTGAGCAATTAACATCTGAGCATTTCTTTCCCCACCAGGAAGCCAAGGTGGCTTAAACTCTTTGAAAATTATCTTGTTTCCAAATTTGTGTGAGCTCAGCTGGGTTGGGGTTGGGGCTGGGGAGGTGTGTGGCAGTGAGATGGCAGTGGGATGCCCTGTCACACAGACCACTGGGGTTTCCAACTTGGTTTTTACAGCAGCTTCATGAGTCTTTTAAGGAGCAGGTGGGAAGGACCAAGGTGGTCTGCTGCTGACTTGCTGCTGCTGTCCTCGCTGGAGGTGCCTGTGCGGGGCAGCCCCAGGCTGCCTGAGCCTTCCGCAGGCCCAGGGGATGGGAGGCCTGGGGCTAGCTGGTTGCTCTGCCTGCTTGTCCAACACCCCATTGTGCTTAAGCAAATTCTTATCATACTTTTCTTGAGCCAGACACCGTAAATTGGATTAAAGTGGTGCCTGGTGAGATTTCTAGAGCCAAATCTTTTAAAACTAACCTGAATTTGAACAGTTTTCTGGGCTGCCACCACAGTATCGTCCTCTCTCCCTTGCTCTACAGGGGCACCTCAGCTCCAGATCCACAGATTTGAAGCCTACTGTCCTTTGACACTGCCCATAGAGGCAAAATTCATGTTCAAATCTGCAACAGTGAAGACGAACTTTAAAGTATTTTTTTCATTTCTGCTTGGACAAAAATTTTATTGGGGTTGATTGTTAAAGGAGCTGGGCATCTCCCCGCTCCAGGGAACTGCCTGAGTTCCCAGGGCAGCCAGCTCACTAACTCCAGCTAATTATTTCACTTTAAGCACTCCATCACCTTCTATTACCTCTCACTTGTCTTAAAAGTCAAGTGATGTGTGAACATCTGTGATGTTCGTGGATGAGCGTAGCATTTTGACTACTCTATGGACCTGGAGAGGAAATCTGTCTCAATCATGGAAGGAGAGAAGGAAAAGCTACAGGAAAAACTAGTCTCGCTGGCATCCTAAGGACCCCAATCATCTGCAATGCTGATGAGAAAAATAACTTGTAGATACACCAGGGAAACCCAGTGGGGGTCAACTTCACTGCTGTGGGACCTGCATGGTGCTGGGCAGAGCCTAGGGGAAGCTCATCCTCTACTGAGTTTTCCTTCTGTTGTTGAAAGGCCACAGCACACTGCAGCAATGCTTGTGTAGCTGTGACTCCCAACTGGGAGAAGAGCAAAGGACTGAACATCGTTCTGTGTTACCCAGCCCATTGTATCGTGTTACCAGCTGGTGAAAACCAGTGATGGGGTCCTCACCCACAGACTATTCTGCATTTGATTCTGCACTGCACTGGCAAACAGTGGCATCTTGTAACATACAGAGCAGATTCAATTTGACCATGAAAGGTGAGTAAATGGATAGCAGTTTGGACTTACGGAAAACAGCAACTTCTGTTTTCTCTCAAAGAATAAACCAGTCTGGTTTAGCCTCAGAGAGTTTAGTGTGCATTTTTTAATGGCTCAGTGAACTCATAAATTATGGGGTTAAGGCTGAGTTCATGCTTGTTTCTGAGCATGTGCTGGAGACTGGGACTTCAGCCCTTGCATGAGTCCATCCCATTCTCCCAGGCTGAAGCCAACCACAGGCACCCAAGCTATCCCCACTCACAAAGGAGTAGGATGTGTGAGAGGCTGGATGAACTGGTGAGCAGCCCACTGCCAGCTGTAGCAAAAACCTCTGAGGGCTCACACACTGGCTGCTGGCGATGGGAACCAGCTCCCTTGTCTGCAGGGACCTGCTGTCCATGCTGTAAATCTACACCAGTAACTGCTGCTGTCAGCCCCTGAAAGGAAGAGTCAGTTAGCAAGGGAAAAATGCTGTTTGGTTTTCATTTTGTCTCAGGCTGGAAGGAAGCCATGGATCACAGCTCGGCGAGCAGGCTGCGATCAGCTGAGAGAAATACAGCTCCCCAGTGAAAGCCCAGGCTTCAGTTTGCTGCTTGGCAGCACTGTGGGGTCCTATCAGTTACACTGGATGCCAGGCTGGTGTGTTGCAGGGAATGGTTTATGACCTTCAGCCGATCCAAAGAGAGAAGGCAGGTGTTGAGAGAGGTAAGTGAATACGTTTGTGTAAACAGCCATCATCAGTCACATTTTGGGGAAGACAACACACCAGCCTGTTGCCAGCAGAGCTGTGCTGCCTCTGCCTCAGGGTGTTGATGTGGGCCTAGAAACACGTGAAAGCTGGGTGTTTTCCCCTAAATAGCCCCTGTGTGAGAGCCTCCCTGCTCCTGGCAGCCCTCCACAGCCAGCCAGCCCTGCAGCCCCACTCTGTCACCATCAGCCTGTTTTCACTGGGGTTATTTTAATCACTCTGTTTCCCATCATATTTTTCCTCCTGTTCATGCCAACGCAGACTGTAATTCCTGGCAGGCAGGATGGAAATCTCCTCCTTGGGCTGCACCAGCATTTGGGAGGATGAGCTGGACTCTCCTCTGGTCATGCCTGGCTCCTCTCTGCTGACACACCGGTACTTCTGCTGGCCTCAAATCCCCACCACAGCTCACTGCCCACTTCACATTGAGTAATTTTGAGTTCATTCAGCCACTAAATCGCTCAACAAACTTATTGTTTCTGTGTTTTGCTACATGATGTCTGAAGAACCAAAAAAAACCTGCTTCACTGCTGACAGAATTGTGCTTTTAGCAGGACAAGAGAAACGTTGCAAAGTACTGATAAACTATCCAGGAGCCATGGACAGCCAGGCTCTTTCATGCTTTTCTTAGCTAGTGGTGAATTTTTGGCAGCTGCCACTTGTGAGCTGCTTGGTGGCTGCACAGCTTGTCATGGCTCCACTTGCTTTACTGTCGGATTTCCTCTGTCCTGGATGATGAATATTCTCAGCCCATACAGGTCCCTAAGCCAGTCATGGGGAGGTTTTGTACCCTGTCCCACCAGAAACTGATGCTGTACTCAAGGTGATGCAGTCAGCAAGGTCAATAGAAATACAGATATAAATGCCAGCAATACCCAAAGGACATCCCAATCTATTCTGCACTCCAATAGCTGTATAGATTTGCACTTTGCTGTTTCACAGGCTGTGATGTAAAACAGAGAGACTCGAAACAGTGGAAGGTCTCTCTGCATAAATAAAAAGAAAATAATAATGGAAAATCGGTGAACTATCATATATAAGTATCCAAAGATAGCTTAGTATGTGGAAGTAACTTAATATTTCAGTATATGTCAAGATCAAATTTGCTAAGAGACTCAGTAGCATTAGTAAAAAAAATCTAATCTGAGGCAGACATAATACAAAATAAAACCCAAAGCCATCTGTTTTCTTAATCATAGGCTTTAAAAATCTCTGCTAGCTATCCAGCTATTTCAAGAGTTGTACTGTTTAAATCTGTATCAAAACAAACACAGAAGTCACAATAAACCTGTCATTCAGTTATTCAGGTCTATGGCTTTAAATAATTAAAAATTATAAAATGGAAGCTGCTTCTCTAGAGCCTCCAGCACTGGAGGGTTTGAGCTCTAATCTAGTCTGAATGGCAGCCTTAAGTATAAGAACTAGAAAATGTTGTTTTATTGCCAGAGTCCAGGTTTGGAGCATCCAGAGCTGAAGCCTTAGCTGCAATCTAAAAGTGAGTCTGAGGATCAACCATCTTGTAAAGCAGAACCTCTACCCTGGCTACACCTGTGGTGTGGAGACATCCTTTGGGGAAGATGCTATGGAGATGACAATGCGGAAAGACTATGTCCATACTTACCTTGCACCAGTCACAGTGGGATTAGTGTGGCAAAGAAACTTCCACGCTACAGAGCACCAGATTCTTGTGGTATGGCTTGAGGAACATGTCAAAATTAAGATATAAAGTAAAGCCTGTATGTTATTAAAATCATAGAATCA
>WBNH01006188.1:121636-139931 GCA_013401255.1 Urocolius indicus | reverse complement strand
AGAACTGGACACAGGACTCCAGATGAGGCCTCACCGGCCTAGCATCTATTCTTAGAGTGGCCAGTGATCTTCACCCAAGCAAGCAGGAGATCACCCTTACGCCTTGGACTCTATTCAACCATAAATGTTTACTAGAAGAATGTAATAAACCTAAACCAGAAGTCAGAAGAAATTTGGAAAAATCAAAAGTGAAGACACAGGTAATGTGCAATTATGTCAAATTAGGACAAAATGTAACAGTCTCTACCAGTTAGGAAACAAATGTTAATATTTAATAAAATCAAACCATCAGCCACCAGTTCAGTCATGAAATACCAACTGAGTATGTTATCAGTGAGGGTAGATTAACCCAAGTCCCCCACTCATGCAGAACAAGTCCTTTCTGCTGTCCCTTTCTACAGAGCCCTGCTCCACGCCGGAGGACACAAGGGACATCTGGCCCGTGGCAGCACAGAGGCCCTGGACCGAGCGGGAGCCCTGCCATGCTGCCTGTGCTCTGTGGGTAGCCACAGCACAGCACCTTCGTTTTATCCACAAGGGAACCAAAGGCGGGGAGGCTGAGTGGGTTGGGAAAGGTGATGGCATGGCTGGCTCCCAATCCAGACTAGCTGTGAGTTCTCTGTCCCACACCAACTACAGAAAGCACACTTTCATATTTCATACCACACGTACCATCCAGGCTGGCTGACCTAAAGGTTGTCATTTTGGATGCAGTAGACCAGCACATAGATTACAAGAGGAACTCTATTATCAAATAGAGCTCACTATAGAAGGGCTGCTTTGCAGTCAGGGTGCAATAGATTCCAGAGGAAAGCCAATGACACGATGAGACTGTTGCCAGCTATTGACACAGCTATTTGCAGAGCATGGCCATATCCAGCTATCACCACATCCACGTGGCCTACCAGGGCAGAGCTCCCTCTTGGTGTGACCTAGTGCATGTAAATGACCTTTATCAGCAATTCTAATTCTCAGGCAAAAAGAAGTCATTGAACTTTTCAACAGTCAATATTTTAAGGAGTTCTCAAATAGCACTTGCAGTAAGCAGATAACCATTTCAAATATAGCAATAGTTTAAATATATATGGAAGCCCAGGAGTGCTGGGTGCCAGCCCTGAGCTGGATTATTTGCTTGTTACTAAGTACCCTGCAGCATTACTTCCCAGGTTGTTGAGCTCAAGTCTGACGCAAACAGCGGCAGAACAACCAACAAGAATTTGCATCATTTTATAAGCACTGAAATAATCCAAGGAATAAAGAACAAATTGGTTCAAGGCTGCCATTGCTCAGGATTGGATCTTTGGAGGAAGGAGGACAGTTTACTGTTCAATTCTGTGTAAAACCTAACTGAAGCCTTGACAAGCACTTCCAAATCTCAGCAAGGAAAAGCAACACATGTATAAATACAGGAAAGAAGACTCGTGGGAGCAGATTTAGTTCAAGGATACCTTTCCTCTCTATCGATACCCAGAAATAATCTGCACCATTGTCACTGAATCCCTCAAGACCCTAAGTACAGTCCTCTGTCTTTTGTAGCATACATGTCTTAGAGCAGGGGGTGGAAGTCCAACCGCGGAAAAACTTGCTACCTCTGACTATTGCAGAGTTTACAAGGAGACAAAAGAAATAGCAAAAATAGCTCCAGAGCAACATTAGTCCCATATGGAAGAAAAACTCTCCCGGAGGAAGCCTCCTTCCTGTAAAAAAGGCATTAGAATCTGTTGGTAAACTAATGCCTCCAGGCAATAAGCCAGAGCAAAGTGAGAACTTAGCAAGGCTTTAACTCTATGTACCAGGCATGCTTCTAAGAATGTCCACAGCAGAGAAAGAGCAATTATCAACGTGTCAGGAACACCAAGTAAATCAAGGCATACAGATGTATCTGCAGGCAGCAGGCTGGGGGGTGCAGTTGCAGGCTGTGCTGCTGAGCAGGGCAGATGTGGGCAGAGACTGCCTGCTCTGTGGCCCCAGGGCATGGCTGGGCTTTCAGAACCCAATGGCAACCTCCAGCCTCCGCAGGCCAGCTGTGCTCAAGGCAAAGGCCAGCTGAAACCCACTACTCATGCTGCAATCATATCACCAGCAGCAGTGTGGGCAAAGGCTTACACAAATAGCTGAAGTTATATATAGCAACTCTTATTTAATTAAAATTAAACACAATTGTGAGAAAGTTAACTGACCATGCCTGAGAACTCCTGGCCAGAACAAACTGTTCAGCATTGCACCAGCTCGCAATTGTTAGATTTATGATGACAGTGTCTGTAAAATGCTCTGTCCTGGTCTATTCAGTAAGGGTAAATGTCACCTCTTCAAGCTGAAGTTCTTGTTACATATAGTTTGAAATGCTGCCTTTGAACCAAAGGCCACGTAGAGAGGCCAAGTTATTTTTAAAAGCTAGTTATTATCCTTATTCCTTATTTGCTTTTTTGTTAAACAGAATCATAGAATTATTTGGTTGGAAAAGACCTTTAAGATCATTGAGTCAAACCACTCACCTCACATTGCCAAGCCCATCATGAACCACGTCTCTCAGTACCTCAACTACGTGGCTCTTCGGTATCTCCAGGGATGGGGACTCCATCACCTCTCTGGGCAGCCTGTTCTGGTGTTTACAACCCTCTTAGTGAAATAAGTTCTTAGTAATCGTCAATCTAAACCTCCCTGGTGCAACTTGAGCCTATTTCCTCTTGTCCTATCACCAGTACTTGAGAAAAGAGACCGACCCCCACCTCACCACAGCCTCCTTTCAGGTACTTGTGGAGAGTGATCATGCGTCCTCTCAGCTTGATGCTTGACCCTCCCCTTCATTTTTGTATGCAAAATGTTCCCTTTCTGCTACTCCAAACTTCTTAAGTACTATTGAGTTTCATGGGTGTTCTTAAAAAAAAAAAAAACCACCAAAAAAGAAACCCAAACAAAACCCTCTTCATTTACACAAGATGTATTTTCAAGCTGAATTCTTGTTCCTGGTTTCCAAGCCCTTAGGCCCCCTTGCCTTCATCCCATCTCAAAGTTTTCAACAGTTCCTTGCCTGGGAGAGAGGGCAAGCAAACCCTTTCCTTGTCTCCCCAGCCCCATAAGCACCAATTGATGTGGCTACACAGACATTCAAAGAGCATGCCCAAGGGCATAACAGTGTCTCCCATTTCCCACCATGCTGAAAGGGCAGCTCCTTGTTTTAGGCAAGTTGCGGCCACGCTACCTGCTAGAGGAGCAGGGGAGGAGGGATGGAAACATTTGGAGGAACTAAGACACTGTCATGGAAAAAGTGGCAGTAGTTTGCCAGAAGAGGTAGCTTTATTGCACAGCTAATTAGCTGCCTCGGTAATGGTTTTGACAGGCGGAATCAGAGGAGAAATAGATCCTGTTCTTAGAGCTTGTTGCAACAGGGACCCAATCTGCACATTTTGAAACAGCTGAGAGGAGGTACCTGCTCCTGCAATCTCCTCCAGCCAGGCTCTTGGCTGAGGGACCTGCACGATTACCTTCACTCCAGGTTGCCAGCAACATGAACATGCTCACAGCAGCTTTTCCACTTTAACACCATTTTGTCCAATAACATTCACTTGTACTCTGGAAGACAAGTATTTGCAACAAAACCAGCTGCCACTGCTGGAGAGGCATGCTTTCATCCTCCTCCCAGCACTGAAGGTTTTGTTCAAGGCAGGCCATAGGAACTGGGACAGAGTGCACTTCTGAAGCCTCCTTCCAGGGCGCTGCACCCCCAGGAGCCGCGCTTGTAGAGTGCAAAGCAACTGCTGCTGCTTCCCTGAGCACGGTGCAGGTGAGTAGGCCTGCCCTCAGCACACAGGCAGCTGCATTAACAGCAGCAACTCTTCCTCTTTCCTTCTACGCGGCATCAAAAAAACCAACAATCATTTTTGCTGGCCATGTTTTTATTTGTTTTTCATTTTTAACAGGGGAGCCAATGATACATCCAGTATTTAAAAAAAAAAAAAATCAGAAGGTAAAACAAATTGTCAGAAGACCGAGATGCTACATGCTATATTTAACCTAATTTTACTCATGCTTGCTTTCGAGGGGGGCTGGGAGCGGGACAGGAATCATTCAGTAAAAACATACAGTAAAAACAAAATGTCTCACCATATAGAACTTTAACCTACAGTAATGTTGTACCTTAATTATTTCCATGCACACAACTAACATTACAAAATTCTTTAAAAAGGAACACAATTAAGACTTCTAGGAGCATTTGATAATAAAGCAATTCCTAATTTATTTTGTAGAGATCAAGCACCTCCAATTACAAATTCCTATACACAGTGAGTGCTTTTACTTGAAATGAAAACTAAAAAATAAAAATAATTAAAAAAATGTATTGGATAGCCTCAGAATAAGCTGATGTTAATATATATCCAGCTATGTAGGCAATAAAACCATAGTGCTAAACAAAACCTCTTATCTGAAAAGTAACTCAAAAATTAAGTTGACTTTCTATAATTACAGAAATATACTTATTTGCTAAAATAAATAAAAGTGCTGCATATTAACACTTCACTATAAAGAATGCATACCAGAACATTTATAAATATTGAATGATTTTCAAGAAGAATAGCTACTACAATAATGCTGGCTAAATAGAAGTGCATAATGAGAAGCACTATGGGTGGTTAATGTTTTGCCACATACTGCTGTTACCTTGAGGTAGATAACACATGCGTACCAAATTCTGCATTCGTTTCAGTTGCTGCTGGTATCATGTGTCTAAGAAATGTGTACAGTATGAAAAAACTCTAAAATACACATGAATGGAAAAAAAATGGTCTGGGAAAAATAGATATTTTCATGCAATTATGTACAGTCTCACTGTGTAAATTTCAAGGCAAGGTTCTTTTTCTGCAAAACATGGACATTGTTATACTGAGAGAATGTTTTTTTTTTACTTGGTTTAGTGCATTTTTTGTTACCTCCCGCATTTTGCATTATTTTGCTCTATTCCTTAATTTTGTGTGCAAACGACATGCCAGTTTAGTTTCTAAACTAACCCATGTATAGAAAGTAATTCTGGATTGTAAAAACAATGGTAAACAGAAAACTAATGAAATCCATACCAAAATTACACCGGCTGATTCAAGTAAAAAAAAAATTACTTACGCTAATAATAAAAAAAGACAAACGCATCTCATGAATATAAAAGAAATGTCTGCTGAGTGTTTCAATTCAGATGTTTCAGAATGCTGCTGTATGTTTTGTGGGGGATTTGGGGAGATGATTTCATAGCAGAAGGCGTTAACGTGGCCTGTATTGACTTCAGTGGTGAACCAACAGGGCTGTGAAACTGAGGAATACCTATAGCCTCAAGCTGCTTGTTGAAGAAGAGTTCTCCACTGTTACTGAGAAAGCTCTCTTCTCTTTCCTTCTCCCCCAGCTTCCCCTCTTCTACTGGCTCAGGTTCTAGCATTTCAGCATCTTCTTTCTTACTAAAAAATTTGTCCAAGTAACTGGTGTAGGTATTTTCTTTTTCAACCTGTTCATCTTTCCTTACTTCGCAACAAAACTGGTTGATGAGGAAGCACTCCTCCCCGCTACTCACCAACTGACTGTCCCAAGAAGTTTGGTACAAAGCTTCTAACTGTGCCAAGTTAGCCATTCCTTTCTCCTGCTTCTCTCTGCTTACTGACTTCGATATTAATCCTTTCAACTCTATTTGAGACACTGAGCTATTCAAGTCATTTAATTTGTCAACATCAGTAGACTCGTGTTGTAAACTAAGCTGAATGGTTTCTGCTATAAACGAATCAAAGTCAAATCCTTGATTCTTCTCCCTTTCTTTTTCAACGAGTTGCTGCGATGCTTCCTCAAGTGCTATCTGAGCTTTCACCAACCCATTCTTTTCACATTTAGACTTGCCTTTCTTATCAGACTTTTCTTTGCTCTGCTCCTTCCAGTTTGAAAGATCTATGATAAGCTTGGGCTCATAGTAATGGTTAACTTCACTGTCTCGCCAAACTAAATTATCTAGGTATGAAGACGATCTCATTTTGTAATTACAAGTGTGACTACATTCCAGATCACAATACTTGTTTTCATGGTGATCTGAATACTGCCAGCAAGGCTCAGTAGAGAAGTGGGTGTCAAAGGCAGGATCCTCCAGATACTTTTCACGGTCTCCATCCAAATATTTGCGAGGATCTACTTGCACTTCTTCCTCATCAGTGACGTCGGAAAGAGCCCTTGGATCACGCTGAACTTCATCAGCTTCGTAGTTATTATGAATAGGCCAGTCATGGTCTGAAAACTGACTTTCATGGTATCTGTAAAACAATTTGAGCGTTAGCAGATAAAAACCAGTCTTCTAGCTCCCGAGACAGAGTCGAGATCAGAAATTCCCTTACAGAATAACACAAAGTTTCTCCTCAAATCAACCGAGTACCTCTTCCAGGTTTTAAATTTAATCTGGCATAAAGCAACCCTCAAATGCACATCTGGAAGATTTAAGTTCAGAATTAGGTGCATTAGCTACTCCATTTACAGAACTCTAATTCCTTAAAGTGTGTTTCACGACTTTGAACAACTACCTTAAATCTTAAGCACTGGATAAATGAAGAGACTTTTAAGTATAATTGTCTTAAGGTTTATTTTTTAGATAAGTGTTTTTAGGGGGGAAGAAAAAGTAATTGAAAGATTAACTTTAGATTCTAGAGTCCTGGGTGTCTCTCAGGAATGCATCAGCATATCCATGTCAGTCTAATGAATTATAAACCCAGTGACAATGCACTGCCTGTAAGGGAGAAATTTATTCTCAGGTCAACTTAAGAAGAAACAATCAGAAAAGGAAGTTATTCCCACGAAGCAACATTACTTCAAGCACACAACCATTCAGCTCCATTACATACCACAGTAAGTGACAGATTTACCTTTCCCAATTATAGATATGGCTGTGACTTTCATCCATCAGCAGAATATCATCAACCTCGTCTTCAATGTGAAAAGGATGACTCGAAATAGGCTCATCCGTTGGAAAGGAATAAATGCTCATGTAAGGATGGGATAAAGCTTCTTCTGCTGTCAATCGATCCATGGGACTAAATGTCAGAATTTGCTCCAGAAAGTCCAGCGCTGCAGAGAAAAAGTTATCATTAAGTTGGAGAAAAATCTCCTATTTGACATCCAGAATTTAAGATTAAGATGCGGTGCATTGCTCTAGAGGTGTGCATTTGCTTTAAAGTACCCACATGTCAAGTATCAGCTACTGACAGTATGCCAAATATGTACCTGGCAGCCACAGGAAAGCTAGAAGAACAGAGGTCAAATAAAAAAAGTTAACGGTAATTTAACTTAAAGCCGGAAAAAAATACTAAGAGATAGGATGCTTCAAGCTGGACTGGTAATTCATCAATGGCTACTGGGAGACAGCGCTGTCAGTTTGGCTGGGGGACTTCCTTTTAGAAATACTTGAAAGACAGTTGGTTTCTACCGACTCCATTCCAGTGTTCCCTTATATTCCTGTGCAAACATACCTAGCAGTGATTCACTGTTCAACTCCAGAGATGACCACATAGCCATCATGTATACAAAATTTGGTTTACTGTAGCAGAAGACAATCCATCTTCAGCGAATGCACAGGTTCACACACACACACACGCACTGGAAATCTGCTCACTATTTGATGACTTTGAAATACAGGAGGTACTCTGAATTACTTACCTTCAGGACTGATGCCTGGAAGCAACTGAGTTAAAGGTTTGTGTGGCTCAGTCATATCGTTTCTAATGTAAACTGGAATTACATTGAGAAGCTCCTGACGGTCCTCCTCGTGTACAACAGGAATTGATTCTAGAATCAACTGCATCTGTTCAAGTTCATGTGCACCTAAGCACCAAGAGAAAACACAAGCTGCCATTTGAATTCGAGCACTTCTGATCCCTGTACACAAAAGGCATGTCAAAATTCTGTGCTCCGAGAAGCTATTTTCGGTAGAAGACTATTATCTCGTACCACAGAGGAAAGCTGAAGTTCTAAATTTGAATGATAATAAATCTGGAGAGCTCTCAAAAACGCTGTGGCATATGAAGAATTACAGAGCTGCTACACACAGTCAAAGCAACCTAACCGTAAGCTTTTGCAAGGATGTCACCATAGATGAGACACTCTACAGCAATACCCTGTCTTTTTGCTATATACCCTATACCGTGATCCTCCCCTTTCAACTCTTCCACCTAATTAATTCAGTGTTTGACCTCACTTTGAATTATATGGCCCTTATTAATAAAAACAGCAGTGGTTTAGCTCAGCAAGGGATCTTACAGGCCACAATATTAATATTCTACTCAGAAACCCTCTATTACTGTCAGGTGCAAGGCAAAAATCATCTGCCACTTAAGCAGTGCAATCTTGTTTAGAAAAAAAGTACTGTGTTCTGACTGAAATGATAATACACTTTCAGCACACTATCTGAAGCTTCCCCGGGTAAGGACCGTAAGTGCATATACAGCAGGTCAATTCTGAATAATGAACAGCATCTACCTTCAGTACCTGCATAGTTGAGAGTATCCAGAAACACAACTCGTCTACCTCAATTTATTGTTCAGCTCCAAGTAGCATATAGCACCCTAGAGATTCAACTAACACATGAAACTGTATAGGATTATTTGCTTGCCAGTCTCTCCCTCCTTCAAGCGGCTCTGGGCAACCATCAGCAATACTGATGCGTGTGACCTTAAAAAGTCAAAACTAAGTGGAGCCAGAAAGAGATTGTACCATCTCAATCTGTGTGCCATTAGTTCATGTCAGCAGTTTGCGTAGCAGTCTGCACTGGACATCCTATGACACATTTGTCAGATGATTTATAGAACAGCTGAGGCAAAGTCACTTCAGAAAATCTGACCCAGACCTGCACTCCCCAAATGAATCAGTACTGCCTCATGATAGCTTATTTGCTGGATTGAAAAAGCTGGTTTGACATCTACTTCAGACTACTACAAATTCCTTAATATCAGATGTTATACTGTCTGCAATTTGCTGGAAAACAAGTTCTACTGTCTCATTATTTCCATCCTAAAACTTAATCAGCTTTCTAAGTGGAATGAGCACTTTATTT
This sequence comes from Urocolius indicus, assembly GCA_013401255.1. NCBI lineage: Eukaryota > Metazoa > Chordata > Aves > Coliiformes > Coliidae > Urocolius > Urocolius indicus. The sequence continues at coordinate 130,870 of WBNH01006188.1, read as the reverse complement.
ATTTGGAAGAAAGGATGAGAGAAGTTGTTTGGAACAGTTACTGAAATCCTCTGCCTCAATTTCCCTTCCCTCTCTCATCCCAGGTATTCTGCAATTTTAATCTGCATCCTTCCTTCCCATTCCCATCAGCTTTCCAGACACTGGATTCCTAAGGGACGGTTCAGAAGTAGACAGGAAGCTGTGAATTAACCAAATCAAGCCCTCCAAACAACATTGCAAAAGAATTCTGTTCAGAGTCTCAGGACAGGCTGTCATATCTCCAACTATTTTCCCTTCTTTAGATCATAAAGCTACGACAGTACTAAATTTTCAGAGGCATACGTCCACAATTAAAAAGATCTTTCTAGGTGTTTACACAATGTTATTAGAGTAGAAAAACATATCTACAAGCTTAAGATTTTGGTTACCAAGTTAGAATATACATTTTTTTTTTAAACTCACTGTGCACAGCTAGTAGCCCAATAAAACCTTTTGGCAAATACCAATGTTACTCAAAAAAATCCTCCAAAAAGCCAACAGTTGCAATCAATTTCTGCTGAATGCCAAAGCCTGCAGATTTTTTCCCACTATTTTGCTATTTTCCAGAAGTGCCTGATGCAATGGAAACCTAATATTATCTCTTATCAGCCAAGAATTTAATACACTGGGGATGTTACTCCAACACTTAGTAACTCAAAGAGTTAGCAACTCACTGCAAGTTAAGACAAGCCTCTGCAGGCATTAACCACTAATTTCTATAAAATAATGACTTTAAGGTGACAGTACTCCATTAATAGGACTTAATGGGAAAAAGCTCTCAACATCATTACCTTGATATACAAAGCTAAGAATTACTGCAGAGGTGTGCTTTTAGTCCACACACATCTAAAAGAATGAGATTTTAGAAATGCAAGTGCAGTTCTTAGAGGCTTTACCTGTATAACTCCAATAATTTCCAGCAACAGGAGCAAATCCAAGAGCCGGTTTGAATGAGCAAGGCCTCAGCATGTATACAAAATGAGCATTTCAGAGGTTTACTCTAGACTAGCTCATCTGCTCCCATGGACTGAATGCTTATCAGCACACTGGGTGATGTCCCACCATGCAAATGACAGTTTCTATTTATCCAAGAATAGTTTATGTACTGAGCTAGATCTGCAAGATAGCACTGAATGGTCATCAGGAGATTTGTGTCAAATTTGCTGCAGATCCTAACCAAAGCACTAAAGTAGGTGCACCCAATGAGACCAGAGCATTGTTTCCTGTCTTAACAGGAACGTCTGGAGGTTACACATTTAAGATTTAAAATGTACTGTGGCATATCAAGGAAGAGACCTCCCTACATCACTGAAATCAAGCTCAGGTAAAAAAAGCCTGTCGATGGCAAAAAAAAAAAAAAAGAAGTCAGAGCGGGGTGGGGGGGAAGGGCTAATCTTTCATAATTTAAAATATAAAGAAGTGAGATGTGATGAAGTTGACTACATTAAAAAGAGTATCTTTATGAACATGATAGTCAAGGTATTCATTACCTTCAAATACTCCCTGGACACATCAATTCACTAAAATACTTCTTGGAACACTTCTTAGGCATCCAATAAGTTTAGCTTAATCTAACTGCAGATGATTTACCAGATGCAAATACTAAAATAAATTGTGATATTTATCTAAATACACGCTGGTATGAGTAACAAATTTAAACATTCTGCTTTATAAATACATCAATTTATAGTTTGCTTACATCATTACATTAAATTGTTATAGCATATCCTGAGAGAGTCAACGGCTATTGATATGAGCCATGAGAATCAACCTTTCTTTAGGAAGACAATCAAGCAATAGCCCTCCTTGTAGGAACACACACACACATTTTTATTCCACCCACCTGCAAAGAGGGTTTTCCCAGTCAGCATTTCAGCAAAGATGCAACCTGCAGCCCACATGTCAATGGCTTTAGTGTAGTTGTTAGGAGAAAGCAAAAGACGGGGCGATCTGTACCATTTAGTAACCAATCCTTCAGAAAGATGGCCCTAAGGAAATCAATTAAAAAAAAAAGAAAATGCTTTCTTAGATTTAAGGTATTCTTTTTCATTACTTCTTATTTGTTTTTTTTTATTCACTACTACAAGATTTTTTTGGTCTAAGAGTCCTAGGAATAGTACCATATGGCCACTAGTAAGCCCGCTACACCTTTTAAAATGAACAAGCACTATCTTTGAGTGAAGAGCAACATTACAGAAGTATGACCCTATTGGTCAAATAAGGTACTACAGAAACACATCCACATAATGCTGAATAATAGCAGAGATAAGGAACTCTCATTGTGAAATAATCTAAACCAGGAAGACAGTAGCTATGCATCAATCTCAGGAAGTGAGACTGCACACTATAAATGCACCACTTCTAAACTTAGATCTAAGGCTTCTATAGTTATGTCTCTAAATGTTGCTCATAATCTCAGCTTCTGTATTCACTCCTAAAAATCTGCTTTTCTAAACATATCTTGTAAAAAAAAAAAAAGTTTTCATTTATGCCTGCAGTAGTCCTGTCTGAGACAAAACACGTCATCTGTTTCACTGTCTGCAAGCATTCCAGCTCTACCTTACGACCCCTAACATGGTACCCCAGCTTCTAACCAGGCTTTCGATGAGCTATCTACCTCTGTAAAAGGCACTACTTTAAGGCAGCACAGTTGTCAGTGTATCATTTAAATACTCCCACTCTTCACATACCTTGTGGGAATAATGAGGATCCATGATTCGTGCAAGACCAAAGTCACCAATCTTCAGCACCAAGTCTTCAGTATTAATGAAAAGATTAGCTGGTTTGAGATCTCTATGCAGAACGTTTGCAGAGTGAATATACTTGAGCCCACGTAGCAGCTGGTACATGAAAAGTCTGGCATGATCTTCCAGTAAAGGGCCTTGCTCTAGCAGATTAGCCAGATCTGTCTCCATGTATTCCTGGACAATGTAAACACAGTTCAGTTCTGTAAGGGAGCCCACGTCATCGGTTAGCTGGCTTCCACTAGGACCAAGAATTTCAAATACTTTGACAATGTTATCGTGGTCAAGTCTTCTAATAATTTTGATCTCACGTAGAGCATGTTTAACACTCTGGGGATCTGTAAGGACAATTTTCTTGACAGCCACTCTTTTGTCACAGTCATTATCGACAGCAGAAAAAACTAAGCCATTTCCACCACAGCCCAGTGGTTTTAAGTCCATATACCGAGAGCCCAGATCAAAACCATGAATGTTCATGAGACTTTCAAATTTTTCTGCCATTTTTGAATTCCTTACGTTTCCTTTTCCTCAAACTACTAAGCTTCTGTAAACACACGGAGACACTTCCACTGGTATCTGACGGAAAGGTCTTACAGAAAGGGAGAAGAAACACTTGGCTTTGACTGCAAGATGGTTTCTTGACACTCTCATTTCATTATGAGCCAGCCAGGCCTGTTGTGTCCCCTTGAATTTAGAGCCCGTAAGCTCTAGAACTCAAACCGAGCATAAGATAGAAAGATTGCAGCATTCATAGTTCAAGAAAGGTGCAGCATTTCTGCAGACATTAAAGAAATACTCACAAGAAACTCAAACGGAATGAAATGACATACTATGCACTCAGCTCTACTGTGCTAAACTGGTTAACATTTAACAAAAATGTGAATAAATATGCACATAATAGGCTTCTATTAACATCCTCCTCCTCACAGTGCAGATACATTCAGTGTTGGACTGGTCCTGAGCAGCGTCATTCTATTGTGCCGGTAAGCACTATGTTTTTTTCTTCCTTCTTCCTCCTTTTTCTGTCCTTTGTTTACAGTCTAGTTAAACAGGAAACTGGCAGCTCTTGATTTACAAAAGATGCCTTCTGTTAATGATCAGGTGGCTCCAGCTCACCACAATCACAATCAAAGCTACCATCCATTTTATTCTGTGACAACCTGAAAAGGAGAGAAAAAACAACAGATCAGTATGCCAGCACATACACTCTACTCTCCCAACTCCTTATACAACTTATTTAGTGTCCGGTTAGAAAATAAGAAACCATCACAAAAGCTGAACTAGAAATGACATACACCTTGCTTATTTGCAGAAAAAAACCCCTGATGATAATTACCAGTTTTAGACATAACCTATTGAGAATAATACACGCAATACAAAAATGCTACTGAATCTTAATAGAGACCATCACAGAAAACTTGGTACTTCCCCAATACAGCTGTTAAGACAAGTCAGAAACAATAACATCCTGCACCTTAGTAACTAAATTCTGGACTAATTCTTTTTACTATACTTAAACTCGGAGGCAAAAATCAGGGTTTTAACTATTTCATCATAGTAAGAGATAATTGAGTACTGCTCACACGATAAAGGGTAAGGTTTGTGTACCTCAGTATTTACTGACTTTACAGAATATACAGCACGTCTGGTGACACTTTTAAAGCTTAAATCCTTGTGATTTTGCATAAAGTTTGCAACACCTCAAATGATAGTTTTGCCTCTATAGATTCCTTGTTACAAGAATCATAGGGGTAAATCCAACATATTAGACAAATGTTGTTATTTTATCAATTCCTTCCACACTTATCCAACCTTAGAGAAGGAAAAACTAACGAGTACATTTTTTACATAGTAATGGATATATTCCATAACCATTTCCCCTAATATATGGACACTTTCAGACATCATTTATTTTTAATAGTCTAATGAATGCGACTTATTTATGAAAACAAAAGTGCCAATTTTCTCGGTAAGCCTCCTTGTCTGCAGTAGCAGAATGCAACCATAAAGGCCACATGTTGCGTTTTTACACAACATCCTCATTTCTTCTAAAAGTTCAAAGATGACACAAAGAGAAGACTCAAAGGTGTACCTTACACAATGTGGTAAGGTTTGGGCAATTCCATTACAAGCCACTTGTATGTTCTTCCCTGACAGCTATAGGTCACATCAAACCACTAAATGTCTTCTCTTCAATCTCCGATTAACACATCTCAGTAACCCAGTTCTCTAAATAAATGTAAGGTTCTCCAAACTACCCCAACACTTTAGAATTAACAAGTGTTTTCCATTAAAAACTGTGCTAGCACTTTAGTAGGACCAAGCAAAACAGTTCTCCTCACTCCTAACAGGGCAGCAAGAGCAGCCGACATTATCAACGTATTCTAAATAATGGTCTCAATTCACTAAAGTAATCAGAATTGCATGCAGAAAAAGAACCCACACACACACTGGCAAACAGAAACAAGACCGTTTCCACACATTTAAATATCACTATTTGTTAGGCTCAGCCCTGACCACCACCCAGACACACAGCCCCAGTGCCCTGGCTCACTCCCTCCTGCCACACACCACCTGCCTCCAAATACTCTACTCGTACAGCCACCTGACAACCACAGGAAAGGAGCAGCAAACACGTGCCGTCCTCTGCTGAGTTCTTGTTTTTAAATGAAGATCATGAACTGCAGTATTTTCTAAACTTCACAGCGTTGAGATGCCCTCCACTGACGTGGTGTAATACCCTGCCAGAAGGGTGATCTTCAGGGCTGTCTTTACTCAGCACATCTAAATACCGCCTTGAGATTCCTTTCCACGTATACTGCCTAATTTCAGACAGCACTTTACAAAGGTTATTATAGCTTTAGTACAAACATGATGAGGTAACACTTGTCCCAAAACTATCTTGACTTTACATCAGTTTTAAGACATGAGCATGAGGACCCATGAATTTACTTGAACAAACATAGAATCTATCCCAGGGTTAATTAGTGGAGCATCACTAACTATCAAACTCTTTGTTCAATGTAATAAAAAAACCCAAAGTCTAATTTCTTGATTTTTAACCCTAAAAATATCTTCTCTTTCACATGCAATAGTTCCAGGCTCACTCATTCTGACCTTCTGCCTATAACAATTTTACATTACTCAAGACAATTTCCTTTCATTTCCCACCTCCCAAAATATTGTTTTGTAAATTCAATTTTGTAGCTTATAGTAATGCTTTAAATTCCATGTTAGCTTGACGTCCAAGGCCTCTATTCAAATACCCTGCAATAAGCTGGATCTTAAATCCTTGGGACCATCTAAACCCAGTTGTATTCCTCCCCATAATCAGGCTTATTGTTTCCCATTGCTGATGTCTTCAGTATGCAGCCATACCGAATCTATTTGCACCAGCTGGGTGTCACATCTGGAACCTCTCTTTTAGCTAGTTTAAGTTAAAGAGCGTAAGAACAGATTAAAAAAGATGCAAGGAGTAAGATCCAGTGATCTCTTCATCGTAACTCAGATTTTACACTTTACTGCTATGACTAAACGATGGCAGCAAAACTAAAACATGAAAGCAATAATGACATTACTGCTTCAAGAGGAAAGGAAGTTATGGTCCACTGGCTTACTGAACCTGGAGTCCTAGCATTTTCATTCTGTATCTCTGAAGTGATACATTTTTTAATCAGCTTACACTACATCCTTCCCCCAGGTGACCAGAATGATTACACTACATTTTCAGAAGCATGTAATGAATGTTCAGAATCACAGTGATTTAGCTGAGAAAACAAGCGCTGACAACATAAGCAATCCATTGCAGCCTCCTATGTAGCTATGAGCAAATGCCTTCATCCCAATGCCACAAAAAAGCAGAGCCCAGCTATCATTCAAAACAGGACCTAGTTCTAGGCTGCCTCCTGACCAGCTTCCTATCTACCAACCAGATTCAGTACCTCACATATGCATGGTGAGGACAACCAGAGATTGTCCTAGCAAAACATGCCTCACTATTGAAAACAAATAAACTAAGATTCAGTAATTGAGAATGAGCTTTCATCTACTGTCCCTGAAATTTCCACTTTGCAAAAATAACAGATGACGGTGCTACAGCAGGTTCATACAATCTTGTCTAAACAAAAATCCCCACACTTCTAAGCCCCAAATTAACTACACTGCTCTCTTTTGCTATGCCAGCTTGCCCATCTAGCACAGCTCTTTGCTGCAGCCCCGTCGCTGCGTTTCTGTTTGAGTGGCCCCTTGTCAGGGCTGCAGCTCCCTGAGCATCACTCCCTCCAGGGGCCAGGGAAACCGCTCGGCTAGTTTCCCCATCCACCAGTTAATAGCAAACAGACATTTAAACAAATAGTCCTGTGGACCAGAAGCTGATAGGAGGGACAGAAAAAATAATCCCAAACTTTCTTTCACACTAAGATAGTAATTAAAGGGAATCAAATAGAAATCAAAGCTTTTCTCAAGCCAAAACAAGATCAAAATAACAAATTTTCCTTCTTTGCACTTTGTTTTCCAGAGTTAAAAACGACTATAACAACAAGGTGGATTTCTTAAAACACTAATACCTACAGAGAGTGACACTAACAACCGTTAACAACCATTAAGTTTATACATTTTCAGTTTCAGTGAAAGTCATAACCGTCAGTCCAACAGTCTGTCTGGACAACACACATTAAATAAGCAAAAATTACAAATTCCTCTTCAGTTGTATAATGCACTGTAACCACTTGAAACACAGGGTGGATGAGAGCATAAAAAGGGGGGTTTATCATCCAAATTTGTGCCAAATAGGCTAATCACACAGGCACTGATGTTTTCACCTAGGCTAACTGTCACCTTTCCAAGACTTCCCAGGTTTTTTTTTCAGCAGTACTTTTATTCCTTCTTCCCACAAAGTTTAAAGAGGGAAACACAAAGCTACTATTTTAAGTGGTACACAACTATGCTTTTGAAACAGATCAGTTCTTGAGAGAAGGCAACAGAAGTGACCTACAGAAGGGCTGTCATCTTTGACATTATTCCTAGTGGTGGCAGACATCAATGCACAAGACCAGCTTCATGCATTATGCAAGCAGCCCCTTCAATTCCTGCTCAACTTCTGTACTTGGATTTATCAGAGTTTTCAGGAAGCAGGATGTACGCTGAAACCAAGTCTAAGATGTTTACTTTTTCAGAAATACAAATAAGACATGAAGATACCAGTTAATTTGGTTATGCAGACCACATAATGATCAAATCATTACTCACAAGAGAAAGACCAAGAATGACTAATGACATATTATACAACCTGCTCAGTACTATCCCTTTGACTATAAAAAATACAGGGCACAGAAGTATTTTTTTTAGATCAGCCACGTTGCAGTCAGTAGGCAGAGTGAGTCATCGTCCAACTCATGAAACTGCTGCTTTTCTGAAGCCTCCTACTTGCTCCCCACACTGTTTAGGGAACTCTGTGCTGGCAGCCAGCAAATGTTACTATTAGTTTATAAATCTTATGAAGTATCTGTAAAAGCACACAGAAAAACACAGTGGAATTTTGTATCAGCCCTCCCTTTGGACAATTCCATGAAAAGTCACCACCGAAGAAGCGAATCATCAACTAACCACAGCCCTCTGCACCTCGGCAGATCTGCTACGCCTGCTGCTCCACAGCAGTCAACCAGTCAAGAGTGAATTAAAGATAACAAGAGCGTAAACAAGGTCTAAGCCTCAACAAGAGGCTGAAACAAAAGCTAGCTTTACAGCACACATTACCTGAACCCGATTGCCAAACTAAAACCTACCTTTATTTCAACTCACCACTTTTTACTGGAATTTCTAACCGGTTTACAAACACATCACGCTACCACAATGTTATTGTTAAACACAAACACACAAATACATATTCAGCCTTGTTGACAAGAGTGCTTTTATCAACGTTTACACCGGCCACATGACAACACGTCAACCTCAGCTTGTTCTTCCACAACACAGTTAACTGAGCCATCGTCAGGCTGACATGAAATGGCACGGAATTAGAAAGAGACAGCCATCACCCTGAAGCCAAGTGCGTGTATCGTGCTTATCTAGCCAAGGGTACCTGTTCTTCCAAACCCTGAAACTAGAGCACCGCAAGCTGTTCTCGTCGGGTATGTCAAGCTACTTATGAGAAGAATTAAGTCACTTTTTGCACAAGAGGTGCCCAAGGTTGCCGGGAAGCCTGCGGGTGCCCCGGCAGCAGGAGCGCGGCGCCGAGCCCCCCGCGAGGCCGCGCCGGCACCGGGATCCGGCACAAAACTTCCGCACGCTTCGGAAACCTCCCCCCGCGCCCGCCGGCAGCGGCCAGCTCCGTCCCGGCAAAGCACTCCCGTCCTCCCGTCCTCCCGTCCTCCCGCCGCCCCGAGCCTGCCCGCGTCGCCGCCGCTCCCCCCCCCAGGCGCCGGCGGCTCCTCGGGCAGAGCGGACCCGCCCCCTCCGCACCTCGGGCCGCAGG
>WBNH01006188.1:6183-121356 GCA_013401255.1 Urocolius indicus | reverse complement strand
CGGCGGCTCCGCCTGCGGGGCCGGGGCGGGGCGGGGCGGAGCCAGGGCGGCCCTGGGAGGCCGGTGCGGCAGCGCACCCGCGGCCCCGCGTCCTCCTCCGGCTGCCCGCGACCCTCCCGCCGGACGGGCACCGAACCCGAACCCATTAAGGGTTTCGCTCACCCGTTCGCTGGGCCGTCGTCTCACAGCCAAGCCTTGCCTTTAGGGGACCCGGCGGCGCCCAGCAGCCCCCACGTCCAGTTAGCCAGTTTAGCAGAGTCTCCGCGTCTGGTTCAGTCAAACAGTTGAAGGAGACGGGCCTAGTGGAGCTGTACGCGGGGCCACGCACTGCCTCTGTAGTGAGTGCGAACTAGACGCCTGCAGGTACCTACGGCGTCCTTCTGGTCCTGCATTAATACTCAAAGCTTCAATTATGAGTGCTGCTTCCTCCCCCTGTTTGATCTTGGCTACCTCCTGACAGCTTCCCTGGAGTTGGATTCCTGCTTTGGAAACCTGCGCTTGACCTGAGCCCTGGCACCGCCTCACTCAGCGAGGCCTAGGGCTTGGTTTCCTCAGCATTTCCCTTGGCCACAACACGGCACACCAAAAGAAACCCTACAGGCGGAGAAAGGAGTGGGGACATGCATTTTCCACAGCTGGGGGCACGTGGGAGGAGAGCTGCTCCCTGTCTCCATTCCCTCATGGTAGAAAGCAGCACAGTTGGAAGGAAGGCAGCAGGCAGGAACGACTGACACAGCCTTTCCTTGCCTGAAGATGACATTTAGCCTCAGATGTTCTCTAATCTTAGTGTCATGGGGGCCTGAATGTTCTCCCCATGAGCATCCACAACTACTTGCTATTGCTGTCAGCTCTGGAGACACCAGAAGGGATTTCCCTCTTGCTATTACATCCCCCTTAAGAGACATAGGCAGCAGCAGTAGAAGTCTACTTTTCGCCCTGAAAATCACAACTAATACAACAAAATAAAGCAAAATAATGAAAAGATTTTTTTTCCCCCACGAGATTTTTCTAGAGCAGTCTTAGTAGGGAGAGAAAGGCATGAAAGCACCAGGCTTGTGGGTATGAGAAGAGCCTTACGCTTCCACTGTCATAGTTTCAGTACAGCTCTCAAGACAGAGTGCAGTTTCCCTCATATGCTTTTTCAGTGCAGGATGACTCAAAACAATTTATACTTGTCTCTACTGGTTAAAGTTATAGTTAGTACATGGATAGAAGTCGCACAGAGCTCTACAGCTCACACTGCTGCTATCTGGACAGAAGTATCCAATTGACCCTTGCACTTTTACTTCATTTTTTAATAAACAAGACATATATCAGCATCTGAGGAGCTTCCTACCCAGCTTCTCTAGTTATTTGAATAACTTTTAAAACCCCTTCAATTCTGAAGCCAAGCATTAATTGTTTTAGATGTGCTGCTAGCTTTAACATTGCCCTCACTAGCAGGAGAAGTGACTCGGGCATTTGACAATGCAACCCTGTACTAATAACACACATGCAGAAGTCGGTAACTTAAACTGGCACTTGAGAATCTTTGCGAAGTATTGGGCAGCTAAGCAAGCTGCCAAGAGTGGAGAAAACTGAGAAACAAAGTTGCAGTTCTGCCCACCCAGCAAAACAGAGTTGGATGATTACAGCACTGGCTGCTCCAAAGGCCTGTGTTTAAACACAGCCTATAAAAAAAACCTGCAGGAGTGCATATTTGGAAGAGTTGATATTAGGATGGCAACCAGAGCCAAGCCACAGAGGAGTATTTACTTGCATTAAAGAGATTTGGGACTCAAAAAAGGCAGGGGCAGCAGTGGTTGTATGTCTAAATCCAGAGCTATTTAGGTAATTAAAGAATCCTTTCACCCATACAAAGTATTTTCATTATGAGAGACAAAAGTACAAGCTGATCCGAGGCTACTGCAGTAAGAAAAATTTTATATTACAGCTTTGCAACAGCACCTGGAGAGCTCATTGGGACCATTGGCAAACGTCCACATTGCCATTTCAATCAGGTGGAGAAGTTGCACATCCATGGAGTTTGCTCCACAGCAGCCCAGATTGTTCGAAAAGTACTTCAGCAAACATGGAGGAGGCTTGCAGAAGTGGCAAGCTTTCTCACCTTGATAGCACACGTTCACTCATAAATCACAGAATCACAGAATCATGGAATCTTAAGGGTTGGAAGGAATCTTGAAAGATCATCCAGTCCAACCCCCCTGCCAGAGCAAGGCCACCTAGAGTAGGTCACACAGGAACTTGTCCAGGTGGGTTTGAAATGTCTCCAGAGAAGGAGACTCAACAACCATCTGGGAAGCATGTTCCAGAGCTTTCACGTCCTCACAGTGAAGAAGTTTTTCCTTGTATTTCTTTGGAACCTCTTGTGTTCCGGCTTGTACTCATTGCCCCTTGTCCTATCATTGTCCACCATTGAGAACAGCCTGGCTCCATCGTCCTGACACCTGTCCTTTACATATTTGTAAACATTAATGAGGTCACCCCTCAGTCTTCTCTCCTCCAAGCTAAAGAGCCCCAGCTCCCTCAGCCTTTCATCATAAGAGAGATGCTTCATTTCTTTCATCATCTCTGTGTCCCTGTGCCGAACTCTCTACAGCAGCTCCATGTCCTTCTTGAACTGAGGGGCCCAGAACTGGACACAAATTCCAGATCTCACATAATCCAAAAGTACTAACATTTTTCTGGGTTCTTAATTAATAAATCAAGAGCTACTTTTAAAAAAAAATTCTTCTTCATCTTTTTTTTTTTTCCTTCAAATTCTTTTCTGCCATTCTCAGAGCATCACCTGTGGCAGGACCTAATGAGTGAGACCTTTCAATCTAGAGGAAAATCACACAACATGGAAGAACATGGTACAGGATTGTTACTTGTCTTCAGCCTGGCTATAGAATTACAATGTGCATGAGTGAGTTGCTCAGAATTGAAGTATGTGTCATCTGGCAATTTATAGCTATCTAATCCAACAAATGGCTAATCTGTTCTCAGCTTTTTAATATTGTATTGATTAGGCTATAAATTACTGCGTCAAATTGTTGCCCTGTTCCCCACCAGAACACAATTACGTAGCATGCAGATGATATGCTATATGATACCAACCTATCCTGAAACATTTGAAGATATTAGCTGTCAGTAAAATGCAGAGTAAGAAAAGAACTGGACTTTGAAGGTCATAAAGCCCAGCAATTAAAAATTAATTAGAACCAAAGCAACGATTCATTTATTATATCCAAGTTCAAAAAGATCAAACAGTAAATTCCAATGTAATATTTCAGTCCTGCGTGTGAATCGTTAAGGGAATGAAGTATTTTTACGTGTCCACACCCATTATGATTGGCAAGAGAAGAAAGGTTTGGAGATGGTTGGAAAAGGTTGCCCGAGGTGACTTGGCAGCTCCAGCCTTTTGTCTCAGTTTTACTGTTTTGCTGCGCATTTCTGCGGGAAACCTTTGTTTTCTGGTGTTATGCATCTCCCTCTAATGATTCCAGCTAGTTTCAGAAGAGGCTCAACTTAAGTGTATACCTCACATCGAGCAGACTCTACCCCCAGGGAAGATTAAGGTATCTGAGGTAACAGGGCTCTTGTCCTGTCATGCCGGATCAGTCCTCCATACAGTCAAATTTGCTGAGACACATGGGAAGTCTGACAGCAGTACCCATGGCACCCACCAGACCACTCCTGCTCAACTTACACATCCTTCTCATATCCTATATCTTAGGATATATTTTTAAGGACTGACTATGCTTCTTACCAAAGTCTACGACTCATTTGGCATCGGGACAGAGAAGAGTTTAGAGACAAAAATCCAGCTTACTAAAAGGGAATGGGAAGAGATTTGAGAAATACTCAGTTTCTTCTGCCTCCTTGGCCTGTTTCTGCTTACCTGCGTTCTGCAAGGTGATCTGGGCCCTGAAATACAGTTTGGTTTTCCTGGCACAGCTCCCAAGAGTCTTTAATAGTTTGTTTGGGTCTCCTTTAACTGCTGCCTACTCCAATTAGCCTAGTTCTTGGCAGGTGTTAAGCAAAGCCTTTACCAGTCACTTGCTTTCCCAGCTTACAGTTTAATAGTGCTTACCTTCAGCACAAACAATCCAGATAAATTCCAGTTTCGCAGACAATCCACCATCTCAGGGAGCTCTCAGGGAGCTTCACTTCCTGGGCACCTCCTGACCACCTGGAAGAGGTCAGATTATACTTTTCCTTTGTGGACATAGGGGAGGTTTATTTGTTGTTTTTAACACAAACATTTTCCTAACTTACGCACTCTGGGTTTGCAGACTTTAAAGTTTTCCTGAGAAATCTTAAAGTATACTTAATGCCAGCATTATGAGCAGGTAACCACACAGAAATTGCCATCTTAAAAAACTTCTAACAAGTCTTTGTATCAAAATCCTTTTTCAGTTAGACCAAAGTCTACTTGGTGGTAACCAAAGCTGTCTGGGCACAGTCAGTGTACTGTCACCTCATTTCATGGAACTGACTTTGCTGAAGCAAGTTTTGTACCATCTGTGCTCTGATCAGGAAAGAAGCTATGACAAAATTAGGGGACTTAGAAGAAAGGAAAAAGGCAAACCCTAAGATCTTAATCTCTGTGTGAAACTATAGAAAGACTGGAAAAGAATAGACCATTAACAGAGACTAATTCAAACCAAAGGCAGCAAAGAACAAAGGGCAAATGAAGGTGGAAAAAGAAGGTCCCAGAAGACGTTCAACTTAGAAATTAGAGATTAGAAATAAATGGGTTCTGTGACATACTTTGAAAATTCTGCGAATCTGCAGGAAAAAAAAAGTCATTAAACATGAAAAGAGAACAAGTCATTCTTCCCCCCGGTAGATCATCAGCAATCTAGGACACTCCAGTTCAGCCAGCTGCACGTGGGACCTCTGCTTAATGGCACACATTTTTATTAAATCGGGCAATTCCATTGCCTACATTTTCAGTGGCTTAACCAACACAGGATGAGGGACAGAGCAGCTGCCTAAAGCAGGAGCTGGCAAAGCCACGGTGGTACTGGGGGAAGAGGACAGCTCAGAAAAGTTTCCTTGTAGCTTGGTTGTCACTGAAAGCTTCAGCCCTCTGTGTGTGAAATTCACTTGTAGGGCTGGAGCTCTCCCACATTTCTCAGCCTTTCATTAATTCCTCATTAGTTCATCTTGCATAGAGACAGCTATCAGTTTTTCACACACAGAACAGCAAGCACGGAATAAAATTTACCGAGGTAGGCAATTAAGACAGTATGTTAGGTTGAATCACCTTTTAAAGGATGACTAGCAATATTAAAGCTGCAGTCTCACACTTGCAGTCCAAGTGACCCCAGCTGTTTCTAACTTCCCAGCATGAGATATGGGAGGTGTGCTGAAGCCATGTTGTAGATCTGATCAGTGGACGAATCTACAGCTGAAAAAACGTTCCACAGAGAGGAACAGGGCTGTCCTGACAAGGCAAAGCATAGAATGCATTGGAAATGAGAAGCACCAAATGTTTGTGTTTTTTTCCCCCAGCACTGCAGATACAAGAGAATTCTTTCTTTGTGTGTGAGTTCGCCTTCATCAGACTTGCAGGAAGACACTGCTGTCATCTTCACCTCCAAAACCTCAAATGAAAGAGTTAGGAGAACATGTCTGCACACTGAAATGGCACCAGAGCCATTGTCTAAGGCATCTTGGTGCTAGTTATTGCATCAGCTGCAGTGTTGCTAAAGTTGTAACGCAGCCTATTGCTATACAGACATTATTTAAACATCTGTAATACCTTTACTACTCCAATGTGGAGAGATGCCCTGGAAGCAGCGTGGGGTGCTCTCCACAAAAAACGCACTTGGTTTTGGATCCCAGCTGGAAATACATCAGCTCTTGAACAGAAGTTATAAAGGCCCGATGATAGATTTGAACAATTATATGTTTTTGTAGAACTATTGTATTTAATGCAGAACTATATATATTGCTAAGTAGAACTGTTCTTATGCATTTCTATAGAACAGTAAACCTTCCTCCATGCAGCATTTTGATTACCAGTACATTACAGAGATTAAAGCCTCTGCTGTGCAGCTGTAAGTACAGCTGGTGCTGCAGAGCTTGTCATATACAGAGAAAAAAAATATCAGACTAACATTTGCTAAAATTTTCACCAACACCAGAATCCTCCTGAAATACATTTAGGGGGGAGCAAAGCTCAATACAAATACATGGGCATCAGCTAATACAGCTTTATCAGCCTAAGGCTACACAACTTTTACAGATCACATAGCAACAAGTGTTATCTCCAAGCTTGCAAGGGGAGAAGAGAGAGGTGCAGGGAGCTGAGGCGTTTCAGACACTTTCAAAGATTGTTTTGCAATAAAGCACATACAAATGGCACAGCCAGAAGTGTATCTCTGTCAGCCATCAAGATGATCTGTTGCTGCCACAAGAAACTTGGGAACTGGAAAAGCACTGCTAATTGATCGTAGTGGAAGAGCCTCAGACCTCTACTGCTACTTAAGTTTGTAGCCTGTGGAGGCCTTCAGGAGTGGGCCTCCAATCCTGCTTAGGCTGCCTGTGGCACTTCTTACAGTGCTTTGTGGAAACAGGATGAAACGAGCTGGACTGGGAGACATGTTAAGAAATCGTGTCTTTGTGACTGCTCAGGCAAAGGTCATCTTCCCTTCACTTTGCCCTGCACGCAGGGGTCTCTGACATGCCCAAAGCTCATGGATGCAGCTGTTTCACAAGCAAGCAGCATACCAGGTGGCTAAAGATAACAAGGCAAGCAACAAGGTGCCAGCAGGGTGAAGGCAGGCCAGTGGGAAGCTGATGCGAGTGCTGTTGCTCAGAGTGCATCTCGTCTGTGGCCAACATGCTTTTTCAGGATCCCCAAAATAGCACTTATCATAAACAACAGACTGACTTGGAAGCAAGCTGCTTCGCTTAATGCCTCCTGTGGTCTCTGCCAGACTCCTACCCCAGTCAGTCTCCTGAAGCTAAAGAAGTGAAAAACCTAAGAAATATCAAAAAGTGGGAACTTTAACAGAGCATCTACCATCAAGTTATATGGCAAATATTCAGCTTTGCAAATGCTACCTTGAGTCACTTTTGTTGTATCTCCAGACATCAAAACACAGTTTTTATCTTGCTAAGAAATACATTTTGGAACCTCCTCCTCTCCCTTCATACTCTATAACTTTTTCTCAGCACATGTTGCACCCTTTATTTCTCAAGGTTTCCACTGCAAATCCTCAATTGCCCATATTGCCCAATCCCACAATATCTTAGCGTTCATTAAGATTTTCTGGGATGTTTCAGATTTTCTCAACGGTTTTGGGACACTTGCTAGAAGGGGATACATTTTCAAACTATTTGTTTTCTCATGAAAACTGAGTTTTGCCTGTGTGCCAGAATCAGCAGACATTTATAAATAGCTTTGGACAGATGACAGGAAATGATGCAACATCTCAGGCTGCTCCACAGAGGGCAACTGTCTAAAGTGCTCAGGAAGGAGGGACTTGCACCGTTGACTACTACACAGGGGGGAAAGAAATTGCATATAAGCATCATTTACTACAGAGGATATCAGATGAAGTACAAAAACTCCTACGTTACTGCAACTCAAGCAAAAAAAAAAAAAAAAAGCTATTTGCTCACAGCTACACTACAACGAAAACCATGGAAAATAATTTTTTCTTTAAAGAGGAAAAACTGAATTGTCCAAACTTGCTTTGTCTTTTACTCTTCAGGAGGAGCTTTTCCCTCCTAACAGCTATAAATGCCACTACATGCATTGGAGACTCTCCATACTTTGATTGGTGCCAAACACTGGGGTCATCTTCTTACTTTGGCATTTCCCATCAGCTTCAGCAAAGCTTCCAACTCAAACTGTTTTAAATGGTCTCCGACAATAGCTGCTTGGAGGTTAATCTGTGTCTATTCACCTGATCCCAAGAACTGTCTGTTCCTCTTTGCAATAGTAATACAGAATGGGCATCAACTCACTGTCTCATTTTGTTTCTATCAGCTTCCATGAAGATAAAGCACAGTAATGTAACCCCAAATAAATGTTTTATTTGGAACAGGAGTAAGCTGTCATCATTCTTATGTCCATGGGATCATTCTCAACAAGTTTAACTTCGGGGCAGTGACTCCTAGTGACTCCCATTACCAGATAGTCTCTTCTTTCTAACAGCAGCAAGCTCCTCTCAGCCCACTCCTTACCACACACTGCTGATGACTGAACAGCCTGCTATAGGTGGAAGCCTACAAGTATCAGTGACAAATTGATTTAATGTACCTCCCCAGCACATGTGCTTTTTGAATAGCTCAGTCCAGAGAGTGATACATTTCATCCCTCCATGACACCACGTTGCAGTTAGGCGTGATGTGGGGCTAGAAGAGTTGGCCTTGAAGCAGTTGTGGGCCAGTCTCCTGTCCGGCCTGGGCACTAGAAGTGTGTGAGCATCTGAGCATGTGCAGCGGCTTCTCCCCCAGCCCCAGCATCAGGGAGGCCAGCCAAGACTTCTGCTCACACTTCACTTGAACAGAGAATTGTGTGTCTGAACCCTCTCACCACTGTACCTCAGAGGCACCCTACTTCCAGGGGTGGATGGTTTCTACCCATCATTTGTAATCAACCTGTTCCCATGACAGGGAGAAGAGCCTAGAAACACTCCTATCTAGGAAAGGAGTAAATATTACATGACACACTTTTTGAGCTTTTGTATTGAGTAACTGATTTTACCCATGATCTAAGTTTCTGTCAGTCTAAAGAAGAACTTGATTTTTTTCCATTTAGGACATTATATCTGAGTGAATCTTTGTTATTTTGGAAAAGGTCTATTACCTCTATTAGAGGGGTGACAGTGCTAAAACTGTGCCATCCCAAACTTTCTCAGTGAAAAGCTCTTCAAACAGAAATGGAATGCATCTGTCCATGTATGCACTGCAGGATGTAAAAAAACTATAATAATCGACTTGTTGGTGTGTGCAGGAGAGGAAGATGCAAGAGAAGGTGGACAAGGCTGTCAGCCTTTTTAGAACTCAAGGAAAACTCCAGTGCAGGAAACCCAACTGTTTTTAATAGCCACAAGCATAAAAGCTCTAAAAATTGTAAACCCAGACTTCATTACCTTCATGACCTACAAGGAAATGTGTCTCACATGGCTACTGTACCACTGGATAGCCTCCTCCACAGAGACACACTTTTCTTGCACAGGGCTGATGGCAGACTGCTTCTCAGAAATGCCTCCGTATGATACCCCAGTGCTGAGGAATCACTGAGAAGCAGCCCTAAAGCCAGAAAATTATCTTGTAAAGGTAAACATTTCACTACATAGTTATGCCTAGAGGTTCTTTCATGATCTGAACAGCGAGATTTGTTTTGTAAGTGAGCTGGAATTAAGAAAGATAAAAAGATAGAGAAACCTTCTGCTTTTCAGTGCATCAGCATTCTCTTATCTCCAGCCTATCTCTAAACAATTGTCAATCGCATTCAGTCAAAGCTGTTACATGAAAATTTGACACACCACAGCCATCTAAAGCTATATCTCATGACAGAGGAAAGATATTCCTCCCTCATTCTTTGTGCTTTATGAAACAGTGGAGAATCATTTCAGCCTCACTTAAAACAAAATCAATTCCAGATAAACCTATTTTAGTAAACACAAAAAATTGCTAACCATTATCTTACATGTCTTTGTATTGTTTAATCTGGACACTCCCAAAACAAAAGTAATTGAGATGATTCAAAGAGGAGGAGTTTCAACCTTTGGACCAGCTCTAATTGCAATACTTAGTTCTCATGATTGCTGCAATTCAACAGACTCCAACGTGATCACAGTGTTCATCTGTGCTCTGCAACCTGTTCCAGCATTACCCTAGATGACAGCAAGAGCTGCCACATGGTTCTATCTGTAATCTGATGCCTCTGCTGATTCATAGCATCATAGATCAGCTGAAAGACCTTCTTCTGTGCCCTTGCACCCATTATCACAAAAGTTAGGTGCTCAAATCCCTTCACTCACATTCAGCTGGCTATTTGTGACAGGGCCAGGCTGCACTTGGCCATCCAAAGCAAGGCTTCAGCCACGGAACAATGGTGGGCAAACTCTTCCAGCCATACCACCCTGGAGGGGCAGGACTAGGAGTCTCATGACTGCTGCCCAAACCATCCTACTCTAAGGGCAACTCCAAGGAAGACTTAATTCTGTGAAACCTGGCTGTCAGAGATGCTTCACAAGACAGCATAATATTCATCAAAATCAAAGTTGTGGTGTTCCCTCCAACTCAGCACAGGTTTTGAGATGTCAGCTGTTCATTTTTTCCCAACAGACTACCCAAGCTGGCATTTCCACAGCTACACAGACTATCTAAGTTCTTCCTAGAAGTACAGAGTAAAGTGAGATTATTATGGTTTGTGATAATATCCTCGTTCAATTAAGGCAATTCAGTAGCTTGCAGTAAAAAGGATTCAAGGACTACATGTACAATTTGCGATCAAAGTACTACCCTGTATCCCATGTTTATCATCCA
Organism: Urocolius indicus; assembly: GCA_013401255.1. Taxonomy (NCBI): domain Eukaryota; kingdom Metazoa; phylum Chordata; class Aves; order Coliiformes; family Coliidae; genus Urocolius; species Urocolius indicus. The sequence continues at coordinate 110,856 of WBNH01006188.1, read as the reverse complement.
GGTCCAGTGATATTTGTTAGTAAACAATATAAATGTAATCATTGCTAAGCAATGGTAAATCAGTGGCAAGGCCTGAACAGGCTGCTGTGGAGTAGGAAAACTTCAACCAAGAACCTGCAGTAACTGCCAAAACCAAGCGAAACAGCAAGGTAGTAATGGAAACTTTTGAACCTTTCCATACAGAAGAACAAGATTTATCTTCCTGATTGCTCTAATTATTCAGATAGCAGAAGAACATGGGAATATAGGTCTTAAAGTCAGCTAGTAAACTTATCTGACCTTTGAACTCTGGGTGACATGACAATCACAGTCATCAGAACAAACTCTATCTGCTCTCATACAATTTTATTGCATGAGAAGATGCTCCTTTTTTTCTCCTCACAAGTGCTTGGTGCTCTGCTTCATTCATTGCACAAGACAGATAGTGCTCACCTGATTGCCAGCAATTGGATACCAATAAATAAATAAAATCATTGTACTGCCCTATGTCTGATTCTCCACATATTGCCCAAGTTTGAGGACAGAACCACCAGTGTTTAAGGGCTCTACAAATACACTTCAAAATAATTTCTACAATCTGCAAGAATGTCAGGATTTTATCATTTCCACTTTCATGAACTGAGATACAAAGATTTAAAAAAAATCACAGTAGCCCTTCATAGCAGATGCCCAATTTAAGATTGCAAGAACTGAATTTTGAAAGGGATTAGGACTTGATTCCACTCTTCAATTCACTTTTCAAAGTGATTGGTACTCCTTGCACCAAGTGCAGATCCCCAAAGCTTTGAATTCTCAGATTTTGCAAGTTATTCTAGGCTTTCTCTAGGCAGTTCTGGTTTTCCCCAGCACCAGAAGCCCCATCTAGCTGTACTTGTACAGCTCAAGTAGCTGTGTTCGCCCAGCCTCTCCATTCCCTTTCAGCTGCTCCAAGCCTCCTCCCATTGCCCAAATTCAATTGTTTTCTCCTTTCCAATTAAAATCTCATTTTTACAAGCTTTTTCTCCCAATCTACTCCTTAAAAATTTCCTACTTATTTAGTCCTTGTTTCTTCCACACACGAGTCCCGTAGCTACCTCCATCTTCATAACTGGAGTCAACAGGAGTCACTAAAAGCGGTGCATGAGATGAGCAGTCCGTGTATATTCAGTTTAGGTGCCCAAAGCCAGCACAGCCTGCAGTGGATGCAGTCTCAGGAAAAATTCTGTTCAGAAGTTGACTGGGTTGGAGCACATTCAGGACTGACAGACAGTGAGTATATTTATCTGCTACCACATTTATCCTGTCTGCAAAACCTGAGGTCCCCAGTGCAGCTTTGGTTCTGGATTTCAAGAGTATCTTCCTTTTCTGGCACAGGCAAAAGCCTTTTAAAACTTTTTTTTTTTTTTTTTCCCCTTGCTATTAGGGCAAAATCAATGCTCTCCTCCAGCCCAGTTCTTGTACAATGACAAAATATTTGAGCTAAACATTACAGCAAAGTTCAGATTTGGAAATACACCTGGCACAGAAATATTAGGCAATCCCAACACGAAGCTTTCCCAGCATTGTCCAAGCCACCAAGGGACTGAAATGCCACGTGCTATATCGCCACTGCTCCTGGCATGCACAGCCTTGCTCCATCACTGCCCCTCTGCCTGGGCAAAGTAACAGGAACATTCACACCTTTTCCTTCCCCAGCAGAAGGTATCCAGAAAGCTAACACAGGCTGTGTCATTTCCCTAGGCAGCCTTCTCCTCACATCCCTGGGGCTGGAAAGCCACTAGCTGTCAGGAAAGGTGGTGGTAAAAGGGTCGTCCTAGAGACAGGAGAACATTAGGGAGGAAGAAAAAGTGGTCCAGAGAGTTTCTGAGAAAGTGTCATCCCCATGGGTCGGTGAGAGGTTGTGGGTGAGAGCACAGGTAAGCCCCACAGCAGCAGTCACTGCTGGGATGCAGAAGGCCCTATCTAAGCTTCTCTTCTTCACAAAGGTATTTTCGGAAAAAGCTCTCAGCAGTGAAAAGCAAGAGGCTGTTTCCTGTAAGAAAATCTCTCACTCTCCAGAAAAAAGGTTTTCCCTAACACTTTGCTGCACTATGCAGTCATGCAACCTCTCCTACCACTCAAATCCTGCTGCTTCCCTGGGCACAGAACCCGCAGTCTTCCCTGCAACTGCTGTTACTGGGCTGAGGCAGACAGCGTTGAGGTGGGCAGGAGACCCAGGGTTACAGGGAGAGACCCCAGGAATTAGGAGAATGCAACAGTGAAGGAGGTGAGGACATAAGCGTTTAAAGAATCTCCATCATCAGCTTCTCCAGGATCTTGGGTTTTGGCTGGCTGAAGGGACAGCAGAAACCACCTGTAACTCTGTTCAGGTGCTGGGGACAACAGCAACATTAGCCAACATTAACCAACATTCTGATGGTTACAGAGGCTGTAATTTATTTTCACTGTATCCTATGTGAAAAACATTTCAAGAACTGCCCCGCTCCTCAGATCCTATTATGGAAAACTAGATCTCACAAAGCTGTTTTCCAACACATGAAATTTGGGTTCCATGGCTCTGTTTGACAGTTTTGCGAAGACAACATTAACTCCTGACTGAGCATAAGCATCAACCAGGCCACTGAACATCAGGAGTGCACAACTCAGTGCCCCAATGCCGTCCCTGGGTTAGTCGTACCTCTCAGAGCCCCCATCTCCAGCCTCAGCAGAATCTGTCCCACTCTCTGTCATGTAGTGGCAGGCAGGTCAGCTCCCAGGACCTTTACTAAGCTCTGGTCAAGAAAAGAAGACCTCAGAGACAGCTCCATGCCACTGCTCCTGCGGGTGGGGGCTGATGCTACAGTGCCCCAGTGAGTCGCCCCGCAGCTCCCGCAGTGCGACCACAGTAGGGACACGACCTGCCGGGGCTTCTTCACAATGCTGGCAGCTGCAGCAGGAGGATTCTAGGAAACACAGCCCCGAACTCGCCCTTATGTTATTGAAAACAACCTTTTATTTATGCCACTGGTGGTGGCAAAAACCAGCCCGAGTCTCCAGTCTACCTTCAGTTCTGTTTTACCAAGTGCTGACCTGAAGCTCTGAGGCTCCTCTCCCTCTGCAGAGCAAACGCTGCATTTGCAGGAATAAGACTGTGCTTATATAAGCTTCTGAGAATGCCAAGTGGAATGTCTGACAGAGGAAAAACTTCTGGTAAAAACCTATTTTTGTGTTTTCAAGAGATCTAATCTATCTTCTGTGCATTCCTGACCTTCAGAAAGTATTTTCATCTCACACGTTAAGTATAACAATCCTCTTAACATGGGAACATTTTGTTAGAGCTTTAAATTGGGTTACGTAAATTATTTGCAGTTCTGACAGCAGGTTTCTCTTCCGTCCACGAGGACAGTTGTTATGAGATTGCTACAAGGTTCATTCGAAATCACTGCAGATAATCATCTGAAGGGACTATTTGAAATAAGATTTTTATCAGGGGGATATGCTACAAGTTTATCAAGGCTTTTTATAACAGCAGTATTTTTGACAAATGATTTGTAAGACAGTAACCTGCAAGAGAATGAAAAAACCTTCCCTGTTGCTAATGGTAAATTGAGGAGGAAAAAGCCCAGTACAACTCCCATAAACTTTAGGAGGAGCAGAACACAGAGGGAAAAAACCCAACCTAATATATGTGTATGTAGGTAATACTAAGTACGTCTCAAACCACGAGTTTACTCTTGTGGACTACAGTGAGAATTGCAAACAGTCAGGATCAGGCTCTTTGTTTCCACTAAGTACTTGTTCAGAAAAAAAAAAAAGCAGTGTGAAAAATTAATTCAAGAAATAACAGCACTACTTTTAGAGTAACACCAGAACAGTCAAGGACTTTGAAACACATTTTACAGTACTCTCTGTCCCCTCTTTCTTCTCCCCAGCCCCTAACCAGCCATGGGGTTAGACATTGATTTTGAATGGGAAGAGTTCTCAGACAGCAGAAGCCTCCCACTTCCCTTTTTCTCATCACTGGCAAGGCTGATTGGGAAGAAAGAAAGTTTCTACTGTTTTCTTTAGGAGTGGGAAAAGAAGGGCATCATTTATAAACTGGGATTCATATTTTAGGTTTCCCTATTTATGAGCTATTTTTAAAAAACTCAACAGAGCAATAAACAGTATTTTTCACTGATTTACTAAACCAACATTTTAAAATGAAAAATTTCAAATCAAAATATGGACATTCCATTTTAAAATCTTTGTAGGAGCATTTCAGATCTGATTTGGTTTTTTTTTTCCTTTCTGAGTAAAAACAACAGTGAGTTAAAAGTTTCATCCAGTGCTAAATGTGTGCAATTGAGCACATCCAGCAAACCTGATTTGTACACACCCGTGCTGGCATTTCCACAACAGTGGGCCAGAAGCCAACCCCATTGCCCCTTCTGCAACATGAATATACTACAAGGAGTGATATTTTCATGGAGAAAAAAAATTGTGGGTTTGTAAACTACACACACACACACACGTGCACAGACACAAGAGCCATGCAAAAGGTGCTCAGCAGAGGAGGACCTTTACCCACAAAACCTAACATTTGCTAACATTTCCAAATATGCCTGGGAACGCTTTACTTTGGTATTTTCAATCATGTTGAACTAACTCATGGCATTTTATCTTTCCTTGATATTCCCTCCCCTTCTTTGTTTGATGCCAAACATTTATTTTCAGCAGTCTCTACAGAGTTGTCTCACAATTTTATTAGCAGACTCTCTTGTAACACTTTATCTACAGAGAATGCAATGCATTAGTACTTCTAGGTACAACGTTAGGTATTCCGCTGAATTATCCAGAGACACTAGCTGACTAGTAGACAATAATTTTATTTATATAAAAGACAAGATATTTTGATAATTCTCAAAGACAGGTGTTCTTTAAGTGTTAGTTAGAAAGATTGAACTTAGTCCTTTATACTTCTTTCTCTTGACACAAACAAATCTCGTAGGAGAATATACACAGACGTTTAACTTACCATTACTGAAGCTATCTTTTGACCTCCTCAGTATCATTAATATTTAAGCAGAAAGAACAGACCAAACAATTATCCTAATGATACCACACCAGAACGGACAAAGAGATCTTTAAAAAGTCATCCAGAAGAAGTGAGAAGGTCGACCAGAAAACTCGAGTCAGGAATAGCTGTGCTCTGATGAGGAGGGGAAGGATATGTTGCCGTGAAGTGAGTAGTGCACAGCTGTTACTCCAGTAATAATTCATCATATTAATATTTAAATGAGAGGAGGAGGAGGAGGGCACAAGATTGTGTGTGACTCAATGGTCCCTCCCTGTCCTTAAGCAGAAAAATAGGCCACCAATACAGAAAGAGCATTAAGGAGCTATAGAGTGAGAAGGTTTGTTTTCATTACCTCATGAATAAAAGCAGGCAAACTGGTCCCCAAAGAAGTCTAGAAATTATCCTGGTTTTACTGCTGCAAGTTAAATTCTGTTTCTGCTCTCAGAAGCAGCCATTACCTACTGAGCAAATTGATCAGTAACCAGTGCTCTAGATCTGTACGTGGTGTTCCTTGGATCTCAGTATATTTCCATCCAAGCTTCTATGCTTCCTGTGAAGAGCCACTCGCAGGGAGCCTCACCTGGCAGTTCCTTGCAGGGAACTGCTGAATTGCTGCTGTACTTTGCCATTTTTCTATAGACACGTTGAAAAAACCCATTTCTTTCATCAGGGCTCACTGACCCCCAGGCTTGTTCCATTACCTTGGCCCATTGGGGTCTCTGGCATCAGCTGGCTCAGGAGCCCTGTGGCACCTGAGAAGAAGCAGGAGCGGCTGCCTGCAGGAGGAGATTGTGTGAGGAGCAGAGCTGCAGCCCCAGGGAGCCTGGGGAGCTTCAGGAGGTAGAGCAGAAACACCTAGCAACAGCAGGCTCAGCACAAGGTGGAGGGCTGGAGGAAACAGCTGATGCAGGCATAATCCAGACAGATGTGGGTGGCATCCCTGGCAAGAGACGCAGCCTGACCATGCTTGGTTACATATAGGGTTGCACAACTTTATCCAACAATTCCATATAAACACACCTCTCACATGCTAGTTTTTTGGGAGGGTTGGGGTTTTCTTTTTTAATTCTGTACAAATTTTCCTTGCTAGCAGAAGGAGTGTTACTATGACACCCCTGGCTGAGCATCTGAGCATCGCTTTGTTGTCTGTATAAATCTATGAAGGTAATAAGCAACCATTTAACCAGAAATACAGACACAGACTGCACAAATGGTCATGAGGCTGAATAATAAATAGCTTGTAAGAGAACAACTCCAGAGAGAAGCATTCAGCTTAGTGCTCAGCATGAAAATACAAGGTACATCACATGCAACCATTAAGAGGTGTCAAACTCATGCAGTACTATCAGTTCTCAGCACACCAAGGCAAATTCTTCATCAGAAGTTTTCTATTTTTTCCTGTTCAAGCAGAGACATTCTCTCTCCACCTTCATTTCATTAGCCTAATCCTTTAGATCAAGTTTGCAAACAGCCTGAGTTAATGTTGATGATATTTTTAGCTGACTAATATAGAGGTTTTATTTGCTGCATCCTGTACAACAGGATTTGTGTTATTAATACATTGCAGAAAACACCACTCCTTAGATCCTCTCCATATCCGTTGTCAGTGGCTCAGTAGAGTGACTGCTTAAAACTGGTCTTCTTAACTTGCTTGGACATAAAGCAAAATCAGACTCCTGGGCACACTGTCGAATTAGAGAGTGCTGATATAGACTGTTCACAAGAGTAGGTGACAAGGGTCTGCAGGAAGATACCCTCTTCCCTATATTAGTAATTACATAACACAGGAGAGGTTGGGCTCTTCCTCCTTGGATTCTGGGAATGCTGGAAGAACAGACCTGCCACACTGGCTTTAATTCCCAGTAGAGCCCTTCCTCTAGCTCCACCACTACCACCACTGCTGCCTCATGGGTAGGACTGATACAAGGCTGGAATTGGCCACCCTGTAAGCACTTCCAGCTGGGACTCATGTGTTCCCAGTAACATGTGGAGGCAGAAGCCATCCTCCAATTCCTTGAGCTTCTGTGTCAGCCTCTAGTGACAGCTCCAGCCCTGACAAAAGTCATCTGATTACTGTCAGATTGAAGACCACTCCCACTCCCAAAGCTGTGGCCTCACAAATATCTTGGTGATCAGAGGGCTCAGTCTTCAACCAGCTTGGATGCCGACTCATGTCACTAGCTCCAGGAGAGCTGAGGAAAGATGCTGGAAGCAGCAGATTATTTCCTAAAAATTCCCTCCCTTTCTAAATGAAGGGGAAGGTGAATGTGTGATAGAAGACAAACATTTTCAGGTATGGATTGGGTCAGTCGACAGATTTAATAGCTTCCATAAAATACCACATTACAACAGCTTTCATGCTGTCTTTACAGGCAATCATCAATTTCTAGCTGGACTTGGTGGCAACCAGATCAATGTACAAAGTTTGAGGAGGCTTTGTTTTGCTCTTCTTTCAGTGGCAGAAGTTACTAGTTTAATCCAAATCCATGGCCTTGGTTCAGAAGAGGCTCCAGCCTCTGCTGACAAGTACCTTTGAGGTCAAGGCTTTTTCAGGCTTTGTCCAGTGTCTGCCAAAATGCCACTCTATTGCAGCTTATGCTCTTAGTGAAAAAGGGGGGGGGGGGGAAGGCAAATTCACCCAATTATTTTGTTTCTCAAATACAATACTAACAAGGAAATCCCACCCAAGGAGGTAACCACTCATTTCTCAAGTGTTTGAGTGCTGAAATTCCTCTTCCATGGATTTGGGAGATCCTCCATTCACCTTGAAGAAGACATGTGACAATTAGCAAAGGATTCAGTACAAAATTAGAAAGTTGGTTAGTGGCAGTTAGCTCCATTGGCAAGTCTCATTTCAAGAGAAGTAACGTAATTCAGGAGGTATCACACCATTAATCCATTCCTCTTATAACCAAGTGTCAGGCCTTCACCACAGTTGGGGAGCAACTCACAGACACAGAAGAGATCGTTCCAAGGCTAGCCACTGCCCCAGCCTGAGGAACAGAGAGAGCTCATCTGTGTTAAGGGCCCATCTGGCACCAAAAACCCCAAACCATCAGCACATGCAAATTCTAAATTAATTAGCAGCACTAGGGTTTAAAGGTATGACTACCAGATGCAGATAGCTGGGCCTAGCATCTGGCACGGTCAAACACTGCGCCCATGCCCAGCTTTTCTTTAACCAGATGGACTCTATAGCTTGGTCTTTCTAGTTGAAACTGGGCAGTCATGCTTCCTGAAAGTCACACAAGTGAACAAACTCCCCTCTGGCTCTGCAAAGGCCTCATGGCCCACGTGAGGAACTAGCAAATGATCTCAGGAGATTTCAAGCAACAGCAGCAAGGATTACATAGTTGTTTATCAGTCAAAAAAGAGGGGTAGGCTTTTTATAGTCTAAACTTTTTGAAGTGATAAAGATCTATGAATCATCTAACATGCAGTTTATCTACAGACAAATAGGATTAAAAATAGAGCAGGTAGTTTTGTCTCCTTTTTTTTTTTTTTTAATAAATTGGAATGGAAAGTAAAAATAAAGCTGGCAGATGAAGGAAAAGAAGGCTGCTGAGGATGCTGAGCACAAGGCTATGGCTGAGAGCTGCAGTGAGAACTTCCTTAATCATTGTCTCTCCCTGATGAGAGGCCAGGTCTAAGGTACTCTCAAGTGGCCTTTTTTTTGTAACAAGGATCTCAGTTTTTGGCCTATTCATATTTTTCATTTCTCTGCACTTGGTCCAGGACCAAGGCTTGGCATTTTACCACTGGAATCAATGCAAAGATTTCTGCCTTTTAAGTGCTTAGTTCAGAGTTTTTTAAGTGTAACTGACAGTTGGGAGCATGCATCCCTGTGTCAGTTTTCAACTCATGATCCAAATAGCTCATCTTAACTTGGAAGAAATCCCAATAGTTTCCCAAATAATTTTCCTTGGGGCAGTCTGGAAGCCCTCCTTGTCACTAAATAATTTCTATGGAGTGAAACACTGACAGAGCTGTTCTGCTCAGCTAACTATATCGTGAAACATTAACCTCTTTCCCTGCAGAGACTGTGTTTTGGTGCTTCATGACCCATGAGTGACCTCACTGTGGTCTCCCATATTTTCAGCACACCTCCTTGAGGTTCAGGATTGAGTTACATGGCACCTACGTTTAAAGAAACAGACGGGAAAAAGCAACTTTCATTTCTTTCTTGTCTTTACTGGGCATTATTTGCAGTAAGAGGGGGCAGATGATGCCAGGACCACTTGTCCCTCACCCAAGGATGCTCGGTTACCCTGACACTTACCCTCTTTGCCTGGCAGCACTGCTGCCTGATGTAAGGAGCCCTGCCTGCCATAACCCAGGGATCTTGCTGCTCCAGAACACTTAGAAGAGCTGTGGCTCTGTGAGCTGAGGAAGAAGAGGAAAATTACACTACCAAAGAGAGCATGAACAGATTATTCACTGCAGAACCAAATGGCTATGGGACACAGGGGCCTCCATGACACAACACATGTCCCTGACAGAGCTCCCTGGGCACAGCCATACCCTGCAGTCGGTTGCACAACTGACCAGCAGTGGCACATCCAGTAGCACCCTGTCACCTCCGAGTCTCTGAGGCTGAGTGACATGAGTGGCACTTGCTTCAATGCCATTACACAGTCAGGTGTGCCGCCAGTGAGACAGGGCGAACATTTGTATCCATCGCTACTGGGCAGGAATCTTGACACTGGCGACAACAGGGCCATTGTTCCATGGAGCTCCAGGACCTTGTGGTAAATTCCTGAGGGCTTCAGAGGGTGAGATGCTCAGGGAGACCTTTTCTCATTCCAATAACCCCACTAGAGAGAGTTTGCCCAGAAGAAGGTTGTGCATGGTGCCAGAGCAGCACATGGGCAGGAGCTGCCTCACCAATATCCTAATTGACATCTATGCCTCTGGCTCTTCCTTATCCACTCCTTCCCACCTCACCCCTCCACTGAGTAGTTTCTCTACACCCACACTTCTCCACACCCACAATTCTCTTTCCTCCACCTGTCATAATATACAGCCTGGCTGTGCTGACAAGTCCAAACCACACTATTCACTCTTGCTAGCAGAAAAGAAAGCCTTGTCTAGGCCCCTCTGCTCTTGGGGTCCAAACCAAGCAAAGCACCAGCTCTCCCCTCCTGCCTCATCTCCAGAGAATCTTTACACCTGTGGATGTTGCTCTGTGCAGGTATCCATCCCAAGGGGGCTGCATGGCTTTGCCAAGGCTGCACCAGCAGCTCAGAGCTTAGGATGCTTCACTTAGGCAAGAGAAGATGTTAAGAGACAAGTGTGAAAGAGTGTGTTGTGGAAAAGGCTGGGAAAGGAAAAATAAGCCATCTTAATGTTCTCACAAAGAGTAATGATCTAGAAAAAAAAAAAAGAAACCATTTTTCTTTTCATTAAAAAACAAAGTAAACTAAACCCCACTTTTCCATCAGTGCAAGCAGACCGCACAGCCTCCTGCAGAAGGGCTGTTACAGCCCTGCTGGCTGGCCCAGACTTGACAGGACTGCAGCAGGAGAAAGAAAAAAAGCCAAAACTAACAAACAAAAACCCACTCTTACTCAGAAGTCAGCCCTCTGCCTGCAACCTGCGCACACTAGTCACAGCACAACCAGGACAGCCAAGGAGAGATTAGGTCAATTTACAGGAACAAGCTCCCACAGCTCAGAGTCTGCAGCTCCCTGGAGGGCCCCCACGCTGTCAGCAGGGCTGGCCAAGCCTGGCACGGGCAGGCCTCTGTCTCCCCTTCTGCCCTGGCTTCTCTTTGGAGCTTGTGCTCCCAGGGCCCTGGGCAGCTTCGGAGGGACATAAGCAACAGAGTGCATGCCGTGTCCAGGCCAGGCACAAGGTAACAAAGGGCCCTAAGCTGCCCCATGCTTCTGGACATGAGACTCAGGTTTTGGGCTGTCTATTTGCATGCTCATCAAGAGGTATCCAGAACCAATCTGCAGGGCTCAGCGGGAGAAATCCAACAGAAAAGCTGATAGCCCTTGGCTGTCTTGGTGTCCAATTAGCACCTCTACTTATGAGAGCTGCTATTGCCAGGCTGAGTACCTCAGCCTGGAGTTCCCACCATCCAGGCTGACGGTGTTGCAGGTTTGGGACCTGGGCCTCAGCACTGCCACCTGTGTGGACCACTCTGCCTGCTGGCTGCCAGCCCCTTGCCAGCCCTTATTCTCTTGCCGGCCCAGCATGAAGGAGCTCAGTGACATACTCTCTAGGCTGGCATCTCCCTCCAGAGCTTGTGGCTGAACTCTTGCTATTTTGCCTTCAGCACTGGCAGCTCTCATACTTTCAACAGAGATGCTAAAGCAGTCTGATATATTGTTTGAGAAACCCAGCTCTCTGCTCGACCTGCTTTACCTGCTCATCCTCCCTTGCAGCCCTTCCTTGGCCCAGCTAAAATCATCTCAGCAACTTGGATGGTAAAGCATTCAGCCCTAAGGTCCCAGCTGAGGGAGGAAGCTGTAACAGTGCAGCATAGACATGACCATCCTCATACAGACCTACAAGTTTTGTGAAGATGGGTAGCTGCACATAAGAGATGGTGTTAGTGCCTGCTGTACATGCTCAAGAATGAGAGGTAAATCCTTAAGGAGCAATTAACTCTGCTGCCTCCTGACTTGACCCAAGAGATTTGGATGTGTATATTCAGAGGCTAGAAGCATAACATCTACAACAGATATGCTACCCCAAACAAGGAAATATTCCTGCCACATCCTCACTGTAGCTGGCTTAGCCTTGACCCTGGACATGAACAGTGCCAAAGGCTAGTGAAGAAGGTAGCAAACCTCTCTCAGGAGCCGAACTCTAGAACAAAGTGTTACAGGAAGGGGAACGGGGGATAGAGTAAAGGGAAAGAAGGAAGGGGAAAAAAAATCAACAGAGGTTGTATTGTGCATGAGGATCAGGCAGCTTAAAATGCCATAAAATCCTTTATACAAATGTTCCTGCAGTAAAATGAAATAGCAACTACTCTCAGGGAAATGGTATCTACAACAGCCAGAATGATGTGGTATTTTTTTTCCTTTTTGAGCCAGATGCTATCACCACTGGCATGCACTTGTATACTTATAGAATACTTTAGATCAGCATACCGGGTTCAAATGGAAACTGATTAATACATTTACGCATGCAGGCTGGTTCAATAATCATTTCTCATGGCGAGATAAGGGATAGAACTGAATGCAGCCATTAACTGTCAATCAAAGCACACATCAGTTTATTCACGGCTCTCATTATCCCTGGGAAAGGATAAACAGTTTAAATATCCCTCAGTTAAATCTCTCCAGGACCACCTAGTCACAGATTTGCTTTCAGTATCCTACGTTTAAAACCTTTTGTCCCCATCTACTGAGTTCACTACAGGCAGAGCTGGTGCAGCATTGCACATTTTGATTTTAATCCTTGCTTTTGCCAGAAGGTTAGTCAACATCTTGAGTCCTACCCCACTGGCTTAGACAAAATCTCACTGATCATAAAGATGAATGGGGCTCATTTCCTCATTTTGTCCCCTGGGACAAGAAACATACTTAATAATGCTCCAGGTTACATATGGCTCATATATACTGCCAGGACCTTTCAGTGTTGCCTGTTCCGGAGCAGATTTCCTGTATCCCAGACAGCTTCCCATTTAAACAGGCACACGCTTCCTTCCCACCATGCAGGTGGGACTGTAAGTACCTATGATCCTGCCTTACTAAGTCCATATCTTCTGAGTGTGTCACAAAAGCATATTAGAAGAGGTAGCATTTAAGCCATCAAACAGCTATTCTTTCATCAGAGCAGCAGCAAAACCAGCACTGCACAGATCTACAGAGGAAACTCAGTCATTATAAGCTTAGATCTGAGTCCAAAGTAATTGGAAACATGCCAGCTAATGACTTCCAGCTCCAGCATGAAGAGCACGCTGGAGGAGGACAAATGGAGCAGTGTCTGTCCTCAGCTTGGGAAGTCACAGAGCTCCTTTCTTCTACATGTACCATTTGTGTATTGGGAGAGGGGGTGGCTTTAGGGATGGACACACACATTGACAATTAGAAACATGACACAGATTTGCATGTCAAATCAGACAGGGTCCCCCAACTTTTTACAGTATTAATAGTTGGCTCTTCATTTAACTCATTCCAGGACACAGCTCATACATGAAATCAGATGGTGCACGGAGTCCTGAGACTGGTACTGCTTCTCCCTTGGTGCTGGGAAGGCAGGGAAGGGAGGGAGGGCTGGAAGCCTACCACCACCATTTGGATCCCTTCTTTACTCACAGACCCAGGCACTTTCAAAAGATACTGGGCTTACCATTGCATAAAGGTCACCCACGACTCTGTCCTTCAATGGACAGGAACAAATCCTCCAGCATGCAGCTAAGGCATCCACCTAGGACTACAGGACAAGGGAAGGGAAAGAAAACTACACTTGTGACCTGCCAGTGGATTACTGTATAAATAAAGACTGAGCTCAATGATGCACAGTCCTCTCAAAATCGAGGCTGGACAGGAACCCATGTGGAAGGACCAGTAACTACCTGGGAACCAGCAACAGGCCCACAGCCAAAGAGAAACAGATCAAGGGTCTCTAAGGTTCAACCACTGTATTCAACACACACAACCAAAAGGTTCAAAATGTCTGGAGGACTGTAGAGATAAAGCAGCAGGCCTGGCATAGGCTGTACTGCTGCTCCATAAGGTCATCCCCACTATAGAGGGCTGGTTCTCAGGTGTCCATTTTTACCATTCATGGCTCCCACAAAGGGAAGTTTGGGACTGAAATTTCAGGCTCTCACCTTTTTTCCCATTAAAGCACCCCTCCATGCAACTCTCCTGGTCTTCAGCAGGCCCGAAGGTAGCAACCATCCATGTTGGCATCACCTGTGCTCTGCCCTGCCTCTCTCCTCCACCCCCACCTCCAGAAGCTGGACAGCAGGTTCTATCACCTCCATCTTCTCAGCCAGGGCCACACTGCGAGAGCTGATGGTCAGTATATTACCAGGCAGCATGGGCTATGGGGTCTTTCTGCCAAGCACAGTGGACAAGATCAGGGTGCCTGCACTGCTGAAATGGGCCAGAACGGGCCAGATGCCCCTCAGATAAAATCTCCTGGAGAGAATGCTGCAGATGGAGAAGGGTGAGAAACAGAAGGATGCTTTAGCAGGGGGGTGGACTAGATGATCTCTAGAAGACTTTTCTGACCCCCACCATTCTGTGATTCTGTGATTTGCAAGACACACCTTTATGCTTCAGTGCCTTTCGAACTGAAAAGAGTTGGGTCTGAATGAATCTGAAACTTTAACTTACAGCAGTTCGTGCAAACTCTTCTGCCTGGTTCTTTTGCAGCATGTAAACCTTGCTTTGAGTGCAGGATTCCACTCAAAACTCAAAGCAAAACTGCTGAAGCCATAGGCTTTTACAGAATCTCTACCCAAAATAACTACCTTGGCACAGGTTTGCTCAAAATTCAAATCTCTCTTGTAGGCAGGGCACGAAGTTTCAGGATGGTGAGGAAAACAGCAGCTGGGGCCCCAAGGGGAAGGACATGACATAGAGAACACAGGCAAGTCAGGAGCCCTGCCCTGCTTGTCCAAGCAGCAGAGCATACTCGCTGCAGCCCAGCAGCTCTGCATGTCTATCACTTGAACCATCAAAGCCGTTCCTGAGCCGTCAGCATTTCTGAACATAAATCCCTATACGTGACAACGAGGTTATTTGCTTAATTACTACATCTCTTTGCTGCACACTGGGAATAAGGACCATAAACCTTTCCAACATTTGCACATTGGGTGTTTCTGCTTCCTCTGCTTTGTGGCTGCTCTGTGAGTTGAGCACCCAGTGGCCTATGCTTCAGTCATGACCTTGTGCCTTCCTTCTCTCTTGTAATCCAAGCTGGGAGCCTACTTACTCTTTTTAGCAGCCTGTTCTCTTTATCTGTTATAAACTCAGCAATGCTAAAAACGGATGAGGTGCCCGGTGTCAGGAATAGCTCCCCTGGCCCCATGAGCAGGACTGTGGCTTGACAAACCTCTCTTGACAAACACCATTGCAAGCCCTGGAGAAGGGAAACAACTATTCTCTCCCATGTGTTGGATGTGATGTTCTCCCTCTGTGCTTTTCGGCTGCTGTTCAGGGCTGCCAGAACAGCCAGAAGTTGCTCTCTGCTTTTTGCTTTTTTTTTTTTTTTATAAAAAATAAAAAAAATCCACACAAGCAAAACCACTTAACTTCATCTTCTTATTATCTCCTTCTTTTTCTTTTTTTTTTTTTTTCCTTTAACTACAGACAGAAGAAAACCACAAAGGGAAGAAAAGCCTTAAATCAGCATTTGAAATTTGGCTACTACACTTCAGTTCTCTCTTTTATTTTTTAACCAGGCAGATCTATAGCAGAGATAAGCATATGTTTAAACAGTTTTCTGAATCAGAATCAAAAGACTACTCAGATTCTCCACTCAAAAGCTGCTTTGATACCTCAGTTATGCTGTTCACTTAAGTAGTACATGTAAGTGCAGTGTATCTTTTTTGTTCCCTATGCTTTTGATGCTGATATTTCTGTAGGAAAGACTGCATACCCTGTCTCTAACAGAGTTCTTTTTCCATTGGTGAGGCTGATGCTGCTGGGTGGTACAAACAGGTGATCACTTTGTCAGAAGCGACACTGACAGTCAACGGGCTTTGGTCCCTGGGAGTCTGGCTGCTAAAGGCAACCACCTGCTATTCAAAATAGACTTAATTCTCTCGTCTGAAGACACAGTCTAGACTAGAAAAACCCTTTACACAACAGTCCTGTTGGAAACAGCAGATTTTCCCAATGCGGTGAAAAGAACAAACTTTCCTAGGAAGGGTACTTTTGCTGGCAGAGCATCTCCTGGTTCAGTAAGTGAAATAACCTGAACAGGAAAAAAAAAATCATGTTTATTTAATTATACACCTACAATGGGGTTTTAATGACACAGAAACAGCATAAAAGAAGTATTCTCTTTAACCAGCATTTCCTTATTATTATAAGCTTCTAATGTAGGTCTGGCCTTAGAGACTTGTGGAACAAATTTAATCCATAAGTCACTTTATGCTGGAAAAATCTGTAACCATTATCCTTTGCAGAAGCAGAAACCAGTGCACCCTGCTACACCAAGCAAAATCACTTGCTTTGGGTTTTTTTTTTATGAGATGACTACTTGATTTTCATTTTTACCCTTACAACAGAGAGCAATCCTAAAGAGGTTTCCAGACAGGTCTTCAAAATAGACACGCAAGGTCATGCTGCTGTGGGCAAGGGGAAGGAACAAACTCTGCTTCTCAGAGGCACGAAAGAAGTGCTAGGGGAGCAGGAAGGCCTGGAGTGAGGCTGGCAGAGCTCGGGCAGCACCCATGCCAGGGCCTGTGCTCACTGAAGCACTGCAACACCACGGCCTGACACAGCAGCAGCTGCAAAGCCAGGCTTTGTGGTTTGTTTCTGAAAAGTCCTTTATTAAGGAAAAAACCCCAACAACCAAAGCAAGGTTTCCATTTGAAGTTACTTATACATGGCTTTATGTTTTAAAAACCCTCACAGGAGCACTAGTACTGTAGGATATGACCTACTTAGTTACACGTATACCTCAGTGGATTGTAATCCAACACTGTGTTATGTATCTATTCTTTACATATGTATGAGCTGAAACCCTACATTAATTTCTATAGTTAATGACTGAGAGGTTAGTGAAGGACAGCAAAAGCAGCCTCCATTTTGCTGTCTGAGTTTCAACACAAGGATGTGTGCAAAGTAGACCTAGAGGAGTCATTAAAACAGGTTGACCTCAGTGTTAAAACATCCTTCCTTACATTTTCCCCTTGAAGGGCAGATGATTGCATGTAATCAAGTTGGAGCAATTAAAAAAAAATTATCATTCCAGTGGCTGAAAAGTACCACCCTGCTCATTTTAACTCCCTACAGCAGGTGACTGGAGGGGTCCCACCTGATTATACACTGGGCACACAAACAACAGTGTCCTTGCCAAGGGAGTCACCATTTCCCTACCGCCACCACTGGCCTGGCCATCCTTTCTGCCTGTGACACAGGCTCTTCCAGGGAGCCCTTAGGGTGTAAGACTTCTAGAGCTAGACAAGGAAGGGATTGGCTTTTGGTTCTCTCCTTGGCTGTGCTCTAGCAGCAGTGAATTTGACATCAGAACCTTGCAGCCATACTGTGCTGCAAGCAGGTGGGATTTCTGGGTGCCGGACTGGATAAAGGGCAAAAACACCATTCTCACACATTAGAGTAAAAATGCTGTGCCCATCTACAACACATTGGCACAGTTTGGGTTTGTGTCTGGGGAAAGCATCCCCTTGCACAGGGTAGAGCCCTTCTCAGTGCAGAGCAGCAGCAGCATAGGGGTGTTTGGTGGGCAGTGGGGATGTCTTCCTCTTACACAGACTACCATAGCTGTATTAAAACCAGTAAGCAGTTCACTCCAGCTAAGCTGTACCAAGAGTAACCAAATATCATCCTGCCTTGCTTGTGTTTGTTTTGCTTCAGCCTCCTGCTTTTCTCTCTTGTTCTGACCAGGAAAGGCCAGGGTGGAAAGAGGGAAAACATGTTTTCTGCCTTCTACTGAACAACTGAGTTTTCTGCAATGCACTGCTCTGAAAGGCAGCAAATACCAGGAACGGCCAGAACAGCACGAAACCCCTTTGGCCTGCTGAAGCTGGCAAGAGCTTTACCATTGACCCTATTAGTGCTGTATGGGTAGAGCCCGGGGACTGTTTATGCAATAGTGGTTTTTTTTATGTCTGATCAACGGGTTTAATTACCGTTGATCATGTCATGAGGATACCATATTTTATTTCTGTTTAATCAACTAAAAAAAGCCACCACTTCCAGAACTGTTAAATTCTGTCAGAATAAACACCCATTTGGAGTCTACACTTGGGTTTAGAAACAGGGGGAGGAAGCCATTTCCCTTTGCATTTCCTCTACATAACCTTAATACAATGTAATAAACGCTTCAGTTATGATGCCATTGTTATTAAATCTAGCATCAAGATGCTGCTTTTCTACGAGGGCAAAACCAGAGGCATAAACGTCCAAGCCACATCAGTGCTCCACAGTGTTCCTACAGCACCGCTGAGGCTCTTTCCCAAGCAGAAAGGCTACGGAGTCCCTTCAGAGAATGGCACCACTTTGTGCTCGTTTCCACAGAAATAGCAATGTCAGTGTCAAGGCCTAGTGGGCGAGGAAGGCTCCACATTGCAAAGAGCTGAGTAATCCTCTGAGACATGGGGCTTCTCTGGGTAGGGGCTGAGGGCACGCAGCCTTGGGCAGAAAGGCTTTAGCGTCCTGTGGGATCAAGCTGTTACTACTGACTTCTTCACTTTTGCAATCTGTCAGGAAACAGCTGTGCCAAAGTGGGGAAAAAAAATCCCGGAAAGTTACTGAAACATGCTTACTATTAAAGACCTCATGTTTCCACTGCAAATGGATAAAACTCCCAGCAAGATTTCTGCTGTCTTTTAAGGTCAGTGTTTGTGGTGTTCTGGCATTCTGTGACGCTGTACTCGCAGAGCTGGGGAACATTTTTAAGTAAGACTGGAAAAAAATTGCAACTTGCTTGTTGCGAGTGACACTCCTGCTTGCCCGTAAGCATACATAAGGCTGATTTACTGTCCTTTCTGCCACTTCTTCACTGAGCTCACTTCCGTTTCCTTGGGCACTTCTCTTCTGACTTTGCCTCAGTTTGATCTGGTGACTGGGGCTACTTTAAAGCAATATTTCATTGCCTGCATTTGATATCCATACTGAAAGAGACTGCAGTGGCTTCGTATGGACTGCACGGTACTCTGTTACCTTTGGCTCAAAGGACAAATACTCTATTCCCGTTGTTCAAATTGGCAATCCCAAAATGAAACGTTTGAAAAGAGGCATCACAGCAACCAATGCCATCTTCATCTAGACCAATATCCCCTCCAAGGTGGGGGGAAGGATTGCCAACAGCAGAATTAACTGTGCTGTCTCCTTCTGAACTGCCTTTCTTCATTTTTTCCATAATTGCTGGTATCTAATATCCCTCTTGGGAAGCAAACGCTTTTCCTAACAGCACTGAGGATCGCTTCAAACTCAAGGTTTTTTCCCCTTTCTCACCACTCTAGAAATGCATTCTGGATCGACAGATTTTAATATCTGTCTTTCGCGAGATCAGACACTTAGTGGCATTCCATGCAAGTGAGGACTCATTACTGCGAAGCTGTTGTTTCTTGCCCAGACAGTTAATTGAAGCCTATAAAATTTCCATTGTTCAACCCTGGAGTATTTCACAGGGTATGGTTGGACAAGGCAAATCCCAAAGTCTCATCCACTGGACTGATACATGGGCTCCCAAGCACGCAAAGGATGGATAAGTAACCCAAGACCGTGCCATTTGAGCAGGTTCCATCCAGGGATCTCCAGCAGAGGTTTTAATCTTATCTGTGGAAGTAAAGACACTGAGAGGTGAAGTCACTTGCCTTGAGGCATGTAACAATTTAGCTGCAGAGTTGGAAATGAAACTGAGGAATGAACATGCTGGACCACGCTATAATCAGCAGATGCTATTGCTTCCAAGTTCTAATTAAAGAGCTGTCATTACACAAAAAGCATTTGTAGTTTGCAGTAAAACTGATAAAGCTCAATAGTCTGGAGTACTGGAGGGAAGGCATATGTTCTTTAAATTTCCCAGAGATGATAATGTACTCTTTTTTTTATTTTCCAGTCTGCCTCAGCCTTTGTAGCTAGCTGATCCCAGCTCTGAGGTCTCTCTCTGCTCTAACAAACCATGGATCCTGCCAGTCCAAATTAAGTAATGCTAAATATGTATACCCTGCACTACAGTTTCCTACCTGAGACTGTGTGAAAGAAACTGTGCTGTAGCACTTTAGTGAAACAGACAGAACAACCAGTGGGAAAAATAACAAGTCTGGGAGAGAACAGAAGTGGCTGATGTGATACAGCCATCATTAACTCAGCTGGCAATGTTTAAATGCATGGAAATAGGTGGTAATCCAAATATAAACAAACCAATTTGAAGTCTTGGGTATGGAAGTGCCCACACAGACACACATGAATACCCACATTTCACTGCAAAGGCAGCTCCCGCTTGTAGCTAAGGCCATGCCAAGCACCAATCCAGCCCTGGCTCCAGCCCTAGTGCTGAGGGTCTGGTTGCCTTGGCTGGAGCAGCTGCTCGATTTCCACCTCAGCTCTGGAGCCAGGCAGAGCCCAGTGCTGCTGCACCACTCCTGCTGGCACTGCCATGGGTTCATGAGGCCCATGGCACAGCGGGCTGGTGGCAGGGCCCTGCTGCTGCCAGGGGCCAGTGTGTGTGCAGGCAGCGTGTTTGGCTTGGAGGAAGAATTGTGCCCAGGGCCACTCCATGCCAATGCCTCCAGCTGAGCCAGGAGCAACGGGAACTATCTCTCTAGACTTCTGTCCAGCCCTGCTCCTTCAGACAGACAGCAGCTTAACACGGGCCATTGTGAGAGACAAAAAGACAAGGCAAGTGTACTTCACCATGTTTCCTACAAAAATGAAATACCTCTAAGATTTTCCTACAGTCCAATGATTACTTGGGTTTCTCACCTGGTAAGCACATATTGCTGTGAATACTGAGGTGGTGGTGTGTGCAATTGCTGCTGGGAGCACAAAGATGCTTTATTTGCAGGCAAAGACCAGATGAGTTTGTGTGAACTGCATCAAGTTGCAGGTGAATGAGAGCTCGTACGCCTCACAGCTTATAGCATCAGTTTTGATAAGGGGCGGAGGGGAAGTGGGGAAGGAAGGTGTCAAAATGGGGCCTTCAGCTGAGCTTGTTTTCAGATCTCTTTCCCCTTTGTACCCTGGCATCCCAGATATGACCTTCTTTTCACCAAAATCTGCCATGGCACCTGAGCGCAGTGCTGGGCTCAGACCCAAAACACAAGCCAAGGGGAGGACTACTCTCTGCAAGGCTATTTGTATGCTATTATTGGAGGCCCAGCCTCCTTAGGCTGATCCTTTATTTCTACTGCTCCNCCCTCCCCCTGCCATGTAACCATGTCTAGAGGGCAAATGCATAAATCCTTCAGTTCTTCAGGCAGCAGCAGCTTTTAGTCAGGGGAAAGAGTACAGTACCTCAGGTAGGGAAAAAAGATTGATGAAACTTCAAAATGGAGCATTTTGATACCTTGGAAAGCTGCCAGGCCACTAAGCCAGATGATAAGTAGAGCTGTCATGCAAGCGAACAGTGCTGGGTAAAATATAAACCTGAGTGCACAAAGTTGGGCACCAGGAGCTGGCTGGGGACACAGCCCAGTGCTCTGAAAAAGCAAAAACCCATACCAGGCTAGAGGTTCGTCCAATGTTTCAGCAGAGCTCTACCAACGTTTAGCACAAAGAGAGAGAGAGAGAGGAAATGCCTTGAAATTAGACAACCAGAATTATCCGTGAGGTGTTGTGTGATCAAGGCGGTGTTCTAAAATGAAGGGGCCAGGCACATCAAAGTCCCCAGTAGATAAAGGGGACAAAAAAAAAAAAACCAAAACAGCAAAAAAAAACCCCCAACCCAGGTGCAGTTGAGGTCTTCTGCACAAAATAGCAGGTGAACTGAAGGCTTGTGTAATTACTCTTTAGACAGCAAATCAGGGCAGGTTTCAGGAACTGTGAAAGAAAAGCCAATGCTGCTGCAGTGCCTGAGAGGTGAGGCACGGGGGCTTTGCCCTTGGGGCAGTTGGCTCCTGTGACTTTGCTCTGTTCACAGAAGCTGGAGGCGGCCTGTTGGCGTGTTGGAATATTCTCTGGAAAGTAGCAAGGTACTTGCCAAGGCACCTTGCAATGCACATGCCATTAGTGCGTCACTATAAGCAACAGAGTTCAGTTATGTAAGCTTCTGTTCCTAGTTAGATCTAGCATGGTGGCTATTCAATCTGTACTTGATCGGAAATCATCTTAGAGCTGCTAGTTCCAGGGCTTTTTCTGATTCAAAAATAGCTATAAATATGTACATGGTCTGGCTGCAGCCACTGGATTTCTCACAGACTCTGTTGGGGACTTCTTAGCTGCGTCCCCACCTGCTGCAGCTGCTGGGAAGGTGGCACAAACCCTTGTACTTTCATGGCACACACTAATAGCACTCTGTACACCACTGTAAACAAGGCGAGACCACCCATGGGGAAGGTTCATGTTTGGCAAAGACAATTACAAATGTGACTCCAGCAGCACTGAACAGTTTGCCCAATTTAGTTGGCAGGCCATGTGCAGGGGGCACAGCCAGATCCAGTCCTTGCAACTCCTGCCTTCCCAAAGCACAGCTCATTTGGGGCAGGCCAGGACTGCAGAACCTCTAGCACCTTGCCTGCCTTCTGCATGACCGAAAGCAGAACATCTATGCAGTCTGCACTATGAAAAAACGCACTCAGAGAAAAGAAGGATGTTTTCCTCTGCCCACTCAGAAATGAAGAGATCAAGAGAGAAATCCTGACTCAAGAAAAATGAGCAGGACTTTGCCACTGATTTCAACAGGCCCAGCTTTGCACCCAAGAGTCTGCTCTGAGGTTAAGGAGATAAACGGCCAGCAGCAACAGTCTGGCCTGTTGGCTGATTGCAGAAGTAACAAATGCACAGCTCATTCACAGTGCAGATGTATCTCGCATGCCTCCTGCTTTTCAGAAAGCTGAGGTCTCCATGTTGTTTCTTGTGCAATGGAAAGATGTTAATAATCATGCCTGACAATGTTTAAGAATGGAGATAGAATTCTCACAGATTATCAGTTTGTCAAGGGATGCTACCAGATAGAAGCTTTACTGGGATGAGGTTTGCATTTCAATCAGTGATCTGCACAAAGAGCTTTTAGCTCCTCCATGCATCAGATCTGGGCAGAAGCAGATGTGTGCTGAAGCATCCTTCCAAGATGCCCTGCAGTGCTCAGAGATGCCTGACTCCATCCAGGTCACAGTCAAGGCTGTGAAAGCTAGAAATCATAGATGGCTTTAACTGTAGAAGATGCTGCACTGCAAGGTGAGTAACCTGGGTTTCAGAAAAGCAAGCTGAAAACAACCACATTTCCAGCTATTTATAAAGTGCCACAATAGTACCAACTGGCATAATACTTAAACCTCAGCACTTCTTCAGACCCGAGGTGCTCAGAGCCTCTCATGAAGAGAAGGCAGAAGCACTCAATCTGGCCAGCTTGAAAGGACTCCAAGGGTTTTTCTGGGAGCTGGAGCTAACCCCCAGCATGCAGGTAGAGACAAAGAGTGCAAATAAGTAGGCTACAGTGTCTCACCTCGTCGGAACTGCACTGAGCCCCACACAGATAAACTTTGCTGCAGGCATGCTGCTGATCCCCTAAACTAGGGGCAATTTCAAGGGAACCCTTTGTGGGAGGGCTGTCCCTCCGAACTTCTTCCCAGTACTGTCCTCCCATCACACTTCTCTAGCCTGCAGCCAGCCTGTGAGGCAGGTTAAAGCACCTTCCTCAGCTTGCCAAACAAGCCTAATTAAGGGCTCTTTTTTTTTAGCAGTAATTTCCTAGGCATTATGCAAGACTAATGAACAGCAAGGAGTGGAATGCTCTGAATTAGGTACTTTTCAAAAGGCAGTAGTACCAGTACCAAACTTTGCACAGATCTGAATTTAAAACCAATGCTCAGCATAAAAAAGAGATTATCACACCTTCACTGTTTTGTCTCTTTCTGCAAGCAGAGAAGCTAGACAAATCCCTCCCTCCCTCACCTCCCTGTGAAAACAATTCTTAGATTTCCCTGAAATACTGTGTATCAAGCAGCTGTCTCTTTGCCAAGCTACTGAGCATCTTGAGACTCACTACAGTCTCAAGAGCTGACAAAGCTACCTGTGTGTGTGGTTGAAGAGGCTCTGGGAAAGGCAAGCCACATCCCTGCTTTGGGCCTCGTTTCTACCATCCACAAGACTTGCACAAGAAACAGTGCTGGCCACGTAACTTCCCATGGTCCCGAGGAACTCAGCGCAGGAGCCTGCTGACAGCAAAATCAAATTCTTCTTGCACACAGCACCAACCCTCTGCCACACTTTAAAACAGACCTGAAAATGCCAGCAGCCACGCTGATGCAGTCACAAGACAAAACACCGGCTGCTCTCCATTTGCTCTGCAGGATGCAGCCACCAGGCTCGCATGGCTGTAGATTCAGGGAGCATCTGCTGCGTGTGCTGGGAGTGCCATCCGCTCGGGCACACACACACATGGTCCTCAAGGGCCCACATGCTCACCAGCTACAGCCTCACACCGTAAACACAAGCTGCTGCTCAAGTGCAATGTTTGGCTGAGATCCCTTCCGCCTCTACGGCACTTGAGTAGCTCAAAAACAAGCAGATTGCTGGGATAAATGCAACCAGGCCTTGTTTCTTCTGCTGCAGGTTTCATATCTGACATTTGCCTAGTGCTCTTTCCCATAGCACCCCTCTCCGTGGGCAATGCAGACATGCATGCAGGGAGGGAAGCATCGTTATCCCCATTCCTCAGGTAAGGGACCTCAACACCATCGGCCATGATGTGAAGATAGTATTCCCAGAACAGGAAAGGTAGAAGCCTAGCCCCAGGATCTTCTTGCCTCATGCCCAGCCTCCTCCCTGCAGATCTGGCCCATTTCCCATTGTACGATCCACCACTGACCTAAGGAACAGGTCCTTCTGTATGGCCCTCACTTCACTCTTGGAGTCTGTCCTCTCTTTAATTCTTAGTGGTTTAGACTGGATAACCCTTATTTCAGTTGTTCCATGCAGAATATGCAGTGGGGTCTAGTGAAGCTGGAGTCTGCCCCTCTCTAGTGGTATCCACCCCTTCAACACGCAAAACACAGATCCAGAATTTCATCTGCAGCCACACTTCTGCTGAACACAGCCAGAGAATCACCTGTCTGGTTCTTTCTGGCTAGTGTGACAATATTCTTGCATAGTCCCCCACTACATAATGTGAATATACAGTTTCACTGAACCTAGGCAAGGAACAGGCAGCTGGGAACTCACGGAGGGAAGTGCAAGGGCTGCTTCCTGATTGTATCCCTATGTCTCTCTGTGTCCATTTCTACAAGGCAGGGGAAGAGGAAGTTTGAAAAGGATTTCCCTTTGCAAACCACCAGGTCCTGAAAGCCCCCAGCAAGCACGACCCCAGCACAGTTGTCTGCACCAAACAAAGGGCAGCAATGGCTGTGGCTGAATACATCTGCAGGCAGCAGAGCCTGCATGTATTTGACAGATAAAACCTTAATAGACCAAGCACGCAGCATGGGTTGGCACAGCTGCCACCTTCTCACTGTCTCTCTGCTCTCTTCCACAAAAATGCACAGTTTGTGCTTTGCTGCCTGGGAAAGAGAAGATGCACTGCTGGCTGGGCTATACGCTTTCCCTCGCCTCAGCTGAGCCACCCCAGAGCAAAGGGTTGAGGTTTAACCTGCCCCTCTCCACTCCCCCTTGCTGCCCAAGGGCAGGCCTTGCCCTCCCCAGTTAACACCGATCACCGGTGCTGGTTCCACATCGCTGGTACACAGCCAGTCCTCACAGATGGCTGCAGAGTGGAGTTTTCAATACAAGAAACAGTTGAAACAACAAAAACCCTGCTGAGGCTGATTCAGCTTGCAAGTCTGCATCCCATTAAGCAAGTAATTTTTTCCAGTAGTTGGGCGCAGGAGTAGTGTGCTGGGGCAGGGTTTCCCGGGCCATCGCTGCCCACACAGAATCACCTCTGCCAGCCAAGCTGCCTGCAGCCAGCTTACTCCAAACTGGGCCCATGTTGCTCCTTCTACACTAGGAAACAAGTCCTTGTGAAAACAAGTCCTTATGACAAGGACTTCCAGCCAGTTTTATACTGAAGCCACACTGGCAATTCAGCACATTTCACACACTCGCAGTCCTCTCAGGAGCATGCTGCTGCAATATGAGAGGGGGATTCTGGCCAATGGAGACCTGCCCAAGGCAGTCACATTAAAATCACCTCTTTTGTATCATGTCCCAGTTTTACTCACACCGTCTCACAGACACATCTTGTCCCTTTGAGACATCCTAACTCAGAGTACTAAAAAATTCCCAAAACCTAGTGAAAGCTACAGCTGGAGGAACGGCTCTAGAACTGTTTCTCTCTTCCATCACTGCTGGGGATTTTTTTTGCTGTTCATGAAGTGATGCAGTGTCCAGACAGGATGAGGTTTGTGTCACTCTGCATGTCATCCACAGAAGATGCTAGACTGAAACAGTCATCAGCTGGAAGATTTCAAGCAGGACTTTAAAAAATCACTAATATTTTTAAGGTGAGTAGATATCCCCAGCGACTCGCTCAGATCCCATTGTACATTAGGAGTGAAATTCCCACCCAAAAGGATAGGTGGTAGAAACTGAATGTAATTGCATCTTTCAGGGATTGGCTGCCTTTAAAAACATTGTCTTTAATAATTCCGCTCAGTTGCTTTTAATTTAGCTTGGGAGGCTCTAAGTCAAGGAACAGCTTGTAATCACTACTGACATATATACAGCTCTCTGAAGTTAGACACATTGAGTTGTGAGTTTTAGTAACAATGGGATAAATATTAACTGGCTAACAATTTTGCAATTGTTAAGCAAAGTCTAGAGATATAGGAGTTTGCTTAAAAAAACCAGTTCAGAGGAGTTTGTGTAGTCGTGGGCGTACTTTCAAGTAAAAGTCATAACCAGGTTGTGCTGGAATTGCATGAAGAAGGTGGTAGTAGAATTACCAAACTAAGGATTTCACCTCTGGAGCAGACCAGTGAATGGTTTTGGATTGTAAATGAAGGCTCTTAACCACTGTGCAAACACCTGCTCAGTTACATGAGAAGTCATGTAACTGATCATGCCAAATCTCATAGAGATCACAGAGCTGATGCAGAGACATGGACACATGCAGGATCTTTTCTGTGCTCTGACCCAGTTTCAAATATGGACTACGAAGCTTTGGATGACCCTTGGGTGTTTCACCAAGTACTAACCTTTAGAGAAACCCAAAATGTCCTGCTCACTTTCATCGGGCTCAGCCTCTACACCTAGAGATTTCTGCTGCTTTTTTTCTATTTTATTAGAATCATAGAATGGCAGGGTTGAAAGGGACCTCCAGAGATCATCTAGTCCAACCCCCCTGCAGAAGCAGATTCACCTAGAAACAGTACAAAGCAACGAGCACCCACATAATGAATGTTACAGGCATTTCAAGACTGCTCACAGGCAGTCAACAGCCAGTGCTACACTCATATACACGTGTTCATTTGTCGTTGCCTTCCATGGCAATGGTGCAGTATCCATACCATGGAGAAAAATTGGCCTTGGCTCGTCATCAAATACTTGGCTTTGCCAGATTACAATGTTTTGACTTGGGGTGAATGAGTATCACATTACAGCAGAGTGTCTGATCTAGATAATCTGAAGCCAAAGCAGTGCTAATCTTGCAACGCATATATGTCAACACACTTCCTCAGGACTCCTGGGTTAGGGAATGTGGCTCTTTCCCTTCATCCTGAGGCTGAACAGAAAATACCAAAGAAAAGCTGGCAGAAACTGTAATTATAAATGAAGACATCACAAAACCAGCCCTGCATAAAACCAAGATCACACTCCAGCCTTCAGCTGGCTGCTGAGTTAGAATTACTGAGTAAAGCAAATACAAAATGTATCAGTGTCACTGATAAATACCCCTACAACAAACCACTATAACCAACCTATAAAGTGTTACAGTAAAATAAAAATTGGCAAGCCATACGCAGCCAGGATTTTTTACTTAAATTTAAAACTTGGTTTTACCAATTTCCTGGTACAGGATAGGACTTTTCAGCCCCCATAAAAGTGCACACTTTCATTAGCTATGAGCTACATAATATTTAAATGCTGACATAAAGACTGGATCACCTCAGATATTTTTCTTTCTTTGGGCTAAGTATATATTTTGGAGACGGGCCATTGGCTATCCAGTAAACAGTCTGCTTCACAAAATGACCCGTTTCCTCCCCATGACCATTTACAGGAGATGGTCATTTGCTTCCTGTAAGTAACATTTGTGGAGGAATTTTCCACTGTGAAGTGGGTCAAGAGCCAGCAAACAACCCTGAAGCTCCCTGCCAAATCCCCACGGCACAGCAAGCAAGGGAAAGCCCCCAGCAAAGAGGTGGTGGTGGGAACGCTGCAAGGGCAGCGCCTGCCCAGTCCGCGAAGGACAGATTTTGCTTGACAGGAGGTAGTAGAAAAAGTGTAAGAAAAAGGTATTAAGAGAATCATGTTATTTTCCTAAAGCCCAAAGGCACCAGACTATATAATTGCAGAGTACCTCCCATAGTAGCAGGCTTTGAGACTTGAATCCCAAAAATACGCAGTGTAGTGCTCAGTGCTATCACACCAGGCAAACTCTCACTCATGCTCCTCTTTCCTCTCCCAGCAGTTCTCACAAGTCCTGTTGACTCCATGGGGCCATTTGCCCCCATCGGTTTCTGCAAGGTTAGGTTCACACTAAAGAAAAAAAAAAAAACAAACTCAAATCCTTCCAGCTTTCAAGTGTTACTGTAGTAATGGGCAAGGATTTCCAGCACGAGAACAAAGGTCTTAACAGCACTCTTTGGGAAGAAGAGGGCCACCATAGTACATCAGATGGGATCAGACCAACAGTCAGCCTAGCCTAACCCTGGTTCTAACACTGGCCAATTCATGACATCAAGGGAAGGAAGAGCAGGTGAAGACAATGGAATCAGGAGGAAATCAGTGGCAGGTTTCATCATTCCTTTGGAGGTGATGGAGGAGACCCAAGACTGGATGACAGATGAAGGTACTCAACAGAGGAACATTACCTGTGGAGCTAGTTAAATCCTCAACTTTCTCCCTGTCTGCATCCAACGGTCTCTTTGTCACAGACATTCCTTGTCTCTATGAGGCACAACTTGCCTCAAGCACCAGTCTGTTTGGAAGGTACCCAACCTGCTGTGAATGCCCTTGCACAGATTACAAAAGTGCAAAATGCCTGACATACCAAATACTTCAGATTTAACACCTATAGTCCATCTCTGACAGAAAACATCAAAATCCAGTTGAGCACTTGCATATCTTGGATTTCCAGATATCCAGGAATCCCAACAAATATATATATGTCTAGCTTTCCCTCAGATAAAACTTACAGGTGGAAGAAAGGACATATCTAGAGGGAAGTCTGCTTAGAGTGGGGCAGGACGAGGGGAATCTTGGTATTGGACCTGACTGAAAAATGGCCATTAGATATTGAACAATATGAGTCATTGGGAACATTTTGACAAAATGATGAAATGACTTGAGTCTTCAAGCCAGTCTGAGGTATCAGGAAGAGCAACAAGTGGGTGCTCTTGTGAGATAGCTTAGCATTGCTGCAAAATCCAACAGTACTCCTAAATTGCAGTTGGAATTGAACAATTACAGCTTTGTACTTTCAACCAAGGACACCACACCTTGTCTTAAGTGTCTTCATAATGTTTTCTTCTGTCCCTGGGAATGCCCTTTGTCTGCTATGGCAGCTGGTTTTCTTCCATGAGCTGATCTCATACAAACTGTAGCCTCACTGGGGGTTGTGATGTGGTCAAACATAATGAAGAGTAGCCACAGCAATCTCTCGTTGTGATCTTACTGGCATTTGGGCAAAGATCTCCATAAAAGTTCAGCTAGTGGTTGATGAGGATGCTAAAAAGTAACACAGCTTTTAGTCACTGATGTGAGGAGGAGCTGGTAGCTACTTTTACAACATTTTGAAGAGAGAAATGCTGACTATTAAAGTGAAACTTTTCTGAAGAAACACAATACAAATAAGGATAAGCAGTCATGTAGTAAAGGACAAGAAAGCAGCAGTCTTGAAAACTATTTGTATTCACTGTTGAACATCAGAGCTGTTTTGCAGCTTTTCTGTCTCAGACCCAGAGAGGTAAATAATATGTTGTGCTATAGCTGTTTGTTCTTTAGGACAAACATGGAATATTATATCTTCATTTAAAGACATTATCTTGAATGCTTATGAGGTGTTACTTACAAGGAGAAAGCACGCATAGTAAGGAAAGCCATATGTTACAGATAATAAAGGAAATATAGCTGAAGTGTTAGCAAAGATTTTCATTACTACAAGAAAGAGGACTTAAATCTCTAATTAATTTCTGAAAGACTCTCAAAAGCATGTATACAGAAAAATGCATCCAATCATTTATGAATCCTGTTCTTGGTCTGTTGCATTAGATTTGGCTCCTAATCCCCTCTTTGTTGCCTTTTCAAGTATACTTTGTTCTGTGTAAATTATCTTCTGAGCAGCATCCTGCTAAATTTCTTTACAAATACATTTCAAGTAACCATTTAAAGCCTCTGAAAGATGTATGTTTTTGGAACTAATCCAGCTCTCTTGATCATCACAGGAGCAGTTACAGTTGAAAGAAAATAAAAAGAGCCTGTCAATGTCTGATTGAGGTAAGAATTAATCAGCCTTCCATTCACTGCACAGATGAGTTTTATCACTTCTTTTTCTGTTTGAACATTGTTGCATCATTTATTCACTCATATTGCCTTCTGGATGAAGAGTGATCTGGAAAATTTTTACAAAAATGCTGTGTTTACACAGGGCTTCTTAGTACAGGCTTTGAACCCATAGAATCCAGCTGGAACTCTGCTGTCTGTGACATTTGCCATACGTAGTTTTAGAGACTAACATCAAAGAAAGTAACCTGCAGTTCTCAGCATCTCGTGTGGCCTTAGCTGAGCTGAAGGGCTCTGTCAGCTGGCATGGCTTCAAAGTGCTGTTAGAATTACTTTATACCAAAACAATCTAATCACCACAGTCTGCATCCAAGATGGGCTCTCATATATTATTATATAGTGAAGAAAATAACTGTGGCATCACTAAAGATCTGAAGAAATTCTCAAACTGATCACTGTTGTGTAAACCCCCTTACATAGCAGAACATTAAAACACTACGATATTTCAAAGCTGGAAGAAAGAGAGCTTTAGAAGAGAAAACCATGAGATATCTAACATTATGAAAATTCATCATATGAGAGAAAAAGCAGCTTTAAATTTGATGGCACTTCACTGTCCTCCCACACAGTCACCAAGCATGAGCAGCCCCTTCACTGCCAGCCATTGTCCCAGACCCACCACCAGCATTTTTATATGTCTGTCTTGAAATAGCCTTCTCTTACATCATATGCAAGAGCTACATGCCAACCACACAGAAACCACAGTCCCCTCTATTGGGGTCTACATACCTCCAGAAGAAGCTGCAGCAAGGGCTAGAGAGCCTTGTCTACCTGCACCACTTGCCATTGACTGCCACATCTCTCTTCTTTCAGGCCCGTTTCTCTTCACCAGGTAAGGCTCACAAAGCACACTGCAAGAGACACATTCCCCAAAAATACATCAGCTTCACAGTAAAGGAAGTTACAAACACATCTCATGTAGCACACTTCCAGATGAGAGAAGCTATAGGAAGTTATAGCTCAGATTACTTGTGAAAAATTATGCACTTCCAGACCAGCCTATGTGTTCTTAAACTTCAACCTAGAACTGCCTCTCTGTCTGAATCACATTTCTGTTATGTTTTCTTGTTAGTAACTAGTGCATGCTTACAGGCTGGCTCCAGTATTAAGAACAACATGCTTTTCACCAGAAAGAAAAAACAAAAACATTCAGAAGGACTCAGTTTAACCAACCTGATTGACAGCTGGGCAGCATCTCAGTAATTTTAAGACTGTCTTATAAAGCCAATCTTGCTCTCATAGAGGATGGGAGTGTAAGACTGGAGAGCCCGCTGCCATCATTCACCTTAATTTCCCCAGGCCACAGAAAGTGCTTCAGTTTCAGTTTGCAGATTCAAACTTGCTTCATTTCTCTCTAACAGCTAAACTGTAGCCAGGCTTTATAGCAGATGCCTCTTCTCTGAGGATGAGTCGAATCAGAAGGTCCAGGATGGCTTGGTAAGTTATATCCTCAAGGCTCTCCATTGATAGATTTACATTTGAAACAGCACCAGTGATTCTGGCTCTCTCTCACCTGCTCTGAGCAAAATGGATAGTGTCTGATGGTTCTATGGTACACAGAGTCCTTACAGTAGAGGTTCCACCTCATGCTCAGGTATCTTAGGGCAAAGTATCAAAGGCCACTGATGTGGGATAGCTTAATAGGATCCCTGGCCAAGTTCATGAAGCATTTTGTATTCTTTGTATACAGAGAACAAGGGTCTCATGCTCTGCAGTTCCCTTTGTCCCATGGCCAAGGCTTCGCTGAGGGAACATGATGCCAGCTATAGCTACCAAGCATACTGTTTACCCCAAGATAATTCTCTTTAGGAGAGTTATTCACCACAGAATGTGGGAACCAGCACCATAGGCAGACAAAATCTCTGCCATTTATTCTGACTTCAGCCCTGACCATCCACAATCAAGAATGAAACTCGAGTTGGCAATTTGGTTGCTGACACACAGAGCATATCATCTCATCTCGTCTCTCTGCAGGGCTATTAAAAAAAATCCCATACAAATAGAATTTTTAACAAAGCCCCCACCATGTCTAACCAGCAAACAAATCAGACAGAAAGTGGGTTTCCTCACCAGGATGCAGGCATCTAGCATTTAAACAGCTATTTGACCATCCCATTTTTTTTATTTCAGTGGAGAGAAAAGATTCAGGATATTTTTGAGTCTCCCAGTGCATTTATCTAAGAAGTGAGACATCCTGCTTGCTTCATATTTCTATTTCCCTTTATCTTCTTCAGTTCACACAGATTAGCATTGCCAGTAGATTGTTTGCAATGCTGACTAAAGATCATCATTGTAGGAACACTGGGACAAAAAGGATCCTCTGCAGCTGCCACAGCCATAAAATAACCACTTTGGAAGTATTTCAGCTTTCAGCATAAGCACAGTGCAGCAGCAATGCTGCTTGTTCTAACTGACCGTGTCCACAACTAATTCTTTACAAAATGTGTGGTAGCTCAAGCTAGGGACTGAAGGCTCCACCATTCATTGACATTGACTGTTGTTGAAAATTATCCTACCAACTCTTAAGTCTTTTGCATTTGAGACAAACATTTCTCCAAAGGACTTGCTTATTATAATGAACTTATTTATGCAACTGTCTTGTTTTAGGGTCACTATCTTTCACAAAATTAATGCATACACAATTTTAAATCATGGAATCCAGACTCAGAAGTCCAATGAGATGCACTCATTGAGAGCAAAGAGGAACTTGAAAATTTAAACTCATAAGCAGATGATGAAGCAGCAGTGCTCCAGGCCCCAGCCCTGTTCTGTGGGAAGAAACACGGAAATCTACCATGCTCTTCCTCAGGTTGCCCCTAAACATCTATCTTCCCCTTTCCATCCATGTGTACTCCCAAGTGAAACACATCTAAGTATACCTCCTATTGAAAAGACACAGGAGTGAAACTGATAAAGATGTCACTTTTGGTTTGGGGTCTTTGGTGTTTGTTTTGGTTTGGTTTTGGGTATTTTCAAATCACCCGTCAAAACAACAAAATAAATCTATGAAAATGTAATTTTATTTTAAAACTTAAAATCGGTGAGTGGACTTATTTACAATGACCTTGCACACTAAAGGAACTCAGTAGCAGCAGTCGGGTTCTTTGCACCAATCATCTTCCTGAGAGTTACCAATTAACCCCAGAGGTTCTCTCTTGATTGCTGGAGAGAGTGCTGTGCTAGATCAAAAATGTCTTTGGAAATACATTAAGCTAATCCACAACAAAAAACCTACTCAGCCTGGAATATCTTTATAAAAGAAGTTAATCAGAAATGGTCTTAGTGGGATGGCCGCTCCAGACTTACTCTTCAAACTCCTGCTGTGATTACTTTTCTACTCCCTCTCAGTTTTCTCTGTTGCTCTGTCTGCTTCAAGCATATGCAACATGCACATAAACCCAATCCAACAAATCTTTTCCACCACCATGTCCTGATTTTGGTGTGGTGATGTGTGTAAAGGAGGGAGGATCAACTCCTACTTCACACAGGATTTGAACTCTTTCTGGCAGCCTTCTTAAAGGGCAATGCCATGCAGCCCAGCAGGGTTTCTCTGGAGCCCCAGCAGCAGCAGCGTCCCAGCTTTAAAAAAAGGAAACAGAGATATCAGAAACCCAATTTAGATAAAGTGACACAACAGAATGATGACAAACAGGATTAGCACCTTCATATCTTGGTTCCTTGGTAAATACAAGTTACTTGCCTTAATTCCCGTCCCTCTGAAGATATGAGTTCATTTTTGCTTTCAATCAACTTTCATGTGAGATATTGAAGCACTTGGGAATAATTCATGATTAAATTAATTTAACACAGCGTAAATCCTCAATAGTAGCATAGGTACATACCAGAATACAGAATGAGGACCCTAGCATTAATCTGCTAGTATCTGAAAGCACCAGCAACAACAAAACCTAGCTCAGTACAGCTTAAAATCAGGCCCATCCAGCTGGGCAGACAGTGCACAGTTGACTGAGAACTTCCATACAACCAGCCTTAGAAGAGTTGGAAGCTGAAGCCATGGAGCCAGGTTACCTTGTAGAGGCTGGAGAGAAGAGCATTGCCCAGATTTGATGACTCAGAACTGTCTGGCAGAAGGGTGGTAGTGCTACAAAGATTTCTTCGTGCTTTTTCAGTTTCATTCACAAGGTTAGGGATGCTTGTTATGCATATTTACTACAAGAGTATTCTCCAACCACTCCCTATCCATGTGGTAAAACATTATTCCATGAATCCAAATTAATCTGTACTAGGAAGAGATCCGAACAAGTTTCTTCTGTAGGGAACTCGCATTGCTACTGTAATTTCACAGAAAATGAGGCAAATTTATTTCTGCTTTTAAAAACAACCAAACAGAACAAAACCCCGTAACCCCAGCCTAAAACCAAAGCAACACCCAAACCAGAAATGTGCTGTGAGTCACCTAATGCGCACCAGGGAATCCCCAGGATTTCTTTGATTAGAGCCTGTATCATGGATTTGCATACAGACACACAAAAGGGACCCAAGCTAGGAAGAAACACTCCCTCTTTCACTTGAATGAGTACCAACTGCTGATGAGCAGTTGAGCTCATATGAGCTGTGAGATGCAAATGGATCTCAAAAGACTGTGGGTCCATCTGCAAATTATTTACTCTGCAGAGGGAGTGACTTGCAGCAGCATTTGTTCTGCTGGGGAGAAAAGCAACTCACAGGGAAACCATGTAATAACCCAGCATTGTAATCCTTCAAACCAAAACCAACAGAACCCACCAAACTGGGACTCGCAATGAGAATGCTTTAATCTCACCTGTGCATGCCAGAGCAGGCTGGGACGCAGACAGGACACTGCTGAGTTACAACACTGTGCCACAGTGGGGTAAGGCTTGCTGCTGGAAGCAACTCCAAATGCACTGGCTGCTGTCATGTGGCAAATACCTCACCAGAGCCCAAGGAAAGCGCTGGATGATGGGGTATTAATTTACACTTTGAGATGCTGCAGCCAAGCAAGGGACTAGGAGGGCAGAGAAAGTGACCAGAGGGAATAGTTGCTCAAGAATGAGTTGGAGATGTTAAGATTTGAAAGTCCAGAGGGAGCCTCATCACTGAGCAGCTCTTCTGCACAGGGAACCAGAGAAGGCAAGAAAGCCTGGGAGCTAAGGAGTTACAGGGGTAAGGCAGGAAACCGAAACAACTTACCTGCAACAGAACTTGGTCAGCCCAGTTATAGCTCACATGAAACAAAGTCTGAGCTTTAGACTAAGATTTCCACTGCTTTTTCTCCCATGTTTCTGGGTCCACAGAAAGCTTACCGCATTGCACTGTGTTATTTCTTTATAAAAAAAAGGAATAATACAGTTTAGCTTGTCTGAAAGCAGGGAACAAGATCAGCCCTGTTAATTCAAATAACAGTGAAGGGTCGTGAAAGACCACATCACATCAGCATTTCTCTGTACAGTGCTCTCAGAAAACATGGGAAAGTAATGTTGACTTTAACAGCTACGTGCATTTATCTTGGTTGTAGCTGTATCAGGTTGCTACATGCCACAGAAGAGTGGGGAAGGCAACATGATGCTTGGTGTCACGTTGTACTGCAGTTCAAAGGAAGTCAGCTTCTGTACAGGAGAAAGCACTTAGCTGGGAACAACTGGTATGTCCCATAACGGCAGCCTGGGCTGGGAGCGCTGGGCTGGCCCCAGCTGGCCAACGGCTGGTTAGCTAGGACAGGAAAAATAAACTGCCTTATTTCATAGTTTACCTCTCTGTGTCTAAACAGCGTCTACTCATCTAAGTTTTCTGCTTAAAAATAGTTAAAATTAGAAAAAAAAAAAACCCCAACCCTGAATTGAAACAGCTACCAGAAGAAAACACAGTGAGCAAATCAGAGTTGCCAGACAATATTCCCAGGCACCAATACAACTGGATGCAAAGGCAACTGCAAGAACAGTAATCTCAAAATAGCAATGTTTTATAGGTCATGATGCGCTAGGCCTCACTTAGATTGCTGACACCTCTCACTACAGCACAGCTGCTAAGAAACACTAGAAATGTACCTGCAGCAATGCCAGGTCTTACCATGGACTAAGTGTAGTTATGTATATTTAGCCCATTCTTGTAGCCTGTGTTGAACACTGTGTTGTCCCAATGAACTGGAGTGCTGTCTTACCTGAGCTAACCAGCACAGAGCCAGCCAACGTATGCCTGACATATTTTGGCTGCCAGACTTTACATCTGCTGGCCTACCAGAATACCACTTTTTTATTTCTTTTGCTTGCTCAGACAAGTTGTAAGTTACTTGCTGCATTTCATACCACTTCAGATGGAGCTGTAACAGCAAAAGAAAGATCAAGTAATATCTGAGATCAAATACTACTCTGTAATCTCAGTGCATTGGTCTTGATTTGATATATTATCTGAAAGGATAGTTGACAACGGAGAAATTGGAGATTAGGTGATTTCCCTTTTCATTTCTAAAGAGCTTCATGTGACTTCACCCCACAATGACAGCCTGTACTAACTGTTGCCTCAAAGCATGTCATTGTCTACAAGAGGGACTGAGTGGGGCAGCGAGGGAGGCACGGCTAACCCTATTGTACAGAAAGGGAAACCTGGACATCCAAGGGCACCTACTGAAACCAGGGATCATTCTCCTGGCAAGAGTGGAGCTCCAAGCACATGCCAAGTCCCTAAGACAATAGTGATATCCTGCCAACCCTCCATTCAAACTGGATGACTCCCTTAAAAACTGTTTGGTCAGCAAACCTCACGAGCATCCACTGCCCCTGGAGATGTCCCCGCTGCAGATGCTCATGGCAGGTAGAGCCTCAGGCAGAAGTCACTGCTGGTGCTGAGTTCCCGTGTTGGTACCAGTGGGGCTCATAGCACAAAGCTCACTTTGAAGAATGAACCAAAACCAAGCTGCGGCTGAGCAGAAAACCTCACTCCAGAGACACTCAGGAAACAAAGACGTTAAAGCACAAATATCCAAACCTGTTTCCACAGAAGAAGCCTCCAACAAGTGGCTGTGATGATATTAGAGGGCTGTGAAACACTTGTCAAGGATTAATCTCTTTTTTTGGAGAAGCTCACAAACAACATCTACAGGAAAACAGTTGCTGTAAACTTCACAAGTCCAGCTATACACAGAAGTTCTAAACATAAAAATAGCAGCTCCAAACCCAATTCATTTTGACTGGAGGAGGCTGAGTACCTCCAGCAACAGATTTTATGAAACCTCTGTAAAAGCAGATGGTTCTGCTATGAAGGCAGACTCATGAGCCATATCCAAACCCCTCCCAGTCCAAGACAAACAGAAATAAACTGGTTCTCAAAAGATGAGTGTCCAGAGAGGATTGGTGCTATATTTGTTTAAAGCCACTCCTTCAGCTACACTGGCCACAAACAATATTTCTGAAGCACAGTTTCACCTGAAGAGCCATGAAACTGGGATTTACAGCACCATGCTCCTCTCGCTTGGAAGACAGTCTTCCTAATCCCTGAAGCTCTGCTGCCTTACTCCTGTTATCAGAACTGCCAAGGAGGTCTTGGGGTACAGACTGCAACTACTCCTCCACGCCAGCTCCCTGACCTGGCTTTTTGAGCTCTCTTAGAGCCCTATAACTTCTGTTCCCAGCAGCCACGGCCTTGACAGGAGCAGATGCTTTCACAGTGTCCATGAGAAACAGACTGTCCAGCTGCTCCTCATCCAAATCTCTGAGGGACTCAGAGAAGTGTTTGATCTTCACCAGCGGTTTTCAGGGAGGACTGTCACCCCACAACCAGTTTTCAGGTTCTCACAACCCTGGCAACAGAAAGACACATGTGTGGAACTGAAATGTGTTCGCATCAGCTGAGGTTTGGGCCATGGAAGTGTTCTCAGGTGGCAAAACATAACCAGCTTCAAGTGTCCGCATGACAGCACATGAGTATCAGTCCTGCCTGATGCTCGTCAGTGAGTCATCTCAGGTGCACTTCTGAGGGGTGACAGATCTCTTTAGGCATGCTTTCCTCCCCCCAGGCACTTCTCTGGAAAGAAGTGAATTCATCTAAACTGTATCTGCGAAGTCTCTGCTCCCAGGATTTATTCTAATCTCAAACATCTGAATAACTGCATCAAACACTTCTGTGAAACACCATCAGCAACACATGCACTTCTTTCTGATGTCAAGGCCATCTGAAGCCAGACAAGTTACATCTGTTCACTAGAAAGCTGGCTGGCTATGTTTGCATGGGGAGAAAAAAAATGCAAGGACAAGGATGCATTGTGGGAAGGGTTACTGAACTGGCAGAGAAGAAAGTGCAATTTAGTGACAAAATAAAGGCAACACAAGTTGATTCTTCAATTATGCCAATGGGCACTGGAGAGGACTCAGACTGATTCCTGCAGGAGCAAAGCATGCTGACTGCTGAACACCTGTAAATTGATCCTACAGGCACAAACAGTGCTACTAACACCACGTGCAAAAAATGCAAACTAGAGCTCTCTAAGGCGCACGGGCTGACTGCAACCTGTCCCAGCCCTACTCAATGTGCCACAGAGCCACTGGCACACTAGATTTGCAAACTGGACTCGCACCGGTGGTCTCAGAGAAAGGTGACAGGCTAAGGACACCTGCACTGTCTGATGGGCTTCAGGAGAATGGGGGTAGTTACAGCTGCTACTGGTATCTCTGTGGGCTTCCCCTGAGGGTGGAGACGCCAGGGCAGGAACTTCAGTGGAAACACAAATGAGACTTTCCCTCATAACTCTGGACAGGAATTTCCTCTTGAATGCCTGGCTATGACCAGCAGCTCTCTTTTCCAGCTTTCTGATTTCACACCCTTACTGGGTCCCCTTTTGTCTTTCACACAATGTAACTCAGAGTCTGGTGGCCCCTCACTCTAAGGGAGAGGCCTTTTGTCAGTGCCTGTACAACCCTTTCTAGGGATCGAATAGGCCAGTGTTTTTCCTAATCTCTAAACAGAAATGAGAATGCAGACAAACTGCCATTTGACCAGTTATGCAAAGCAAAACCTCCTTCAGTGAGGTATAATTTGTGGATTAAAGTTTTTTCCCTTGAGCTCAATGCAACCTAAAAATCTCTTCTGGCAGCTTATCACAATTTAGCTAACCTCAATCCTTCAAAGGCTTCTCTATCTCAGCACACCAAGGAAGGTCTTTGTCAGGGACTTTCCAAAAGCCCTCGGCAAACCTGCTGCAACTCAAGGTACAGTACAGGCTTCTGAATTTCACAAAACATCTGAGATGCCAGAGTGAGAAGTGAGGGGTTGGATGTCAGGAACAGAACAAGCCTGGGCACTATTTCACTTTGAAACTTTGTGCCAGTCACCTGGAAACTCATCACATTGTTCCAGGAGCTTGGAAAACGGGAGGCTTCAGTTGGAGTACATACAGGAGCACATCCTCACATCCAGTCTTGATGGGGTCCTGGAGAGGTGACAGCAGCTCCCTTGGGTAGACTGGAACTGGTCAGTGAAACAAAAATGATGGAAAAGAACTCATGAATTCCCTCACAACTTACAGCTGTTTCTTCACAGACTACCCTTCTTTCACCCTTAAGACATGTATGAACATGAGACTAAAACATGTGCAGTCCAAGGGATTAATCAAAAGATGCCACGGGTTTGTGGGGACGAAGCAGGCTACATGCCTGCAGTAACAAAGGACATAAAGAAATTGCTGTTAAACACTGTCACAGCCGTCCTTGGTAATTTTTGTGTATTCACAATAGCTCTGTATTGCAGGCCTCTTTAAAAAACAGAGATTATCATCACGTAATCTTACCAGATTCACAAATGAGACCGCACTTATGAAATTATCTGAGAGTCAGAATAGGCAAACAGTATTTTCATTAAGTTCATCTAGAGAGCAAGATAAACTCTGTGACCATCAGAAAATGCCTTCACATTGACTTACTTGCAATGGAGCTACATCTTGCTAAACAACCCAAATTTAGTTGCTGTCTCAAGCTCTATGAAAATATATACATGTCTCCTTCAAAAAGCAGGACATCACATACAAGTACTTACTAGCACACACAGAGTTAACCTCTGTGCACTGCCTTCTTAAACAGAACTGGTTTTGAGATGTATTTGTTTAAACAAGTTAACAGAAATGTCAGAGGCCATTTCACTGACTGCACATGACGACAGCCTTCTTCCTCCTCTATCAGCAGAGAACAATTACAGACTGGGAAACAAGGGCTTACTAATGTTGAGTCAGAGCAGGAAGATCAGTCCAGAAAATACATATAAATGAAAGAAAGGACAGACTTTGCATTCTGTCTCCACTTTCTTCCCTCAAAGAACATGAGCTAAGCAGAGACTGCCTCTCCTACTCTGGCATGAAGAGCCCCATAGAAGTACGTGGCACATCAACAGCTTCATCTGTTCCCACAGCTCCCACGCGGTAGTAAATCAGCTGTCTGGATATACCTAGCTAAGGCCAACAACGTCTGGTTATCTCAGGGCAAAAAACTGTTTTCCAGGAGTATCAGGAAACAGCATACTGACCAAGGATGGGCCTGTGTATAAAGCACAAGAGCTCTTGGATCTAGTCCAAGATGAGAAGCTCCAAGTCTTTCTACGGCTGCACAGACAAACCACACTGGCATTTCCCTCTAGCTGCAAGTCTGAGCGCAAGGGACAGGGGAGGTCACCATTCCTCACCTTCCTGAGGGACTCAGGGCCAAATGCTAAGTGTTGGGCATGATAAAGGCCTGCAGAGAATTCCATTTTCTTTGACTGTAAGAGCCATCTCTTCAATGTTTAAGTGCATATACTTACTAATAATCATGCACACACAGGACTCTATCAGCACCAAAAACAACTGGCAAGAACTGTGAGAGGCTCTACAGCACCTTTCCCTACTTAAATGGGCAAGCCATCCTGCAAACAGTGCCAACTGTCCAAACCTCTCTAGATTTTAACAGCAGGACTTACAACAAACTAACAAAAGAAACACTGCTTCTGAAATATCTGATTACATGTTTAATTTTGGGGGGTTTCAGGAGAGGATAAAGCCTAGGTGAGAGGCAATAAGTTACTCTAGCACAGTACTGTTCCATTTCTTTCCAAAAAAAACTATAAATAACTGAATACTTCCATCTCTTCCAGAACACTAGTCCTGCTCTGCCTTCCTCTCCCTCAAGCAAAGATGTCACACATAGGTCACTCTTAAAGTCAAGAGACTTGTCTAATTCTCATTAAGGAAAGCACAGGGTTCTGCAAAGCCAGGAGAGCTACAGAATTCAAGGGAAGACACAGCCTCATTCTGCAAACAGACTTGTTTACGTTGTGGCTTTTCTAGAAGTGTACTGTAACACATAGCCCTGACATGCATGAAACAGCCCCAGAATCACAGCTCACGCAGGTGGTACTGCCTGGGCCCTGAGGGTTCGGCATCCAGGGCACCACTGAGCCTCCTGGATGGGGCCTGTCTCTTCCCTGCTCAAGTAACGTGCAAGAAAGGCATTCATCCAACTCTTACATTTCACTTTGGGCTCTTCCATTGTGCTGAAATGGTTGTGCAATAAAACGTTACCTACCTTACCTACTTAATTCTCCCCTGAGGATCCGCTCTGCTTTTAACATCCTCTCCCTGGTCTCACCTCCCTCCCTGGGCTGTTGTGCCAATTAATTAGTTAATGTTTGCAAGGTGCTTTGAAGATGAAGAGTGCTAAGTACTCAGCATTAAGCATGATCATTATAAAAATACTGCAGGCTCTGGCAGCACACTTCAGGCAGGCGAGGATTACATTGAAGTTGCCTTATCCTTTTGCCTCAGAACCACCATCACCTGCAGCACCTTTCACTTACTGTGAAGCACACAGCGTGTCTCACCTTACAGCTCAGTTATAAACCAGCTCTGGCCAGCCCCACATTGCATGGCAGGGCAGAAAGGCCGTCTGTCGGTCATGGGGCACAAACCCCACTGCTGCAGCACATTAAGCAGCAATTTCGGCTTCCTGTCAGGACAAATCATTCCCATGACGTCCCCAAATTCAGCGATGGACAGGTGAGGACCTCAGGCAGATATGGCCAGACAGGATAGGAGCTGAGCAGGGGCTTTGTCTGGACAGGACTGCAGCACAGGAGCCTGCTGAGCAACGAGCTAGGCATCAGGCCTGCAGGAGGCTGAAGAATGCCAATAGCTCTCTGCCTTCCAGATCCATGTCTTTGTATTTTTTATATATAAAACAGACAAACACATAGTTTAGGATTTCCTTGGTAATCAGGGAAATGCAGGAAAACATTTTTCTTCTCCCTGCCAGTGCAAGACTGTTGCCTGTTGATGTTTTACACAGCCAAACCCTCTTTCCTATGTATTTTCTTTCAACTTACAGTTGCTATTCTTTATATACAGTGTACACCCTAGACAGAAACAAGCTGCTGATCAAGCTAGTAAACAGGTACTTGTTACTCTATTTGTATCAAAAAGAAATAAGAAGCTTTTCTTCAGAACTGTAATACTACCAAGATCCCTGAAGTGCTGAGCTGCTTTTCCCCAGCCCGAGCACCAGCCACCTTGCAGCAGCAGCTTGCGCTGAAAGCCCACTGAATTAGTGACAGGACAAGTAAGGGGAAGTTTATTAACAAATGAATTCCTGCTATTACAAACCACTTCCACTGCACTACCAGGCTTTTAAAGGTTCACAGCAGGATAAGCCATCTCCTTTCCTTCCCAAGAGTGCAATTGAAGGCTTGATTTCCATGATTGCTGAGCTCTTACTGCAGCTCCCATTAGCTGTGGCAGAAGCCGAGAGTGTTTAGCTCTTCTGAAACACAACAGTTTGATGGGTAAAGGGGGGGCTGCACAACCCTACTCTAATGATCAAGATGCATCCAGTAAGTTTCCACTTCTGATGTGAAGTACAAGCACATGTTGAGGGAAGACTGTTGCAGGCTGTGTTTATGGGCTTTGACAGGGACAGCCTTGAGCAGGAATGGGAAGAGCCAGCACCTGGCCAAGGCCTCAACTCCAGCTCTTGCTTTAGTTACCTGCAGTAAAAAGCAGGCAGGAGCAGGCAGAGCATACCAGGTCTGGGGTACCTTGGGACATGTCTGATCACAGTCTTCACCTGCACCAAGACAAATGGAACAACAAGCTGATGTGCTCATGAAGGGCTGGACCTCCTGAAGTTCTACAGCAGCAGCAATTTCAGCCCTAAATTTAACTGGCAAGGGGAATATTTGATAGACATCTGCCCTCAGTTAGAAAGTGCTTTAGAGAGAAAGCAGATTCTTCAAAGTAATTCTCTCACATCACATCCTCCTTCTTATCTAGATGCTATATTACCAACCCAGCTATTGATGCTCCCCAGGGATTTAATTATTCACAAGAAATCACTGTTTGCTGCAGCCAGCTGACAGTGCTGGGCAAGGTCTTCTGG
The DNA here is from genome assembly GCA_013401255.1 of Urocolius indicus. Taxonomy (NCBI): domain Eukaryota; kingdom Metazoa; phylum Chordata; class Aves; order Coliiformes; family Coliidae; genus Urocolius; species Urocolius indicus. Next base: position 66,988 of record WBNH01006188.1, on the reverse strand, counting down.
GATCAGGCTCCAGGCTGCTTTATGGCTTGAAGGAAATCACATGAAAATCACTCTTCTGGTACATGATCAGATAAATGCAGTCAGTAAGCACAAACTTGAAAGCTCTTCACTGAAGACGGGGTAGTGTGTTGGGTTTGGTTTGGTTTTTTTTCAAATGCTGATATGAACTATTAAGTAAAAAAAACCAAATAATGAAGCACTTCTTCAGTCTCTAACATCTGCCAGACTCATACAGGCTTCTGTGGGAGGTCTGTTTGAACAAGGCTATTTTCAGCTATCCACCTGGAAAAAAAAAACACACACAAAGATAAATAAAGAGGATTTTGTTTCAGTATAATCTAGTCCCACCACATGATGCTGACTGATTTGTGATAAGATTTCCAGAGCTCAGCAGGTGTTTGGGGAGTGGCTGCAGCAACCCGTTCAACACAACAATACAGAACCACAAGAGATAGATCCGAAACAGAGGTTGGTGGAAAAAAAGTGTTGGCAGTTAGGTGTGGAGATGAATGATGAAACTAGATAAAACTTGTGGCAAACATGAATTGCAGTAGAGAAATTAAATTCTCTTTCTCAGAGAGGGCAAGTCCCTGTTACAGGGTACTTCACCACCACACCAATGATCACAGGTCTTTGCATATTCCGACATACTGGGACAACCATTTGAAGACTCCCGGAGTCCTAGGCCAGAACACAACTCACAGTACAGTTTGTCCACTTACTTCTTCCATATCATTGCTACTACATTCAGCAACAGAAAGAGGTTTTATTCCTTCTCTTCCAGAGCTCCCGTTGCCACAGAGAAGCTGATCATCAACGGCAGAGCAATGATAGAAATTCAAGCAGAACCAATCCTTTACTCTTTACGGAAGCCAAACACCAATAACCTCAGCTTGCTGTTGGTGCTCAAAAGCCAAAGTTCCCTGAACTGAGACCTTCTGGCTGTCGGATATTTCAGAATGATGTGCTAAATATAGACATGACCCCATAAATATACCTCAGGTGCTCTCTGCATCCAGCAAGACACCATGGGTGGACCAGCTGGACACATTTGTTTCAGCATTGTGTCATGTATAAGATAAACAATACATGCTTATATAAATCTGCTACACTGCTATAAAGGCTGCTGTACTCCAGAAACAGCTGTAGAGAAACAGCAATTACAGCAGCAAGGTTGCTAAGGTCTACCAAGTTCAGAAGAAATGATGTTAAAGAGATAACATGGGCTGAAGTTACCAGGCAGGAAAGAGGATGGACAAAGAGTTCCTGCATGTAACACTGGCTTCCCCCTTGGAAATAAAGCAAGCACCGTTTTGCACAGTTCCCTCTTGACTCTTCCAGAGACGGCTTCACGGGACATGGGGACAGGAGGCACCCTCACTGCTCCTGACCCGGGAGCCGACCTCCCCTCCTCCGGGGGGGGCCCATCCCACCGCAAGCAAACCGGAACAGTTCCCAGCAAGACTTGCACGGCGCAGGAACCTCTTGGGCAAAGGAGCAGAACATTAACTTTGAAGATTTTTTCCACAGAAGCTGGGGTTTATGAATGTTAGGTCCTTTTATTTTCTGTGCAAGCCATTTTTGATTCTTGCAAACTCTTCTGCTTTATTACTGGAATTGGAGCAGACTGTTCAGGGGATGCACATACTCGGCAGTGCACTGAGTTTTGCTCCTTAAAGGGAAAGACCAAAACCAAATCAAAGACACTCACTATGGAAAATTGTGCTTTGTCTGTGTATAGATGTTAAATACTTTGGAAGATGTCAAAATAAATTGGTGTGGGAAACTGACAATTGCAAAATAGCACAAGAATTAAGTTATTTTTGTCTGAATCCTCAAAATCTCGTGCAATGTTCTACTTTCTAATGTAAGGGAAAAGAAATTAAAACAAAAACCACCACAGACAACTCAAAAGAGCTGATGGCTGATGCTCCTCCAACGAAATCTGCAACACAATGGCCTGCCCAGCCCGTCCGAGCGCCACACTCCCTGCCATGACCTGCACATACAAGGACTATAAACCTGGTTGCTACTGTAACGATGAGTCATCGCATAACCCAAGTGTCATTTGCAAAGGGATCACCCTCTCCTGGTTTTGCACTTCCCTGGTAATTTTTTAACTGCTGCAACTCTAGTCCCCAGAGAACAACCATTAGCACCCCCAAGGTAATGACCTAGCTAGACATGACTGTATTTATAGAGCTATTATTTCCCCACTAGTACATTTTGGAGCACGAAGAGAGCAATCAGACCCCTTGAGGATTATATCCTAACATATCTACTATAAATATTTATCTGACTGACTTAATTTTAGCTTCACGCAGGTCTTCCAGGGACACACAGTGGGCCTTAGCTTGGGAAACGAGAGGAGCAACACAACATGACCTTCTCATGTTTGAGCCTGTTTCCCCGGGCTACAGGCAGGTTACGTTCCCGATGCGCACCCGCCCTGACCCGGCCTCGCAGCGTCAGGGCTCCTCACAGATCCAGTGCCAGCACTCACAGTCCTTGGTGGCTGCTGTATTTATTGCTGAAGCTCGTGACGGAGAAGGACACAGATTTCATCGCATTTTCATGCCACATAAGACCCTTTGCCATGACAATGAAAAGCCTGGCCCTGCCCAAACGAGTATCAGTAGAGAGGGGCGATTCCTTTCTGCTTAGTACAGTACATTTGTGTGACAGACAGATGTTCATTCAGGAAAATACTCCCAGTCAGAGTAACATTATGTGAGCAAACTGCAAGTCAGAATAACAATGTACCTTCTAGAGCATGACTTTGGGTTGACAACAAGGTCTGCCTACGTGCTTCAAACCTCGTCCTGTAAACTGTCTGGCAAGCAGCTTCCTTCTCATGCACAGTTTTTCAACAGACACTGGATTCCACTTTGGAGCCTCCACACTGGCTTGACAGCCACATCTGTGTAGCAGGAAGGTTTGTAGGAAGGCAATCCAGGTTCCTAGGACCTTCCTTCCTCAGACGGCCCCAGAGCAGCAATTTTAACCTCCATGGTACAAGGATTATTGGCACAGCATGCTACTCCACTCCATGCACCATGCTTTGCCCAAAATCTTTTATTTCAGGTGGCCTTTGGGATTGACCCTCACATACAGGCTGTGAGAGAAGCCAGTGCAACTAGAGGAGAATCACTGCTGTGACTGCTGTCCTTGCTCCACACACACTGCTGCCTTCAGAGAGGAAGACTGCAGGGTGGGGCAAGACTGTGCTGCAAAGGGGGAAACTCAGCAACTCTAAAACACCCACCTGAGGAAGCAGGACGTCAAACTGCAGCCCTGATGAACCACTCTGGTGCTCATCTCAGCTCACCTGCTTCATCTGCCATTTTCAAGAACAGACTGGTATCCCAGTTTTTAGAGGGGTTTTCCCAACTGCAGCATGACCAACAGTTAGTACCACTGCCTTGAGGTTGCTAAGGTAGTTCAGCATGGTCACCTCAGCTATTAATGACAAATTGACCCTAGTAACATCTAAATATTTCTTTCTCCAATTTGCTGAATTTTCAGTGATGATATAAGCAACACAAACTGCCTGGGAGATGCATCTACCGTGAGATCCTTAGGTTAGGTGACAAGAGGAAACGGCCTTGAGTTGTGCCAGGGAAGATTTAGATTGGATAGTGGGAAAAAATTCTTCACTGAGAGGGTGGTTAAACAGTGGCACAGGAGTTCCCAGCCCTGGAGATATTTAAACACCATGTAGCTGAGGTCCTGAGGGACATTGTTCAGTGATGGGTCTTGGCAGCGTGAGGTTAGTGGTTGGACTTAATCATAGAAGTCTTTTCCAACTGAAACGATTCTATGATCAACCACTAAGAAGATGAACATCCTGCCTGGTTCTGTAGCAAGGTGCAGCTCGCCTCACCCGGGCAGCAGAAGCGGCCGACATCTTCTCATCTCACATCAGGCTGCCCTTTCGGCTGCTAACGATACAGCTTTTCATGGGGATTCACTGAGGAACAGATCTAGGTCTTAATTATACTAAAAGCAAGAAAGATAATATTGGTTTTGAGTTTGCTTTGAATGCAGACCTGCTTGGCAGGGAGTCCCACGCGCAGTTGCATCACCACAAGGGAAGGTTCACTGAGTTCAGAAGCCAGGACGGGAAGCCAAGGGTGGAGTGGGGAACGTTGCTACCAAAGTGCTCACACCAGAAACTGCACCCACACCAGTCCACTGCAAGAACAGCCCCGTCCTTCACCCCACAACTTCCCAGCAAGTCACCATGACGGCAGCAGCACTGCCCAGGCTGAAGAGCAGGCTGCTTCACAGGTCCTCTGCTGAGCAAACCCCCTGACAGCCCACCCAAGCCAGGCAGTGCAGCACAGCCTTCGGGTCACAGCACACCCCAGACCCCTCCAAGGGAAGTCTTCTCTCTTCATCCACGTGAAATAGGTGGCCATGGAACAGAACAGCATTACAGGAGGTGATCCACTTGATGGTGCCTCGTAAGCTCCACATACCAACAAGCTACATCCCGGAGTACGGCTAGGAAAATGGATTCACATTTTCTGCTCACCACAAGCCTTCTTCAAGGATCTGAGGGGACCCACATCCACTTAATGACCGTTTCAAAAATGATGCAAGAGTAGATGTGTCTAAAATGCTACAGAAACCAACATTCCCACCAGACACCAACCAAGAGGCATCTCAACACCAAGGAAATGGTTGTGGGCTGGTGGAGCAGAAGTTAACCATCTGCTTTAGCCACTCAGCATCCCAAGAAGCAATGGGTTGAAACACCGTGGCGGCTCCTCAGGGAAGCTGTAGAGCTTGAGGGACAAGGTGGTGCCCAGCAGGCAAGGCTGGGCACAGAGGCTGCAGGATGCCCGTGGAGCACAGCCTGTCTCCCAGCCCCTGGCTCCTGAGGAAGCCACACCTGCAACGCTGCAGCCCAGGTGAGTTATGGTTCCTGGTGGATTTGCAGGCCTGACCTCTTTCACTTTTGAAAGAGAAACTGGGAATTTCACCATAGATGTTCCTGCTGCAGAAGCACAGCTCAGCAGACAATTACGAAAGGAGAGGGACAAGCCAACTATTTAAAATGCAGTTCAACAAAGATTTCTCTGGAAAAAAAAGCCAATGGCTTGAGGGTCTCTCTCTCAAAGTACTTGTCCCTGTTACTACCTACCCTTACTAAGATCAACATCCAAGCCACTCACCAGCACCACAAGGTGTTTTCATGTTGCATATCCCCAGGAAGGTAACTCCAGCACTGGAGAAGTCAAAAGGATGCTCCCATGGGGAGATAGGGTCAAATTGAGCAGGTAGCAGGGACAAATGCAGGTAGAAGATAAAAGATCTTTTTAAGTGTAGTTTTACACAGTGTCCTCAGTATTTGACATACAACCCAATTATTGGTGTAATGGAAGGTGTATACTCGCATAATTAAATTAAGCATTCAGTGAATAACTTAGCTGACCCAGAAAACAACAACAAAAAAATCCCAAGCCTCACAAGCTCTATCACAAGTGTAAATGTGTCACATCAGGCAGCAAACAAACCTTCTGCAGAAAAACGAGAGGCAATTTCTTTACCCAAACAAAAAGACCTTGCCACACACTTCTGAACCTACATTTTCTGATGTCTACAGCTGCTCTGGCAGAGGACAAGAATGAAAGACTGAAGCACATGAGGAACTTCTTAACCTGGTCTGTGGCAGGTGGAGCTGTGTGCAGCCCTACGCTGAGCAGGGCCTGGCAGCTCCCTCCAGTCTCCCCCAGCCCAGCGACCCCTGCCACTGGCACAGCTCAGGCTGTGAGTCAGCAGCTCTCAGGGGCTCGCTATAGCTTCACTAACTGGAGGGCTCCAACTGGAAATTGCTTTAAGAAGACTTCATGCCTTCAGCAGACCTTCCAGGCTCTCACCTCACCATCTGCACCACCCGTGAGCAGCACAGGAAACCTTTGTAACCTGCACCACAGGTGAGAGAAGCAGAAAAGCCCCCTCAGCAAGCATCTACACAGGAGCAGACCAACCTCCAAATGGCCAAACGCATCATGTTCAGATCAGAAACAGCAATGGCCACTGAATAACTTATGTGATAAACTATTTCTGGAGCATTTGCTCAGCTCTACTGGCTATCATTATTTTTGTTGAATCAACAGCCCCCATCAGAGCATATGCTCTTGTGAAAACAAGCAACACTGACAGATTAGGGGAGACATTTAGTAAATTAAATGCACACCCCACTTGCTCCACTGAGCCATAATGCAGTATGTACATGGAAATCTCAGCAGCTAAATGCGTGCTCCTCCTTCAAGTGGCTGCCTGAGCATACACAATCTGTCCCTTCAAGGTTTTTCCATTAACAAACCCACGTGTAGAACTATAAATCAAAACGAAAGAGAACAGCACAGGCCAGCAGAAGAGCAAGAGGAAGAAAATACGTGGCAGGTCATTTTGCAATAGGCAGTGATTAACTATTATCAGCTAAAAGCAGTCACACAGAGAGTGATTTGGCATCTCAGCAGCTGAAACAAGGTGAAAGAAACAAGGTGTTTAGCTGCTCTTGAAATGGCAACAAACATGACAACAATTTTTAAAAGGTATTAAAACCACTGCTAAATACACACCTTGATTCGGAATTTACCGGGAGCAGAAAGACCACCACACTATTGACTTTTGTAGAGAAGTGAGAGGACTCAAAGCGAAAGTGGGGAGGATGCAGCAGTGAGGCACAGAAAGTGCCCTCGAGGGAGTCTGCACAGCTGCACCAGTACCTCCCCGAGACTGCACAAAGAGCTGGTGTGGCACAACAGACCTTGGCAGGTCTGGCAGAAAAAGAAAACCCCGCTACCTAGTAGTCCCAAAGGTGTGTGGCTTTGGACACAAATTCCCCTCGTCCTTGGTATTAATAATACACAAACTCCCCATGACCAGCTGCATGCAGAAGACAATCTCATTTTCTACTCTTGCTCATGCTGAGATGCCAGGAGGGTTCACAAGAACACCCCAGACCAGCAAATGCTTTTGGTGCTGTGAATCAGTTGAGCGGGCAGCAGCGAGCGCGCCAGCATGCATGACGAGGCAGGAACGCTGCCAGCTGCCCTTCTCAGCTGCCGGAGCAGCACCCATCTGCACAAACACACTGGCAAAACACCCACTCGCTCTCTGGCAACAGCACACTGTACACTGCTCAATGCTGCTCTTAAATACAGGAACCATTTTAGAGCACAACAACAAAGTCACACATGACAGCTTTAGCCAAAGCTGCGTATTTTCCTGCTATGGAAACCGGTCACAAGAGCAAAAAAGCTGCCCAAAGACAAGAATTTCATGGGCTGCTCTCTCCTAATCTGCCCTGTTCCCTTCTGAAACCCTAAAACTGATGAAGTGCGACATGGACTAGTTACAACCGGCCCAAAGCAGCAATCTAAGCTTTTCACATCAAAGCTCTGCCATTGCATTACCAAAGGTCAAACCAAAGCACACAGACGTTTCACCTGCCACCTCCAAATGACCTCATGCAACTTGCAGCCTTGCTTCATCTTCACAAAACGGACTCCTCACACACAGACAACAACAGACCTTTACATTGTGAAGCAGGAATAATCCTATATGCAAGCAAACGGGAGCTGGCAGCAGCTCAGTGGTCCACAACTGAATGAGAGACACCACCACATTTAGAAAAAAGCTCAAAAGCTGCCACAAAAATTGCAGCTTCTCCTCACCTACTAACAGCAGAAAATGTACTGACTGAAGCTGTAGCTAAAGTTGAGCTGAAGCTTAGAAAACTTTAGGAAAACTGAAGATAGCTAAGCAGCACAATCATCACTGGGAATTTACAGGTTAAAAGCTGTTGGGAAGGCTTACAGTGAGTTTATCCTCTCTCAGAGCATGCAGGTCCACCTCCAAACCTAATTTTCTGAGAACCTAAAACCACTGGAGTTTAATGCTGGGCAATCCAAGAACCAAAGCCCTCAGTGTTCTGTACTCCTGGATTCTGGCTTTAGGTATTTACTACTCTATACATCTCAGCGAACATTTCCCTGCCTTCCTACACATTTAAGTAAGCACTTTATAGGATTTGTAAGCCATGCTCTCATCCATCTAGCACCAGGTCTTCCAGCTGGTTCTCCCCTGCCCCATCACATCATGGCCCTAATCTCACAACCTGACCCTCAAAGGCTTTGCACACAGGCTAAACCCCAGTGCTATCAACAGCCATACACTCATCAGACCAGATCCTTCCCATAAATTTACTATCTTGGAGCAGAATAAAATTGCACCTGGTCTAAAAAAACACTTAACAGACCGTAACTTGTACACAACAGCCAAACATTTTATGTGCAGAAAACTACAGCCCTGTCCTGCAAGAGCAGAACCACACAGCAAAAGCTCAGCTGAAGATGGAATAATAAATGAATGACTAGGAGAGAAGACACACAGGTGGCTGGTGGGCACAAGGAGCCCTGCAGCCCCAGCCCCGTCGCTGTTACCCACCCAGCGCTGCACAGCTCAGTCGAAGCCACGGGGTGCCAAGGCACAGGATCCATCTGTGTCCATATATGTAAAGTATCACATACTTCTGCTGTTGAATCCAACTAATTTGGGGGCCTAAATGACATTGGTATGTGTTCTAAATGTTGTGGGGTTTTAAATGCAAGATTTCAGTTTATTGTACAGTGGTCTTTGTTACCAGGTTTAAAATACATATATTTATATGGCTTAGAAAGAACCATCTGGAATCATGGCCTGAAAAACACATCCTTCTGGCAGATGACTCGTGTACTTCTAAGTAATTAGTGTGTGTTTACAGAAAGATAGAGCATGCTTAGCTTTTTTTTCGTCAGCCCACTCTTCATTAATTACTACATTTTCCAAGGAGCAAGATACAACGCTCTGCCACTCTCAAACTCAGCTGCAACAACCCCGTGTGCAAGGTCAAGACACAATATACACTGAAAATGACTGTGACTTGTGCCCTCTTTTCACCCCACACCTTCTGTGCATGGTCCTGCCTGAGGGAGGTGGCTTCCCAGCCAGGCAGATTGCCTGCAAGCACTGCAGCCTCATCCAACAAAGTCCCTCTGCTAGATTCAACTACTGTAAAGAGTCCTGCTTCTAAAACAACAGGGTTTTTTTTTCCCATCTATTTCAGAGCTTTCATTTTAAGCTTTTCAGCTTTTTGAAAGGCCTATACAATCTGATTCAAGAAACATCTAAAATCTGGATCCCTTCAAGATGAAAGGCCTTCCAAAACCCAATTTACCTAAAATCTCTAAAAATTTTTGAAAGCTGCACAGTCTTCTTAAATTTTACAGTCACAGTCTGCTGTGAAAAACACATGCATGCTCAGGGTTCAGCCAAAACAACGTGTGTTTGCTCAGAGCTAAGCCCAGCAGCATGCAATGCATGTAGCAAACTACTCCCAGAGATCCCCAACCCAAACGTGACACCATTTTCTGAACTGTGTCAGAAAGCTTGAGCTCTCACTTCCAGCTCTCTGGCAACAGAGGCCCATCTGCCAGCACACCTTGGATGATGTTGTGTAACAACAGAAACCCGTTTGGCCTAGGAAGGAAGGTCTGAAGAGATTTAATAAGACATTGTGAAAGAAAGGGACCTGATCTAGGTGAACCTGCTTCTGCAGGGCGGTTGGACTAGATGATCTCTAAAGGTCCCTTCCAACCCTTATCATTCTGTGATTCTATGAAAAGAGGCATAAAAAGATGGGCTCAAAAAGCAGTCTAAGCCTCCAAGTAATTTCTTCTCTTAAAAAAGCTTCCTTCCAGCTTCTCTGGGAATTGTTCTTTCTATGCAGCCAAGTGGCATGTCCAGCCCTGCCTACAGAACTCTGAACTGTCCCAAGCGCCCAGGTCAGCATGCTCAACCTTTTCCAGCCTGCAGCCCCAGTTCTCATCAGTGACATCGGCACTTCTGCATATCTGAGGTAAGCCTGCTCACAGCTGGCCAGCTTTTCTTAATTACATGGTGTGGATACCTTGCAAATAAGTTAAGAGGCAGAAAGCAGACTTAAAAACACTGCTCTTCACAGCTATGTGACTTATGCAGAGGTTTAAGTCTTTCTAGTGAACATACTGCAATATAATACATTACACATTTATATAATTCACATGATGTAAATCCAGAATTGCCTTTAACAAATGTCACTGTCACATGTATTAAGGACATTTAAACGGCTTGAAAAAGTTCAGATAATCCTGCTTACTCAAAAACTTTGCTGTCTAACTGAAGGGAAAGTTGTTAAAGACACGGGAGCAGAGGGAGTAAATCACTCCAGAAAACAGCAGCCCTGAAGTCCAGTAAAGTGCCACATCTCAAAATTACTCAAGTCTTCATTGAGTGCAGCTCAAGTCTTCAATGGTGTAGCATTCCCAGATTTGGTTTTCCCCAGCACCATGCTACGGAAGCACTGAATCTCAAGACAGACCACCACATCCTTCGCTCTGCGTGCCACATGCCAGTGGCTACACCAAGGTTAGTGCTTGAGAAAGTCTGAGAGCCTGAATAATCCTATTTAGTTCCGAGAGATCAAACAGGATTTGTAAAAGGGTAACATATCCACAGATTACTGAAATGTTCCCAGTTTAAGAGAGGTCATCTTGCAATCATGTTCAGAAAGCATTTGCGTCCAAAGACATACGGAAAGTTTTTTACTATGTCCAGAGGCTTTATAATTACCTGAGAAATATAAATTCATATATATGAACATCTATGATAACCACTGGGAATGGTATTCAGAGAACACCTATCCCCTTCTCCCCGCCCTTACCTGCCCCTCATACAAATTTTGGCAGATTCACAGGAAGGTTCTCCCACAGCCATTCATACTGTCAATAAACAGCATCTCTTTCTCAGCAGACAAAAGCAATATTCTCTAGTAATCAACTTTTTTAAACAAGGTTTTCTTCAGAAGGCAGTACAGATGCTATCAAAATGCCAAGTGGACAAAGTCCATACTGATATTATCCACAAGTAGCTCACAGTGATTCTAAACTGATGCACTGATTCGTACGTCTTACAACCCAGCCCACAGCTATATGCCTGACCATGCCCAGAGCTCTTTGTTGACAAGGTCCTTAATAAATAGCTCAGATATGAAACTTCCAAGTCTTTGCTCTTAATTCTTTGTGCTCTGCCACTACTATGAAAATAGCAGCATCATTCAGCTCCCAACAAAAAAGCTTTGACCCAAGGCAGTTGTGAATGCCAAAATGCTTCCAAAAGAAAACGCAGTCTACATGGATCATGGGAAAATACAGCACAATGGCCTGAGCTGACTGTCTGCAGCACCCAACCACTGCCAGCACTGAAGGGCAGGAAGGGCCCTTCTGAAGGAGCTTTCTGCCACACTCCATTACAAATGCAGAAAATCAGCCACCTGCCTAGTGAAGGTCCTGGGAAAAAAACATTATCTAAATGGTTACAGCAGACACAAACCTAATTATCAACCAGACAAGCACCATAAATAACCTGAAGAGATGCACAGATGTTACTTCTGTGATAAGAATGGGGGCAGTCAGAGCTGCAGAAACTGGACCTCATTCAGCCAATAAAGGACAACTCCGGCTGTCCTTGAATATTCATTCCCCCGCCCCATAGTTTTTCCACTCCTCTGCAATTAAGTATATTTAAACTCAGACACGGAGATTTTAATACCCATCAAATGTTTCATTTACAGAAACATCCTATCCAATATGCCCACAGTAAAGTGCAGCCAGACCAAGTCAGCTGGCTGTCAACATAAAAATCAATATATTCCCAATGTACATCCCACTATCCACGACTAAACGTGACTGAAAGAGAAGAAAGTGCTCCTGAGTTTAAGTGAAGATAGAATTCCATAAGGGAATACTCTGGGTCCGTGGACAGCGATGCCTTAAGGTGCTGTTCTGGCCTGAGCTTCTCTGCCCTAAACTGCAGCTTGAAGCAGTTGACAGGCACTACCTGGGCACCAGCACTCACTGTCCTCAAACGCTGCATTCTCCTGCTATGGGCTCTGATGGACCCTACTCAAAACCTGCCTGCCCATATGGCAGCTGTATTGCTGCCTGCTGGCTCCTTCTCTAAATTCTTGGAAAAGTTTCAGTACAGACCTGAAATTAATACTGACAGTGACCAGGCACATCCTGTAACTGCTCCCTTCACCGGGTGCTGAAATGAAGCACGATTCATCCTGATAACTTTAAAGAATGAACAGCTAGCAACGAATTCATCTGTTTTCTGCTAAAGATATTTATTTTTTTTCCCTCCCAAGCATGCTTCATTTGCACATCCTACTTAAAACTTCTTTTCTTGAGGAATCTTATTCCCCTCTTACCTGAAATATTTTGTTTTTATAGAAATGCCAAGTGACAAAGTGACAGGTCAAGGCTGCGTTACTGTTTTCACTGTACAACCATTTCTTGAACCTTTTACAAACCTACCGTAACTACTGTGAACTACAGGCACTCAGGATCCTGTGTGTTTATTCTGGAAGGTGACCATTTTGTCTCTGTAGTACTTTAGCCTGGGTTGGCTGCCCTTCACCATAAGCCCCAACACTTTAAAATGGGCAGCCCTCCTTACAAAACATAGGCCTGTCAAGTCAGCATGCTGATTTGAAGGCTGTTCCTCTCTACATTGATTTTTGATCTGTATCCTATATTCTCACACTAGAACAGTCTAAATGCAGTTAGTTCCAACATAAGAATGTCTCCCAGTCATTTTCAGAAGACTGACGTAAGAATCCCAATGTCATCCCAAAGTCTGCAGTTCTAGGAAACCATGAGCTTTTTATATTAGACCAAGACTGCCTATGTTCAATAAAGCACTGGTATAACTTCCAGGAAGAAAAGAGCAACACCATCTACATCCCAAGGCAATTCACAGAACTGTTGGGAAGAATAACAGCCAAGCATTTTTACTCAGTAAACTGACACTCCACTATTTCGGTCCTTGTTATTTAAGCCTCTTGTTTTATCATCAGACATGAAGCTATAAATGATCACCAATGTGTCTCAGAATGACAGTAGGTATTTTGCATTTTCTTTTCCAAAGGAAGAATATTCTCATTTCCTTTCCTAATCACCAGAAAAACCTGTACTGAGAGAAATAACACAGGAAATTCAATCCAAAAGACATATTACTTATCTGACATACATAGCATAGCAAGGAGGGTATGAAAAAGCAGTAATAATTCAAGTTGGGTTAATGTCAATATAAAATGAGGCAACCCCTAAGAAAAATGCAAAAGATCTATCTTAAAGCAAAGGCAGAAAACCTTTTTAAGTCAAAATTAACATTTTCCCTTAAAGCAACACAAATTAACTTGCTTGTAAGAAAGGGGAATTCCCTGACATTACCAGGTGTGAATCTGGAAACATGCAAGCTGTCCAAGGTCAGTTTTAAAGTGCACAACTGAGCTTTTTCCAGCTACTTTTGAGAGGGAAAAACAACACAAAACCCCACACCACCAAACAAATCACAATTAGCCACAGCACTTTGGCTTGATCCTTTCTTATCTTCTCTGGGATATGCTCCTCCCTTCACAAATATAGCACAGTCTAAGTAGCAGTTTATTTTAAGCTGAAAACTAAGGCTAGGAGATAGGAAGCTCACACAGTTCAAATACAGTGACCTTACTCTGTAGCAGTAAACAAAACACAAAGTGGCATTCAGTAAACACCATCAGAACCAACACTGGACCAACAGCTACTGCAGCATTCAGAAGCTGGAAATTATGCTCTCCACCAATCACCTGAACATAAATACAAGCATAGGGAACACCTGAACGAAGGGCTGGGACTGCTGCTACCAAACCCTGATGTTTATTTGCTTTTATATAGTGAAATATAGTGCCCTGTTGGTATTCATGTCAGTTCTCAAAAAAATGGATCTATCCTAAGATCAATAATGAGACTTACTGCATGAATCTGTCCTTTACAGAATGTTTATCAGTCATTTACACCTGATTAAAAAAACCACAAAAACTCAGAAAACTGAAAAATTACCAGGCTAAGGTTAGCATTTCACTGCCACAGTTAAATTCTTTAGTAAGGTATTTTGCAAAGAACAAAAAAGGCATGAAACAATAGAAAATGAGATATAATCTGCCTTGGCCATAAGATATAAAGAAGATGCTGCTTTCATTGTTTTGTAAGGTTTTATTTATCTTTTAAATAAATAAAGGATACAACATGGATAGGATTCCATGACTAACAATAACTGCATGAATGCTACTGCTTCCCAGAAAATTTCAGCAGAACCCAGAGACATGAAGTTACACTTGCTGGTAAATTGGCTCTGCCACCTCTCATTTCTTCAAGACCAAGCCTTAATGGAAAAGAACCAACTCCAGACCAAAACAAAAAACACTTTCTGAAGTTAAGCTTCCACTTTAATAACTGATTTCTTCTAAATATCAGCCCAGCCAACTAAGATTCACAGGCTTTTAAAGTATTAAGAAATCCTTTAAAAACAACCACCAAAGCCTCAAGAAAGCAAAACCCTCGTGTCAAAGGATTTTTTAAAAATAAAAAGGCCTTGTGTCAGAGAATCATCTCAGCCTAGACTTCTATGTTATTTTCTCTACTACTTAGCTTATGTAACTCCTCAGAATGCTACAGAGTTTTAAAGCAATTAAGGATACAAGCTAGTAATCAATACCAGTTTGCAGCTTTCCTGCAAGCCTTCCATGTCCAGACAAGTATTGAAAAAAAACCCCAGTTCAAGTCAAAGGGCATCGCTAGGCAACAGTACCTATTAGTCACACTGCTCTCCAAGAAGCACTGGCAAGTCAAGCCACAGGCAAGTTCCTGAGCACTAGAATAGCCTACCTAAGTTTCACAAGTGTAAGACATTATGCTTCTCACAACAAAAACTAAAAGAACATTTATCAGAAATAAATCACCTCCTCAGTCATGCCGATGTAACAACCTCTCTGCAATGACACCCGGAGAGCTTGATTAGCAGTCTAATGCTATTCACCAAAAGCACTCCGCTAGTGCGAGTCGACACTGAGGGCCCCCATGCCTCCTGGCTGAGCAATAAATACCCATGACTTCATAGGAAAATCACCACCTCATGCTTAACACATTCCTCAGGCTGCAACTTCATATCACAGCTGAGCTAAAACTTGCTGCCATATATAGGATCTGTCCTGTTCCACCTCTGCTTCCCCTGTACCAACTCAAGACACAGCTGACTTTCAATGTGGCACACTACTAAGAAATTATTCCTATACGATCAGGCTAAGTTTTCAAAAGCAAACTAAGTCAATGTTTGCCCCTGCCAAAGAGATCATCCTTCCCTGATGTCCTTCGGCCACAACCACAACAACTTACTTAGCTGACTCTTATGCTCACATGGCCAATAAAGCAGTTCTGCAGACATGCCTGGAAGACAAGACAAGAACTCAGCAGAAAAGGCATTTCCCCACAGTTTAGCAAGTTCACTTGCTGAGCTGGGCTAGTTATTGCCAAACCTGAGGCGAGGAAGAGTGAAGGGCTGCATAAGCAGCTGCTAGTTTCTTAAGTGGGCAATTCATAGGGTGTGCTGCCACAGGAAACCCATACCAAGCTGCATGGCGAGGATACAGGAAAACAGCTGGTTGAAAATGCTACTGGGTACCAGAAAGAAAACTTCAGACGAACAACTGGGAACCAGGATACAGTTGAAGGATAATACTTGAAACAGAAAAAAACACGTAGCTGAGAACATCTTTCTCTGACTGTTGCAATAGAATTTATTCTACACATCCTGCCCCTAGCCAGAAAACCTAGCACTCACACAGCTTAACACCAGTTCTTCAAACAACTTCTTTGTTGGAAGTTGTTCAAATCATGCCCTTTCTGGAAGACATATTCTGACCTGTCAGTACAAGACTAAACACAGTTCAATCCACATTCTCTTTCCTTTGGCTTAGTATTTTTAATTTGTGTAAAATGAAACTATTCCAAGTGATTCTCTCATACCTAGAGGCTGTGAAAAGGAATAGCAAAAACTTAACTATACATTAGACTCATAACTAAAAAACCACTGTGGATAAGGCTGAGTTCATTCCAGGGACTTTAATTACAAGATGATTGTTAAACACTTTCTAAAATTCCTTGTTGAAATGAGACTTTAAAAGAGCAATTTAAAAAAGAAGACTGTAAAAAATTGCTTCTTTTCATCTTTGTAATCCACAAAAAGCCTTATTTTTGGAAGCTAAAGTGGACCATTTACTTAGTAAGGGCTTAGTCAGCACCAAACCTATGCAAGTGATTAAAACATTCTCACTCTGAGGAGTGTAACAAAAATGAAAATAGCCAACATTTTAATTAAACTGACATAAAAGCAAGCACATCACCAGTGAAATGGTGAGGTGTTTCCATATGCCCAATTTGTTGTTTAAAAGATATCTGGGAGGCTTTTTCATGAAAGTACAGCATGTTACATCCCACAGAATGAGTCCCTTTCTACACAGCTGGCTTCTTCCCAAGGCCACAGATGGAAAGCAGGTAACCTCATGTAAGGAGCCATTCTCTCAAGCAGAAGGCTCAACTAAGAGGATTACAGGGTCAAAATTCCAGCAGATGGAGAAAGGTTTTATCTGCACATAAACACAAGGCACAGGAACTCTTAGACAATTTCATTATAGAAAAAAAGGGAACAATTTCTCAGGCACTCAGACATCCGAACTGAAATTTTTCACCTTGTTTTCATACTTGCAAACGCCTCCCCTGCAGTCAGCTGCTGAGTAGAATGTATTAACACATGCAGAGTGCCATCCTATGCAGCTAGGATGCTTCCTCTACCTTCCAGACTTGAGAAATGAAGGAAGAGTATTCTGAAAAACTGCTAGCCTAATTATAGATGACAAAAGCAAGATGTCCAGGTCAAAAGCTGCACCTCAAAGAACCAGGGAACGTCATGAGAGCAGAATGCTCGCTATGAGGCACCTGCAGCCTTCTGCTGTTTCATAAAAAAGCAGAATTCAGATGGGCAGGAGAGAGATGAGCAATAGTCCTTCTTAAACTACTATCAGATACTTTATTTCATCTACAGAACAAATCCACATACTAAACTTTTCACAGTATTGGCCAATGCTTTTGTTTAAAGAGGCATTAAGTCCATTCTGTTTTCTGTTACTTTTTTCAAGTGATATCCAAACTCTGTAGGACTGTGTGAAATGTCAGTTAAAAAAAGCAACGCAGACAATCACTGAATGCTCTCTCACCGATGAGAGAAACTACATATGGGATATTTTATCTCAGAAGGGGTGGAAAAGTTCAAATATTTCTTCTAGCTTTTCCCCACTTCATAACTGGTATTGCAGCATCAAATAAGGTGTTTACAAACAGTATAAAACCAGCAATGACTCTGTCCAGACCATTCTCCTCCAGTGACTTCCCAGTTAAACAAACCTATTTATAAAACCAACCAGGAACAACAGGAAATAGCACCAGGAGGATTATATGAGATTATAAGACACTACTATTAATATGTATTTTTGCATTGTGATTCATTTCTCCTTTTAAAGGAGACCTTCATTTCTGCTATCAGAAATTGCTTAGTTCTGTTTAAATAAGGGCTTTTACTCTGATATTTCCGTCGTCAGACTGTGTCAGTTACTGTATCATTATTATTACCATTACTAATGCTCAGGCAAGACATGGACTTTCCCTGGGCTTCAATGTATGAGAAATAAAGATGTGATCAGCGAACTATTCTAACTGCAGGAACCTTATAGCATACCATGACAGTAATTAACTGTCCACAACCAACAGGAAATTAGGATAATCTCGGCAAAAATCAGAATTGTACCATACCACTGATATGCCCTTCCAATCCTTCCATACAAATGACAAGCTAAATCACCACATCCTAGTCACATAAAGGTCTCACTTAAGCATTCTGTAAAAATCAGAATGTCTTCTCCTAATTAACTCAGTAAAAATCCCTGATTAATTCAGCTGGATAACCAGTTACTAGAGTTCTCAAAACTGAAATGTACTGTGCGAGACAAAACACGGCACTGCTGACCCCTGGAGCAACAGTTGCTGCCATAAGAGAAAAACCTGAAAAAGTAAAAGGAACTCAAAAAACTTTATTCACAACAGAAACACAGACTCCGATGGAATTTTCTTATCAAAATAACCCCATCATGGTTACTTACATCTTTGCTGTAAGAGAACTGTACAGTATATATATAAATATATATTTTTAAAAAAAAATCAGGTTTTGTGCTTCCTTAATATTAATCGTCATCTTCTTCCTCTTCATCACTGATCACATATTTCTTATGCTTCTTACTTGCTTTGTCATCATCCTCTGCTTTTCTCTTTCCGGAAGGTTCACCTTCCTAAAGGTAAAAAAGGAAAAAAAGAAACCAACATGGTCAAGTTAAAATATAAAAAACCTCAGAAGAACAACAAAAAGATCTCCAAATCTTTCTTGTAAGTAAAGCAAAATTATTGGTTCTAGTTTTTTTCCACTTTGTGCTACTGTGATGCAGGACTGCTTATGTATCAGTCCTATAAGTCCAGTCAATATGCTACCCAGTCTCAACTCCCAACCTGAGAGAATTCATAATACAGCTGCAGCTTCATTTACCTAAATGGACATGAAACCATATCTGCTTCCAACTGAACTATGGCATCGAAGGAATTGATGTCATAATCTGGGTTTATGGCAAGGGCAATATCATTCTCAGCAAGTCTTACGAGTGTGGATGATTCCTAGAACTTGTAGTGGATTTTTCAATGTGCAGAAGCTTTCCCTTCAGGCAGCCTGTGTAGCTTTGCTAAGACTTCAGGCTATTGACATGTGTATGCCCTAAATTACAGGCACTGATGGAAAGAAGAAATTCAGTAAGTGGGTAGGCATTTTGTTTGCTTATTTAAAGAAACCAACAAACCACACTACTCTCTGGCATAAAGGAACAAGACTGATGAGAAATGACTGCTACTGAGAACCAACACCACAGTTCACAGTCCAAGAAATGTAATAATTTAGGAGGTGTCAAAGAGTTGGTCAAAGGAACTCAAATCAGTGAGTTAATCATCTGTTTGCAAGCAATACCATAATGACTTTTATAGGCTGGATGCCCAATTTTTAGTAGCTAAATATAGAGTCAACAAGTTGATTTTTATTCCATGCACATTTCCACCAGTTCAGCTCAAATCAATCTTCCAAACAAGATTTTAAATCAGAATGCTATGACAGCGTTTAATCAAAGTACAAATCCCTAGCTGTTAATGCAAAACTCATCAATTTTGACATGAATAACAAGTGGTAACTCAATTATTGCTTAAAAAGAATATCTTTAAACATACCGTCAGGTCTAAGTAACCTCATCCCTTTTTCCATTTCTCGGCTTTGGTTTTGGCTTTTTTTGCTTGCTCCTTTAGGATTTTTTCTTTTGCTTTTTTAAAGTAACACATACTTCTTGGATTTTAAGAAGTAGCAAAGACTAAGTTTCAGAACTTTAATTAATAACTTATTGCATTTTTTTTGTATATTAACATATTCAGTTAGTACAGTGAGAATCTCAGGAAGGAATTTAAAGCATTGAAAACAGAAATTAGTAGGGGTGGGAATCTCAGTGATAGCTTCCTCTGAACAAGCATTCTCATAATTTAGCTAGGCTGTTGTTACGTGATTCATCTTCCTGTTTAGCAGAATATCCCCATATACTCCAGCAAAAGTAAAACTACTTGTGTGGTGATAAAGTGTATTAATAATAGACTGACGTTTTCAGTATTGACAACAAATTGCTATCAGGACAAAGATAGTGTTGTGTTGTTGACTCACAGCACATAAAAGCAAGTGTGTGTACGAGGAACGCTGTTCTATGAACACAAAGACCGTGCCTGTAGCTGGTGCCTGCAAGCAAGCAGCGGCGCCTCCTCACTGGGGTTTTTTGTGTGATGCTGCAGCACCACCCCGTGGCCCTGATGGGAATATTACCTTTAAGTCATGTAATTTTAAAATGGAGGCCATTGTTCCTAGAGCAGCAGAGAAACGCTGTTGACTAGACCTTTGCAATACCAGCCTCTCAGAAGAAAAGCCTGACTTTGCTGTATCATGACCTAGCAACTAGTAGTGTCTCATAAATAAACAATTCAGGTTCTGCCAACACTAACAGAGCTCACACAATTACAGTTTTGCCTACGTGCCTCACAACAGCTGTCTCCAGGATTACTGTCTTATTTTCTGAAACACTAATTTTTCCTCAATGTATAATAAAAAGCCAGAATCTGTGTCCTAAAAAAAAAAAATCCCTAAGTTTTACTTCTGCATCATATTACCATGTCTAGGAGTGCAAACACTCAGTTGACAGTACAAGAGTAGTGGCACAGTGGTGAGATCGGGCATTTAGGATGTAGCAAACATCCAAGAGGCAGGGAAATGAGACGTGCCTCCTGGGAAGTTTACAGGAAGCACAGTAGAGAAATGCAAATCAGAGTAAACTTATTGCTTCAAAAATTAAGATTTCTTATATCATAGAGTTATGTGTCATACTGAAAACTCTGACCTGTATCAGTTATTGAAACAAAACTTTGCAATTTCAGTAGCTGTGATTACAGTCTGACATGCATTCATTCACTAGAAGGACACAGGGTGAGCTGTGCTGCAGTTACTCTTTTAAGAAGAAAAGGATGGTTTATTACGGAAGCCTCTAAAATTCAAGAAAAACATTCTAGTCACTTGAGTAGCACACTAGATAGGACTGTAAGAAATCAAATGAAAGAAATCTTAGAGCAATAGTTAAACAGTTAAAATAATCTCTTCACAGAAATGGTGATACACAGAGTTTAAAAACATTCCATAAGCTTACACTGATCTATTCATACATCCTCTTTTAAACTTCAGCATGATATTAAATGCATTATATTATTTTAAATAAAATACAATCTACAGTAAAACAAGACAGGAAATCAAACTAGCATGCCATTGTAAAAATGTTTCTCACCACCTACAAGGTAGTAGTAAGAACCTATTAAGCTAAGCTTGTATTTATTATTCTGCCCCACAAGTGAAGGTGACTGTCAGCAGAGCCCAGCTGTGTCCAAACTACCACTGCTTAGCCACAAGAGAAGTGCACGCACAGCTGCAACTTGGGGCAGCACTGTACTGTCAGCAGTAGGATTACAGTAACACAGAACTAGTGATGTCTAAAAAAAGCAAACTAATGGACTACTAAAATCAAGAAGGCCAAATATCTGACCAGTCTCCAAAATGTCTTTCTTGCAGCTTCCCAAGGTACACAGCACATGTCCTATGGTCTTTGCCACAGAAGCATTTTACAGGGAGGAACAAAGGTCAGGAAAATACGTATCTACAGTTGCTATAGGACAGAGTCCATATACTTCCTGCTTCCACCTCTACCACTGGATAAAAATAGTTTAATGTTAATCTCAGAAATGGTGTCAGTTTTGAGAAATGTTACACTACAGTGCTGTATCTGGACAAGTGACATTACTTGAAATGAACTAAACTTCAAGACGAAATAGATACAAAGATTCATTTGCTTATACCCAGCAGTGACAACAAAACACCATTTTAGAAGAGGAAACAGCATTACTGCTGTAGTTAACAGTTAACTTCACCGTGGCCTAATGTGTAGGGTGACAGATAACATCTATTTAGCAATGGACATTAACTCAGTGTTTAAACTCTTCTCTTTAAGAAGAGCAGAAACACTATGTGTGAATGCTTCTGCAGTTTCCATAATAAACAGGACAGGACCATGTAGCTTAGGAGACAAAATACTAGGATTCCAATATAAAGTCTACTTACTTATTGCATAATTTTGGAAAATGACTCTGCACACATTTTTCCATCTTTAAATTAGCAATAACAATAGTGACCTCTTTTGGATCTACGAACTCATGCAATGTGTACGAAACTGGTGATTAATTAACATGGAAAGCATGCCAAGTCAAATCATACATTCGTCACAGCATAGATGAAACTACGAAAGCCTCAGCTAGTTTAAAAACTACACAGTGCAGGAAATGTTCCTGACAGCAAATGAATAACTTAAGAATGAAATCCCATTCTTACCTCATCACTATTAAGTTTCTTTGCCTTGAGTAGTCTTTGTGTTTTATCTTCATCTGAGCCTTCATCACTGTCAGAAGAGTAGATTCTAGCACGTTCTTCTACAGAGCGAAACAAAAAGACAAATTGTAGAATCATAGAATGTCAGGGTTGGAATGAACCTTTAGAGATCATCTAGTCCAATCCCCCTGCAGAAGCAGGTTCACCTAGATCAGGTGGCATAGGAACACGTCTAGGTGGGTCTTGAATACTTCCAACGAAGGAGACTCCACAACCCCTCTGGGCAGCCTGTTCCAGTGCTCTCTCACCCTCACAGTGAAATAGTTTTTTCTTATATTTTAGTGGAACTTTTTGTGTTCCAGCTTCATCCCATTACCCCTTGTCATGTTGCTAGCTACTACAGAAAAAAGGGATGTCCCAACCTCCTGACACCCACCCTTTAGATGTTTGTATATATTAATAAGACTTCCATCTTTATCTGAAATTGGTGAGGAAGGGGGCTATGAAAAATAATTCTCCTAAACTTAGTCCCAGAAAAAGATAGCAGAATCTAACTCCAGAGTAAACAAAATAAACTTACATGAAACTAATTCATGACAGCTCACGTATCAAATGAACTGGCAAAATACGATCTTACCAGGACTTTCCTGCAAAATTAATCCCACAGGCCCTACTTACATGCTGTTAAGGTTTATTATTACCTCTGATGCCACCTTTGTATCTGTTTTTGATAGCTGCTAGACTGATTGCATCATCTCCCTCATCCTCTTCATCATAGCGATCAGGTTCTAAGTAATTTGCACTCAGCCCACGCTGATGCTGCTTCTCCCGCATCCTTCGCTGCTGAGATTCTCTGCGAATGGAAGCTCTTAATCTCTCCTCTTCTTTCTGCCCAAAGAAAGAGGCAATATATAAAGACTGAGAGGGAAAAAAAAACCCACTAAAATCAAACCAACTCAAGAACATCTTCTATTTTACAGTAGCTTTTGCAATATTTTCACAGCAGTGTAAAGACTGTACCTAATCTAATTCTTTTGTAATGTGTAAAGTTAAGCACACTGCACCCATGGCCAGCAACTCCTCTAAGTCCAGAATACATTCTTGTTTTCATAGTCATAAAATGTTTAGCTACATTACAATTGTGGGGTTATATTAGATTAAATCAGCAGATAAGAGCGTTCCATACCACTATACCTTAATCATTTCTGTGCGCTGAGACTCTGGATCACGACCTGCCATTGGCAAAATACGAATTTTCTGAGTCTTTGAACATCTATCTGCCAGGGACAGAGTCATCTTCCTGTGAGTGGCACTGTCTGTAGAGTGTGGCCTGTTAAAACATTGCTATGGGTTAAATACTTCTTCAAGGAACGTATCCATTCGTAAAGGATGGTAGGGCAAGCATACTTGAGATTCTGCACAACACTCAAAGCATCATCCTTTCTATTTATTTATGTGCCTTGTAACAGATACCGAAGACATCAATTTCTTGCTCAGCAAACCATCTGCGGTGGACTACTAGCCTAAATAAACACCATCACATTTCACCTCACCATCCCAAGAGGTGATCATCATCTTGATAGCAACTGTGCAGCAGAATAATCTCAGGGAACAGTAATATTCTTTCCGACTCAAATGAGGACTTGCACTTAAAAGTGCAAATTAAAAAAAGAAAAAGATATAAAAAGTACATGTAGCCTACCCCATTGCAGTGAATGGCATGTTAAACTTTCAAGCTGGGACACCTAATTTAGGAAAAATCTTACCAAAATACCGACTTAGGAAAATACTGCATTCTTATCAAACAGTCAAGCTCTGAAGGTTTACACACTGTTATCTCTAATCTTTATACAGTAGTTTCAACACTTAATTGCAGAAGTAGAATCAACATTTGACATGGAGTAGCATGTTTACCTGAAGGTTAATTTTGTCTTGAACACAGCCTGTCCTTGTAGACCCGTCCCTTGTCTGATAAACAAATGGTTGTGATCTCCCTGTAGTGGTGCCTTGTACACGTCAAAGACCTCATTGCCCAAGTGGAGAGACATGCTTAAAAGAGATTCACATATCAATTACGTGATAAAGCCATCACAGTCTATTTATTTTGTCTCAGTTATAAATGGAGAAAGCCTTGACGCTTCCTTTTTATATGCAGCCAATAATTATACTTAAATCCAAACTAAGCAGAGCATAGAATTTTCACAGCACCGAGACTGAAATAAGTTCTGCTGTGCAGAATTGACATCAAAGTTTGTTGACCTTCCCGTCTTGCACACCATAGCATGTCACTGTAAGAACAACTGTATTATTCCAGTAGCAAAAATGCCAAACTTACCTTCCATCTGACCATTTGACTATCCTTGCATTACTTTCCCTGATCTCATTCCCTTCCTCATCTCGTCGCATCCGCCATCGTATTGTGTTTTCTACCTGTGGGGAAAAAAACAGAACACTTTTTCTAGCTCACATTAAGGAATACTGTGGTAAAACACAGTCTAAGTCAGTTAGAAAGGCTGGATAATTGCTGCATGGTGCAAAGAAACAAAGGTGAAAGGTTTGTCTTTTCTAGGTGAAATGCAGCTGTCAAGCTTTTAAAAAAATTATTACTCAAATATTATTACTTTCTTCAGCCCTGAACTGTCCCTCACTTTCATAATCTGACATAAAACCCAAAATACACTTTGAAGAGATGTGGCTAGATGAATGTAAAAGAGAAAAGGAATATTAACATTATACCTTGAGTTTTAACCTAGTTCTACCCTCTTCATCAAGCATCTCCTCATCTTCAAATTCATCTTCATAATACTGGGGATCAAAAGGTCTGCAATAAATTACAGAATACAATCTTTATTCTTCTAAAAATTAATTCAGATTTTTCTAGTTGTGCAATATAACAGGTGCTTGAAAGGTTTCAATTGTTCACTGCACATAACAGTAGCCCTGCAGTTGAGAGCCACTTCTGCAGAACTGCAACTCCTTGTCTTGATTCTGCACCACAGGAGGCCTGCCCAAGAGTCCTCACCACCACCTGTGACAGTCACTTCAACATTCAGATCCTTTAAATGCCTCTAGCTAAAGCAAGTCTGCCTCAGAAAACAATGTTTCCTTAGTGTCAGGATGATGAGGTCTGAGTTAAGCCTGAAACAAAATAGATAGAATATTCTACAGAGAAAATAAAAACTACCATCTTATAAACGTGGTGAATTAGAGATTTCTAAGAGCACGATCATAGTAATTGTTTAACTTGATTCTCAAAACCAACCAAGAAGAAAGAAAGAAGAAATTGATTTTCTTCTCTTCATTCAAAAAAAAATAACAAATCCCAAACAATTGACAGTTGGGGTGGGAATGAGTGAGGGAAGGTCATTCCCTCGCCCCATTCCTAATAGTCCCCAGGCTGCTGCAAGAGAAAGATACACAGTAGTGATAAGCAGCTACTGTGTAATTCTTATTTTCAGTCCTGTCTGAGCCCCAGAGATCACCAGGACTTCTCTCACTGATTACAGCCACTAACCAGGTTCTCAACAGGTATCTCCTCAAACAGTCTGTAGTGTGAAAGACAAGAATGATGTAACTAACAGAAATAATGCTCTACTACAGCTAACAAACGCCTATTAAACAATGCAATGAAGTTACTTAACAAAACACTGAGAGATGGATTTAACAGCAATCTTCTAGAAGTGCTGAAGGTGGGCTTTAGGGCTAAACCTAACATCATCAACAACTTTTAATATTTGTTTCTCCTTATGAATTCCAGAAAATTACTTTAGTTTGGTTTAGCTGAATAGGAAAATGAGTGACCTGCCTCTTCATAGTCAAATAGTACATTTGGCACACATAAATAACAAAGGTTTATTCTAAAATGATGTTTTTATCACTCAAAAGCACATAAAATCCTGTGTATTTGGCCTTCTCATCACTGGGAGCCTGAACTCAATTAAATCTTTTTTTTTTTTTTGGTTTTTAAAGAAAAAAAGACACAAAGTTATTCAATCAAACTGAAACCCTAAGCTCGTAAGAAAATTACTCAGCACTTGACTAGATAACAACAATAGCTTCAACAACATTACTCTTGACTGATCACAACCAAAAGCATGCATGTCAATGTCAACTGTTTTAAATATAGCCAACAATACTTAACTGCATTACTAAAACAAAAGCAATATAGAGAAACACTAAACAATCTTATCAATCATGTTTCTAACAGGCAGTTACCTGGGCTCCACACTGAGGAAGTTGGGCAGCTTCACAAAATACAAATCATTACCCAGGTCTGTGTTCACTTTTGGTATTTCTACCTCTATTCGTGTTTCTGGAATAGGCTCTTCTTCCTGTTGTTCTTGACTCAGGCCATTCTCATCCTAATCAGAAAAAAAAAAGAAGAGCAGCTTAAGTGGAAAAAGTCTTATCTGCTGCTCTAACAAACACATTTTACTTAAAGAACTGTTATGCATATGCATAGATCTCTTCAGGAAGCTTGGGGTAAAAGAACTTGCACATATTCAGTGAAAGCAATTTAATCAGCATTTTCACATGCCAGTTAAAGTGATTTCAAATACCAGTGCAAACTCCAGAGAGCAAAACCAGTAAGGAAACAGCAGAGGAGCTGACATAATTTTCGGCTAGGCACTGGAAAGTAAGTGGGGCACAACTTCCATGAGGCACAAAATGAACATGTTTGTCAAATAGCTGTACTAAGCTACCAAAGACAGTCATGAATTTTTATTTTCTTGATGACAATCAAAATTACTCCTTATATTTCTCAAAAGAAGTGGAGAAGGGATGGGGGAAGGCAGGTAAATAAATCCATCTGGTATTGCTATGTATAAAACTTCAACAATACGTTTAGCTAGGGCAAAAGTATCCATAGTGCTTACTTAGGGCCTTTAGTCTATTACCCAACTCAATCAGTGTTCTACATTTCAGGGTACAACAGCACGTTAATCCTTTCAAAAGCCAAGCCTACTCACAATGGGCTGTCCTGGAGTTGGTGGCTTGTCTTCTCCATCACTCCCTGAGGAAATGTCGTCTGCCCCTCCAAACAGATCCATGACATCTGCATGCTCTTGAGCAGAAAAATTACCCCTTTTAAAACACACACCCCTACACGCAAGTACACTCTCAGAAAAAAAAGATTAACACATCCTTCACTTTTGCTACCACTTAAAATTATCTACACAGGTTAAAAACTGGAAATGTTTATAAAGCACACATTACTCCCTTCTTCTGAAAAACTGTCTTTCCATGTATTCTTTAAGCTAAGGATTCAAAGTATGTTCCCTTGGAAAGGCTCCATCAACTAGTTGAAAAAATACAAACAGAAGAATTTAGAGTATAACATCATCCTTTACTCAAGTCCTTAACCTTAATATTTGTTAACAGAAACTTCATCAGACATTTTGGATGTTACACTTCTCAGAAGAAATTACACCTCTTTCTCAGTCACCTAAATGTCACAAAAACCAGCATAGGCTCTCTAGGCTGCTCTGATTAGAGGTATTGTTTTTAAAGTCTTTCAGTAGAAATGTGTGAAACGGCATTCACAAAAGCAAATTCCTCTCTGAAAAACTGATAGATCTATCTAGAGATAATTAGCAGAAAGGCTGCATGTACTTCCCCATGCAGAATTCTTGCTGTGCTTCCATGGCCTTACAGATACACTCTGTTGCAAGAATTCTCAATTTTATCATGTTGTAGCAGATGAATGGTGCACTTAAGGTGAGGATAAACGAATCAAAACCCCTCAAAAACAATGCTACCACTTACCTTTCTGTCCTTCTGTATCACTGTCCACTTCTGAATCTGAGGCAATTGGCTTCTTTCTCTTCATTCGCAGAACTTCATCTTCGCTGTCACTGCCCCTTGCAGACTCTGCTAAGGAGCAAAATTACTCTCAGCAAATTAAAAAGGTCATTCCACATACTTAAAAATTCCTTCATATGAACAAGTTGATTCAGATGAAAAGAAATTTAAAAGTGGAACATAAAAAGCCAAGACAAAGATGGCCATAGTTGAAAGCTGTAACTAATGCCTTGATGTTGAAGACTGAACCTAGAGACCAAACCAGAAGCAAATCATCACTGCTGTATTCAGTCCTACCAGATTTATGCTCTTGGTCCTCCTCATCAGAGTGCTGGGCCCTCTCATCATCGTCGGAGTTCTGCATCTTCTCCTCATCAGAATGCTGGGCCCGTTCGTCATCATCTGAGTTCTGCATCTTCTCCTCGTCAGAGGCCTGTGGCCTCTCCTCATCATCAGAGTTCTGTATTTTCTCTTCATCTGAGTTCTGGAGCCTTTCCTCATCATCTGACATCTGCGGCCTTTCATCTTCATCAGAGTTCTGCACTTTCTCCTCATCATCAGAGTTCTGCTGCCTCTCCTCCTCATCTGAGTTCTGCTGCCTTTCCTCATCATCTGACTGATCGCTTTTGTCCTCTTTGCCCCACTTCTCATCTTCTGAATGTGCTTTTTCAGAGCCATCTCCCTCTGAATGATGACTGCCTTCATCTGAGCCATGTCCACGATCATCTTCCTCATCATCATGAGCAGCTTCTGAAGCACTGTGTTGGTCCACGTCTGACTGATCATTATCTTCATGCTCAGAATGTCCCGAAGCTTCTGAGCGATTATAGGATCTTTCAGAGTGGTTGTCACTCCCTGTATGATGGGATGCCCCCTCGTCCTCACTGTCATCTCCAAATAACTCTTTATTACTAGGTTTTATTGCCTCTCGGTCATCATCTTGGTCACTGTCACTTCCAGAGGCATTACTGCCAGAGCCAGCATTCTCCTGATCAGACTCGGATTCAGACCCAGAATCGGAATCTGCAAAACAAATATCACCCTTTCAGAGTTGAAATGTCCATAAAAGGATGCATATAAGATGATGAACATTATGAACATTCATAAATGAACCTCCCCTTGACAAGACCCAGGGAGAGAACTCACAGAGAACTGCAAGAAATAAGTATAAAAGTCACCTGGAAGAATAAACATCTAGTTATAAAGTCACAGCCATAGAAAGACATAATGAAAAATGACAGATGCCACATCGAGTTTCAAACCACAAGCTATTATCTAAGATTTTAAAGTCGCAGAAAGAACAAGCAATGGCACACGAGTAGAGACAATGAAATCTGAAACAGTAACGGCTTAAAATAAGTGAGTACATGGCTCAGGAGATCCTAAAAGTCTAAAACTGCCAGCACGTTTACAGTGTGAGTTAGCTGTCTGATGTAGCCTGGCACGTTTGTTACGATGGAGCTACTCTTCCACTCTGAGGTTAGGAAATGCCCTTTCAAGCAGGACGAAAAAAGAAGACGAGCCTTGAAAAAAACAGGCATTAAAAAATATATAAAAATGACTCAAATCAGAGGGTGTTCCATCATTTTCCTTAGATGCCGATGACAGCTAAAACTCTTCCAGGAGCTGACAGGAAACATGCCGTGTTTCCATCGGCTCAAACCCGAACAGCTCTGGGCAAGCACAGGACTAAGCGTTATCAGGAACAGAACTACGCTTTGCTTTTGTTTCCCGCCAGGAGTTTTCCACAGCTGCGGCGGTGGAACCCGCTTTCTCCTGGAGCCCCAGGTGCGGGGTCTGCGTTTCAGAGCACGCACACAGGCAGGCAGGCCCTGCCGAAGCGCCCGGCCGCCCGCCCCGCAGCGAGGCACTCGGGGGTAAGAGGCGGCCGCTGTTGCTTTCTGTGCAGAGCGGCGGGCGCGCAGCGGAGGCGCGGCGGGGCCACGCCGCCCGGGGCAGCGACGGCAACCCCTGCGTGCCCGCCGCAGCGCCTCCCGCACGCCCCCTCCTCCCCCGCCGCGCCTGAGGGCTGCGGGAGCGGGCCGGGGCCGGGGCAGGGACGGGAGGGCCCACCCGCGTGTCGCCGCCGAGTCGGGAGTTGGCGGAAGGGGGTGGGGGGGGTCGCGCGGCGGCCCCGCACCTTTGTGCTCAGCCTCGGAGTCGGCGTCGCTGCCGAACAGATCCTCCATGTCGGCCATGGCGCGCGCCCACGGCCGCTCCGCCGGCGCCGCCCCCCGACGTCACGATGCAGCGCCGCGCGGCTGCTCTTAAAGGGGCCGCGCCCGACGGCCCGTGGCGGGACGGGAAGCGGCGATGGGAGCGGCGCGAGAGGAAGCGGGGACGGGCGTCTGGCGGCAGCCTCGCGCAGAGCGGGAGCGGGCTGCCGGGGCGCCGAGCCGCCCGCCGAGCCGCCACCGCAGCAAAGGGCCGCAAGCGCTCAGCCGCCCCGCGGCGTCACTGCACCGCCGCTTCCCATCGCGGCTGCTGCTGCTGCTGCTCGTGCCCGTTACGGGGCGCCCTGCCCCACACAGCTCTCCTGTAGATCTAGTTCTGCCTCCCTTGCAGGTGTACAGGCCACCCTGCTCTCAGACCTGCCTCCTCTTGCCTTGACGGTCATGATGAAGGGGAGACGTGCTCAACCCAGCCCCTATTCTATAGGTATAGGTGAGGCCCTGCACAGACAGCTGAGACAGGTGCAAGTCTTACCCTCT
Source organism: Urocolius indicus (assembly GCA_013401255.1). Classification (NCBI taxonomy): domain Eukaryota; kingdom Metazoa; phylum Chordata; class Aves; order Coliiformes; family Coliidae; genus Urocolius; species Urocolius indicus. Next base: position 36,461 of record WBNH01006188.1, on the reverse strand, counting down.
GTGTCCAACCAAGGCATCACCGCTTGCTTGTCTTTAGCTCTACCTCTTCCCCTTGTCAAACGTGGCTGAAATCATGCTGCACAAAGCGGCCAAACATCACAGTCCCTTTCTTTGCTTGCTTATATGGACTGAACAGACATGACAATATGCTGTCACTCAGGCTTTTGCACAGCCTTCTGGTGCCTGATGTGTGAAAAATCACATTTCACAGCAGTATACCTTCCACACGTACCATTTTAGTTCATTGACTTTACTACTTGAGAAGAAAAAGTCATGGTTTGATGTAACTGCGTAGGTCAACTTTAAGCAAGTCAGTGTGCTATTTAAAACAATCAAACAAAACCCCAGAACCACAAGAAGAATACAGTACTTTAATAATCAAAAACATCTACTGGTTTACAATCTGACAGCATATAGTGCTGATATGCAAAAATTCTCAATTCACGTTTCCTCAATGGAAATTTAAATGGAACACTTGCTCGTTTGTAGCTCACAAACAGTATTACTCAAGCTGTGGAGAGAATGGTATTATTTTTTTAAAGTACAACAGTAAATCGAGAATTGCTTTGGAATATAGGCTATGTTTCCACGCTTAGCTTGGAATCAACAGAATCAACACACAGAGTCATTTGGCTTCTGCATTATGCCCAAAATATAAATCAAGAAGAAAAATCTGCATCACTTCTTTTGGAAAAAAAAAACAACAACAACAACAAAAAAAAGACCTTCTGTTTATGGTAGCTGGCTATCCAGGTAGCTTTTGCACTCAGAAATAATGAAGTTATACTCAAGATCTCACTACACTTAGTAACACTACATTAGAGCATTCACCTTGCTTGTTGAGAAAATTTACAAGCCCTGGCTACAGACTGAATTACTTCATTTATTCTAAAAAGGATACACACTGCAGGCACAACAGTGAGAGTTATAACTATCACGTGCACCATGCCAAAAGTCTTCCAACCATTCAGAGGGCCAAACTCTTATGGTTGAAACACCCCACTAAATACATGTCTCTATGCCCAGTCTGTCAGGTACCTGTCTTGAAATTGGCAATATGCAGTCAACTACTTAGTTGCTGTCTACAGAGATAAACCAGTTCTTAAGATCCACTACTATTCACTGTGACAGGACATCTGAGAGATGCAGCTTAACATTCCCAGCCTTTGATTGGAATATAAATCATTAAGTAGCTAGACTTGATTTAATAAAGTACGAAAGGGATTTGGGCTATCATGTCTATAATCAAGCCTTTCATTTTTCTCCATCTTCAAGCAGGAGGTAACTGCCTAATCTTGTTAAATAATGATAAAATAAATCATAGAAATACAATACATGAACAGATTCCATGAGCATGCAGCCCTTCAACAAATGAAGGAGGACATTACAGCCTGTTTTTTGACACAAAATTATTATGATGCCCAGCAAATAAAGAGTAAAGTACAGCTTTAGGCAACTCAGCACGTGACATACTTTGGCCATGTTTGTACAGCACTGTCTGTAAAAAGCCACTTGACATGTGACCTTATGCATATTATATAAGAACTCAGATTTCAAAAAATTTAAAAGGTTCTCGAAAACTTACAAAAGTCAAAAGCAAAAGAAGCCTTTTTTTGTTATTAGATCACTTCTAGTTGTTTCAAAGTTACAGATGTATAGATGTATAGTCTTTGGTTTTAACAGAATTAATTCCAACTTGCTTTTCAGAGCACACATTTATTTGTAATTAAAATAGAAGGCTGATTTTGAAATAGGGAAAAAAAAATCTTCCAAAAGTATAAACCAGTTATATACATCCTCACTAAAAGCTATAGTTAAAAATTCTCTGTACAGTTGCAGTAAACTACAAAGTCGCCTCCAGAATAAAATCTGTCTTTAAAGATCCAAAACAAGTTTTGCAGCAAGCTATAACCTGACCACAGTGTCAGAGAGTTGCTCTGTTACATTTTTGTAATACTATAAAAATACAACCTTGATACAAAAATCTCAGTTCAGTGCTCCCTATACATAAAACGCTCACCATATTATGATCCTTTGATGAAGTTGTCAGTTCTATAAACACAGCCAAGCAGTCCTTTGGAACATTTTTGTGAGTTTCTGATCTCATGACAACACTGAGCACACTCGTACAGTCCAAACAGACCCACTCCAAAAAAACCTCTAGATTTTCCCATTATTTCAGAGAAGTCTACTGTGATTATGTACAGAAGTTGAAGTGATTCTTGTTGCCTTATTAGTTTGCTTACAGAACTTCAAATAGTTGGACAATTAGTATGCCATTCAGATTTGACACTGCGTATTGGTTAATTCCTGCATGTTTTATGTAGCGTTTCAACTTGAAGACATAAGTAGAATAGAAAAATCCTTTCTTTAGAAGTGTAACTTTGTGGCTTTATTAAAAATATGACAGATTTATGTGAAGTACTAATAGCTTAATGCAACAGCTTAAAAAAAAAGAGGATTTTTCTATTTGCCAGCAACTTAGGACAATGGTTTTACAGTTAAGGCTGCTTTTCCTGTACAGAATTATGCAGAATTTTAAAAATGGATGTCTACTACTTCTAGAGGAATCGATCTTTAACAATGTAGATAAGGTTTTTTAAACAAAGAATATAAACTAAATAATGCTGATGAACAGCTGGTGAAATAACTCTAAAAACATATCCAGTTTAGATACAGAGCAAGATAAAATTTTGGGACCTTTTGAAAAAGACTTTGAAGGATTTAAGTGTAAGAGAAAAACTGGCATTTTGCAAGCCTCCTACTTTTTCTTTTCTTTTTTTTTAAGGCTTCTGTATTTTTATTAACTCCTCAAACCTCTTGGCAGAAGTCCTTAACCAATTTATTTTTGTTTGGTTTAATAGCATGTCTTAACATAATCACAGTATCAAGAACTAATACAAGGTTTTTTTAAAAAAGTAAAACTACAAAAAAGACTGCTGTGAAAGATTTCTCTTCAGTGCATATGAACAAGGCTGAACAGCTCTACACAATGAGTCCAAGTGTTGTGTGAAGAATCCCTTATCGCTAACAAATAGTTTTCAATATACACACCTCTCCACGTAAATAAGCACCCCCAGAGTTTCTAACAAACATTTCAGTTGGGTCATCATCTGCCCAATCATCCTGAACGTCCAATTCTTTGACTACAGACATTTATACCATTGAGTTGCAATTATATTTTTAGTAGAAAGCACAGCCAAAGTCTTGAAATATAAAAAAGTTCTTCAAGAAACCAATCGAAATCTATGATACAGAGACTGGTGCAGTTACTGGGTCTCAATCTGAAAAACGTGACGCATACCAACAGATGATTAATATAGCTTTGCTTTAAAAGGAATGGGGTTTCCAGTCTTTTCCCTTCTAACCCAGGTATATGTAGTCCAGGATTGCCAAAGCCCACGGTGATGAGCGTGCCTTGACAACTCTTGAAATCTCCACACGTTTTTGACAAGATCTGCTAGTTGTCTCCTTCAACCCTTCTCTTGCGAACTGTAACAAGAAGAAAAAAAGGTTTTACTATTTATCATCCTAACTACTTGTATTTCTACAACATCAGCAGTTACATTCCTGCATAAAGTTTCACACAGTAGAACTGAATTAACACTTAAGTGTTATCCATCATTTTAAGCTTATGCTTTAGCAGTGCTTATGGTGTTATTCACGAACAGCTTCAAATATTTATGAACACATGCTTGTGGGATACATTAATCATTTTATGTTTGGTAAGTAGCTTCAGACAGTACTGTTTCTCTGATGTCACAGTTTTCTAGTGGTGGAGAATTAAGTTTACATGGCTTCAAAAGAAACAGTACAAGAGTTTCTCAGTAGAACTAATATGATTTATACACTTTGCAAAAAACCAGATGTTATATTCAACAGCCTAAAACACTCCATTAGTGAAAATTATTAAACTGGCAGAAAATGCAAAACAACAAAAATTGAAGAGTGAAATCACTAAAAGCACACTTAGACTGAAGAATATGCCAGATTGACTGAATGACTGGAGTTTTACTCAATATCTGTAATATTTTTAATTGATATTTTCCTTTTCCCATTCAAATTGTGTGTTCCTTTTCTGTGCAGATATAACAAATGAGGCTAAAGTTCTTTTCAGTTATCTGAGGCGTCTCCATTTTGTTTAAAGAAAAGTGCTTAAAAAAAAGCATGAGCAAGCATATCTATAGAGAAAGAAAGTGATTCTGTTCTCAGATCCTCTCATTGGAAGTCATGTAGTATTACTGATATTTGCAATTGGTGTTGATCATCTTTACCTTCAAGTCCAAATATCAGGGAAAGCGGTTTTGTTTCCATTCTCTCTTCCTGTCTCAAGAAATGCTTTAAATACAGTCTAAAGAAGCGCTCAAAATAAAATCCTGCTAGAAGTTTACTCTTCACAAAGCCAATGCATTGCTTGCTTGGAGAGTAACCCATACTCAATTTCCCTTTGAATCCAAATTGGTTTTGTCAGTGACAGAAGTTGTGCATACTTGTCTTCATCAAATTACAAGAACAGATGGAAGAGTTTCCAACTTCACTCCAATCATGCAGAGAAAAGCAACTTATACACAATTTCAGATGAGGAAAACACCACAGTGCAATCAAAGGAGAAAGATGATATCGACTATTTTTGTAGAAGAAACATACAAAGACAGAAATGAGAGACTTTGAACACCTTAGTTTTCAGTGCTAAGTACCCAAGCTGGGTATGCAGAGTAACCTGTCTCTGTAGCTTCAGGGCTGAAGAGATGAAAAGGTATTTGAAGAAACTTTTACTTGCACAGTCCAGACTAAGAAAGCAAAGAAAAAAAAAAGGCAAGGTATCAATAGAGACATAGATTTCCAACAGTCAAACACTGAAACGAGAACTAGTGAATAGAGAAATCTTAAAAAGAGAGAGACACACCTGAAGCCTTATGATGAAAAAGTAAGAACAGTCGGTTTAGAATTTATCTGGAGAATTAGTTTTGTAGTGTCTGAGTGCCTTCCTTCTCTCTCTGTGCCCTATTCTGTTACTCTACTGCTCCTCCTTGATTTCGTTCAGAGCTGTTCTCCACTTTAAAATTTACTCAGAGGGGAGGCAGATCTTTAAACCAAATTCCCATTTCCTATGTCATTCCCTGAACAACTACGACTACTACTAAACTGCCTGGCCCATTTTCATGCTGATGAGATGCATCATCCCTACCACCTAAAGCCAAAACGTTTAATTAAATGGAGTTTTAAAATGTTATTGTATTTAAACAGATGGACCACATTATCAAGCTGTAGTTTGACATTATTATACAACTGATTTCTGTTCACATACTATATTATTAACCAATTCTCTGCTGGTCCATTTAGCTAGGGTTCTAACAAATGAGCTCCAACAAAACTTACTGCAGCAAATAAAGATGCCACTGCTACCAGCTGCCTTTGAGAGAGATGGGGAATGTACCTGCACGTGAACAGAATCACAGGGGAAAAGGTGACCCAGTCCCACACATGACAATACGACCAGTTTCCTTGCTCAAGCAATCCAAATGAGTCTGTGTCCTGGCACTGAAGAGGGCATACTGCACCATTAATTTCAAGCAGTGCTTTTGAAGAAACAATGTATCTCATCTGAATAAAGCCAAACAATCAAAACTATTGTTTTTTCCTCCATTTGCCACAACTCTCATAGAATTTGAATTTTCTTGTTCTAGACTGTGCTAAAAATCCACAACTCATACACCTGAACAGCCTGTAACAAAATAAAAGGAGAACATCAAGCAGCAACAGAAGAGCAGGAGTAAAGCACAGGAGAAATCTGAAACTGATTTACCCCTATTTTGCTATCCTGGTCATGTCAAGAGACAAGCAGAAAACACAAATATCTTTAAAACCTCTGCCACACACGCTTTCATTTATTAGCCACTCTCTTCTTCCAGGTCTTACCCAAATCATTATTTTTTGTGATTGCTGCAGCTGCCCTGGCTCGAGGTCCCTGTTGTGTGAAATGGTATCCAAATTTAAGGATCTTGGTGTTTTCTTCAAGCATGTTGGCAATTTCTACTTCTGCAATTGTGCCCAGCTGCTGCCTCTGTTAATATAAAAGGTACACAAAGACAACAGAGCTTATGTGTATTTACCCTAAAAGAGATCACAATACTTTCATCATATCAGTCAATAAACACTTAGCTCATTTTGTTAATCTAAAAAGGCAGAAGGTCATAAAATACATTTGTGCATTTTAAAGCAGAAGCACGCACCAATGTGACCAGGAATCAAATTCAACTGGATGCTTCTGAGAGTCTTAAGGACAATCATTCATGAGCTTTAGATATCTAAAAGTAAAATGTTTTTAAAGTTTATCACAAGCTGCCTTAAAAAAAAAAAAAAAGATTCAGTCAATGAGGATAGACTGATTTAATTATGATATTACCAGCAGCTCGCTTACCTGATTATCAATTTTGATCTCTGTTAATGTTTCATTGTCTTTGAGTGCATCAACTAGTGCCAAAATGCCAACTCCAGTGATGAAGTTTGATTCTATATTTAAACTTTTTAATTTTGTGTTTACTCTCAGCATATCTGCAAGGGCCTGTGAAGGCAAGAAAGAATCATTAAACTTGTGAATTTTGCTACATCACGGGACACAGTGATAACCATTTCCACTAACTAGTTCAGTAAGAGCAACAAGATCACAGATGCATGATGTAATTTTGCAAGTTTTCACTTGTTATTTGACACTTAAGTAAGTCTTCAAGCAGGCATTAGAATCACAGAGTCATAGAATGGCAGGGTTGGAAGGGACCTCTAGAGATCATCTAGTTCAACCCCCCTGCAGAAGCAGGTTCACCTACATCACGTCACACAGGAACATGTCCAGGCAGGTCTTGAAGACTTCTAAGGAAGTAGACTCCACAACCCCTCTGGGCAGTCTGTTCCAGTGCTCCGTCACCCTCACAGTAAAATAGCTTTTTCTTATATTTAAATGGAACTTTTTGTGTTCCAGCTTCATCCCATTACCTCTTGTCCTGTTACTAGATACCATAGAAAAAAGGGATGTCCCAGCCTCCCGACACCCACCCTTTAGATATTTGTAAATGTTAATAAGATCCCCCCTCAATCTTCTCTTCTCTAGACTAAACAGTCCCAGTTCCCACAGCCTTTCCTCCTATGAAAGATGTTCCAGTCCCCTGATCATCTTGGTGGCCCTGTACTGGACTCTCTCCAGAAGTTCTCTGTCCCTCTTGAGCTGAGGAGCCCAGAACTGGACACAGTACTCCAGATGAGGCCTCACCAGGCAGAGTAAGAAAAGGCTTGTCCTTCTCTTGTTACAAACTAGAACTATACAGAATATAAATTGTCTGAAACTAGCATTTGGAGCAATTCCATTTTGTAAGCCTCCACAGCATACAATGAATAATGCAAGCTGCTAAGTAAAGGCCAAAGAAAGGGCATTAGTCAATTGAAAGGAGAATTAGATGTGGTTAATTTGTAAACAGGAGATCTAACTTTCAAAGTGCTTGTGTCTACAGATTTGGTAGGGAGAGGTAAAATTCAAAGCTCTAAGCACAATACCACTGTGTAGCTAAAAGCACTCTTATGGAAATGAAATATACCTGATCTATTTCTAAGAAAATAAGAAAACAAGAATAGTCAACTGCTGAGGTTTACTGTCATAAAAATTCTTCTTTTTTTTGTATTAAATCACAATGCAAAAAAACCACAACAAAGCCATACCTGAGAAAACAACCCTTTAAGGATTTATTTCCCATTTTTCAGTTCAATTGAAAAGGAACTTTTTAATTGACCCAAAACAAAGCTTTCAAATGTTCTTTTGTTCATTTAATCGAGAGCCTTTCAAACTAGTTAAAATCAAAGAATTGTCCTGGCAAATCAGATTCTGCTGTTTTCTTCTCTTTATTTACAAATAACATTCTGCTTTTGATTCAGTGTAGGAAAACAGGGACCAGGTAATAAATATTTAAGCTTCAATTGTATCAAACTAGGTACTTTGATTACTGTTATGCTTTATATGTCAGTGTTTTAAGCAAATATTTGGTAGCAAGGAGATGAGAGAAGCAAGTATTTTACCACTTGCTTCAACTAAAACTCTTAATTAGTTGAAAAGATTATGAGCTTCTCAGTCCTCAAATGTGCTTCTTTTAAAGTTAACTTTGAATATACTATTGCTATTGGAATGAGTATCAGGAACTAAACAATTAGGAAAGAAAGAAAAACAGGAATAAGAGGTTAGCCAAAAAAAAAAATCAGGGGGATGGGATTGGAAAAAGGAATTCTCACTCATATCTAATGCATTGCTGTATATTAGTTGACTAGTAATCATTTACCAACTTTGATACAACACAGGTTTATTAAAGAAAACATACTTTATAGCGTTAAATAATTCAATAATTTTCATCCCTAACTATTTAAACAAGGTTCAGTTCAATCTTTCACCATTGCCTTTCCATGCTAACTTCCCTTGCATCCCACTTAAATGTGTTAGCATGAGTACTTACAACAGCAACAGGATCATTGCTTCGGGTGGCTGCAAGGCTGAAATTCTTCACATGCGTGTTGGTTTCTAAGGCTTTTGCAAATTCTTTCAGTGTTGGAATTGGTATGTTCTTAAAGTAAAAATAGCATTTCACTCTCTTGAGATATACAAGTTTATTCCCCCATCCCAACTTCTTTCATTATCTTATTCTCTTTACAGCAAAATAATATTAACTATCACTGTTCTCCAGCAGTCTCGCAGTAAAGACCTACGCATGTAGCAAAGCTGTGTGTGAGATGAAATGGCTATTAAAGTCACCAATTCTATACAGCAAAGTCATCTTTACTACACTGATGCCATTGATACAATAGGAGTGTTTTAAAGTACTTAGATGACTGAAAATGATACTAAGCAAAATGTGTGAACTGAAAATTCTGCTATCAACATCTTGCACATATAAAAAGATTTATACCTAATTAGATTGGTGAAAAAATTTGCATTTCTGTGTTCTATTAACTCCAGAATTAACCAATTTAGTCTGATAAATGTTTACAGTGTAGTAGCAACCAAACTTAAAAGGAATAATTTTAGATAGTTAACTAGGGCAGCAAATTTCTCAGTTTATAATATCAGAAACATTGTTCTGTTGCATTTTTAGGCATTTACTTTGTCTACCATTTCTCTATTGTCCAATATTTTTAAACCATGTATTTTGTTTTCTTCCTTTTGTAAAGGCTACAAGTAGCCTAGGCTGCTAGTGATGCTGCAGCTAGCAGCCTGTTGCTCATGTCTCCACTCTTGAGTCAGGTGTGCTGTTTTAGTTGCAGTTCTGTTTTCTTTCACACAAGTACACAAAAGTTTTAGTGTTGTTAAAAAATACAACTGTGACACGAGCAGAAGCTGCCCTAATTGCCAACAGCTCTTTTGTATAAGAATCAGAAGGATGTCAGGTACAAATATGACTTTGTTTGCAAGAGCAGTAACTAAGAGCACATTGCTTCATCAAGGACAAAGCATCCAAAGTAGTTAACTCCACAGTGAACTGCTGGAACTGTTGCCAACTTGGCAGTAACAGAATCTGAGCTGGCAGTAAGAAAATGTAAGGCTTTTAAAATACACATTTGGCAAAAAAATCCAAGATGGTTTATCGGTTTAGCTCCAGGTTTCTGAGATTACACACACTGCAACATTTAGCAGAAAGGCTGCTGTACTTCAAATAAGCTTATCATGCTTTCTTACAGAGTTTTGCAGCTAGAAGTGTGTTTTATTAGGAAAAAGCAGCATATTTACTCCAGACTTCAGGTAATTACCTTAATGTTATTTAGATTAACTTCAACAAGACGAGAATCATTATCTTTAATTCTTTGCAGTGTCTCCTCCACATTTGTGGGATTTGGTGGTTCATCAAAAACAGGCAACATTTTTTCACCTTTTACTATATCTGAAAAGACATTTAATTGTAATCAAACAGGTCACATTTCACTATTAAAGAGTGATACACATACTAAATATTTACTATTAAAGATCTTTTAATCAGTCTTTACATCTCTCCCCCATCCAAAAAGCGTACCATCCTCTCCTGACCATATTTTCATAAAGTTCAATTCTTTTCCAAAGGTATTTTCTGCTTTGCTTGCACACCAGGTTTTTTCAAAAAACACAGAGGACATGAATTACAAACACAAAGGTGAAACCTCAAAACCAAGACACACAAATGCTTTTTTATGCCTACTTCTATCCCCAAAAAGTTACTTAAATGTAGAATAGATTTTAGGGTACATACATTTTAATGTCACTCTTGCCACGCGCATTTCCATTTCAAGAAAAAATAGTGCACCAAGAATGCCAGTGCAATAGAAAATAGTTAATGCTATAGTAACTGTGAGCAGTATAAAGAACTCATTTACCTAGCATTTGCATACACACTTACTTGAGAAGGTGTCCTTGTCAATCCCATTACTGCTTCCTACTACGTCACAGAACTGATTATTTGTTATCAAGTTGGACATTCCCAATATAGCTGCAAAAGGAAGAAAAAATTCCAATTTTACTGTTCCTAATTCAGCTCAGATGCAGAGTTCCATTAAATAGCAACTGATGTTTGTAAACCAGCCAGTTGTCAGTACAATAAGCCATTCCATCTTGTAATAATTTAAAGAACACTAGAAAAAAAATTATTTACCACAGACTTTTTAATTGGATTTCACACCTTAGAAAGACTTGATCTCACCAGGTTCAAGCATCAAAGTTAAAAGCGCAGGTCAGTCACAACATTCTTGACTGAAGCTTAGGAATACAGGCACACAGCAACATATTCTTATATGCAAGAAAAAGCAGTAGTGTACACAACAAAAAACAGCCAGTCTGTGAAATAACTTAAAGGTTTTGAGTTTGAAAAATCAGATATCTGATGTAAGCCAAAGTAATCTACTTTCCTGTAAATTATCACAGATAACAAAGTTGATAAGCTACAAGCAAATTGGGGTATAACACCATCTGGTTTCTATCCCAATTACAACTTCCTCTACTCAAATTTCAGATAACAAATACACTACGACATCAATTATAGATCTTGCCTGGCTTAATATGCACCATCCATACTTCAAAAAAACTAACCTGCAAGGTCACCTAATTCTGTGTCTGTGGCACTGGTCAAGGCCTCCTCCAGCTCTGGATCAAGTGAGAATTTTTCTTCTGTGTAAGACTGTACAGCCTTTTGCTTGGGGATAAATATTTTCCCTGGAGTAAAGAAAATTAAAAGCCTGATGTTACTTCATATGATGTAGCTACTTATCTTTAAACTTTTCTGTACTTGAGGAACAGATATAACATTTAGTAAATCCTGAGAAGAGTACCAAGGACAACACAGAGGAATGAGATTTCTTCTGTTTGCTCTTGAAAGTCAGAGATGAGGAAAGAACATAAGCAGGAATATTACATTACTTATTCCAAATTTTCAGGAGTCTGTATTATGACTCCAACTTTCTTTGTTTCTCCTAAGGATTAGAAAGTAAATTGTAAGCCTCCATTATACATTTTAAATAGCCTAGAAAGTGCTTGTAAGGAAAAATCTAGTATTGCTAGAGAACCGTGACTTGTATCCTCTCAAGGGAGAAAGGAAGCCAGGCACTGCAATCTGAACACGTCAGAGGAATAGAATATCAAAGAATCATCTGAAATCACAGACTCAAGTATTCACTTGTTTTACAGCATACAAGATGTTTGGGATTTCAGATGATAACTCAGTTTTGAAGTAAAAAAGATGCCTGAGCTGCTTGAGAAAACCATAGTTTGCATAGTTTGCAAAACAAGATAATCAATTTCTCTGCCAATAACACTGTTTTCTAAAATGGTACTTTGAAAAGTCACAGAAAATTCAATGGGAAAAGGAGCAGCAGTAATATCACGTTCTCCATCAACTTTTTAGTCATTACAGATAGGTAATGGGAAAAGTTATTTTAGGAGACATTAAAAATACAGGACTGTGTAGTTGGCATAATTCCTGCACATATCTTCAGCTGAAAAGTTAGGGTAAAAAAATCAGAATATGAGAAATCTGTTCTAACAGTTGTTCTGAAAACAGTTCAGATTTGGATGATTGGTCTTTCAGAACAAAGAAGTCTACCGCTGGGTAAGAATCCAGGAGAGGTAAAGGGTGCTAAGGTTCAGGGCAAAACTTCCAGCACTGTATGATAGAACAAACCTGATGCATTTTATGGAAGAAATTCACAACTACAAAACTGAGAATCTAATATAAACAGTTAATCAAAGTTTTTCAGACTTTCCAAGTTGCTTGAGACATCAGCAGTCAGAGCTGTGGGAAAGGGGTTCCAATTTCCTTCACTTGTTTCCCGGGGCAAGAAGCAGTATTGATCATCTTCCTATGAAGTCTCAGTGTTAATTCAGAAACCCACCCTCTTCCCATATGCACACCTAAACCCGTCCCAATTACATGATGAAAACCCACCACACTCCAGGATCAGACCAGCTGGGCAGGAGCCCAAAGCCTGAGATTTTTTTCTCCCCCCTTCATACTGCATACAAGCATATCTTGTTACATGTTTGCACTAAGTTTAGCATTTTTAAATAGCTCCCAGTGATGAGAAGCTTTATAGGGATGCTTCAGTTCTATTTCTGGGAAATTTCAACAAAGTGAGATTTTGAGTTCAACATTTGTGGGAAGCAGTGCCTGAAGTCAGCTCTGGTGTCACACCACAGACACAGGCGTAACGAAACCCATCCACGTTCTCTCTCTCCAAATTCACATCCTAGATTATTAGAGTTTGTGGTTCCTTTTCTCTTTGAATGAACTTAATTCATTACCACTAGCACAGATTACAAAGAACTGTATCAGGTTCTTCTCTGACAATGCAGCTTGATGACCAAGATCTGTTGCTAGCAACACAATATTTTTGTTCCTGCGTTGCTATCACTTTGGAAAGCTGTACAAATGGTCATTATCCATATTTAGAAGCAAAAAATAAACCTCCTTACATAACTGTGCTGACTACAAACAGTAGCTGAGAGCAGCTGACATGCATTACCACCCATATCTCAGGTTTGATGGACAGTGCAAAGAAACTGTGGTGATTCATGATTAAAAGAAAACCTTCATAAATTAAAGGCTTTGGTATTTTGATATCACTGACACAGTACATTTCTACACCAAGTTTATTTTACCAGCATCCCCTACTGGGGAGAGAACAACTTTCAACTTCATTTGTAATTTTCAAGAGAGATGTAAGAATGTTTAACAAGGTTTCTATTAACTTCTGAGACACTCAGGAGAGCAGATCTAAAGCCTTTCATTAGCTATATTTGCATTGTTTTCCCTCAGTATTACAGACCAGCAAAAAGGTGAATATTTCAGAGTACAAGGAAGGAGAAAAGAATTAAAGTGCTATTTGAGCACCTAAGCAGCATCAACGCAGCAAGTAGGAGAAAGGAACTGATCTGAATTAAAAGCAACTTTGTAAAAAAGTATTTCAACCTAGATCAGCCTCCTGTTCATCACACAGAACTCACAAAAAAGAACTACTTTTCCTGATGTTATTTCAAGTAAGTCTAGATTCATAGGGTATGAACTTCTGGCTCTAAACATTTGCTTCCTAAGAGTAAGACTGAATTTATCCATACATGCCTGACCCTTAAGATAACCTAAAGGGAGAGAAAGCAAAAATGTTAAAAGCCACTCCCTTCCAGACCTGTTCATTGCAGCCAACTCCAGTCACATGAACTGGGTCAGGAACAGTTTTTGTTATAAAACAGGTCACACCCTTGTGTATATAATCTCTCACTCATAGGCTTCATCTGGTCCCAGCCCAGAGTTCAGAGTTTTACAATGCACATATAAAAGCAGGTCTTTCCCCACTCCCCATTTCTAGAAATGAACCTATTTCAAAAAGGGTAAGATCCCTGTGTCTCTGGGGGCAATGATCTAATTCGAGGTCTGCTGCCAAGACAGTCTGGCACTTCCTTTCCTCCTTTAATAATGTAAACTTTAAAAAAAAACAGAACAGAAAAACAGATTACACATCTGTGCAGCCCATGAGGTTAATAGCTTTCTTGTCCCTCAAATGGAACACTTCCAAGTAGTAAGGATTAATCACACGAAGGAACATGACATCCTCCTTTTCAGTCAACAAGGATAATGCAAAGATTAAGCAATACAACATGAAAAGGCAAATTTCATAGATGTTCACATCTCAGTAATAATTACATCTTTGAGTCTTCTAGGCATTTAGCTAACATGTTAAAAAATGATGCACATCCCAGGATTAATTCACAGGGCTGCTTTTCTACAGAGTGAACTTCCTGTTCCAAGTTCCTCACAACAGGCAGAACTGTTGGATGATGTCAGTTGAAGTGCCCTAGACACTTCATACACAGACTCATAGTATCTAAGACCAGACCAAAGACCTTTCAGAAATCAGGCCTGTTCACCATGGCTATGCACTGCATATTGCTGGTACTATTCTCACATATCCTGCAATCCCATTATTCCCTGCTAGTACACAGCAAGTGACTACAATTTGCAAATTAGAAGAAAGTCCAAAATCCATTTTGCAGTACTTTGTTTGCAGAAAAAGAATCAAGTGGCAACTGAGGACAATCAAATACAAGCTTGTCTCATCATGACATAGAGTGAGCAACATCTGATATATTCCTTACATCTTATGCTCTTCATAGGTTCATCAATCTAGAAATGCACATCAATCATCAGTTCTTACCATGTGACAAACTTAGGTTCATCTACTGACTTGTAAATTCAACTTAAGAGACTTCCTCAGTGTCTTACTGTGGAAATAGTACTGTTACTTGTTATCTGATTATGGAGCACATAGCAGCGAGTTAGAAAACAGTTAGAAAACTGTTTTACATTAAGGCTAGAGTATCACACGTTATTTTGTTCTAGTGGTCTTGTATGGAGAATGTCAATTTGACAAGTTGTTTCCCAAAGCTCCTACAGGATATCAGCTTCATTTACAACATGTAATGTGCTTCCTTTAAAGACCAGCCATTGAAAGGCAGAGAGTACAACATCCCAAATCTTGCTGTAATAGAAAAAAATGGTGATCTAGAACAACAGCTGAGCAGGGCAGCAACAACAAAGCTCTGCCCAGATGCCTACAGCTTCAGCCTAACAATCTTTTCTGGGTGACAGAGCAGAAACACACAACCACATCAGAAGTTGTGGTTGTTGAAGCAGAAGTTATGTGAAACGCAAATCCACACAGAACAAACATACCCCAGCAGGAATGCAGAGGGAGGGTTGGAAGAGAAAGGGAGAATGCAAGGGCTAGAAATACAAAGTTTAGTTTACATAATAATTCACTAGTGCCTTGTACTATAGAGCACAAAGTACACTACTGATGTTAGATAGGCTTTTATCTCAATCAAGTGCAATAATTCTCATCTTTTGCTATTCCAAGAGAAGTGAGGAGCATTGGTCAGACTTGGTAGACGTGTGGAACACACTGAAGGGCAACAGACTCCAGTGCTGAAGCCTCGCTTGACTGCTTGAATGAGATCCTTCTCCTTGCAGTATCCCTTGTAAAATCTTTATGACATACTTACATACACAGATTGAGACAAAGCAAGTTTTGTTGAAATTATTACCACATTGCTCTCATGAATCTCTTGAACAATGGTTTACTGTATGGTTCAACAATTAATTGGAACAGAATGTGACTGAAGTCATTAAATCCTGTTTAAAAACAAAGTATATTTTTAAGGATGCTTTTTAGAAACAAAATCAGGCAGTGGAAAAATGCAATACAATATAATTTAGAGCTTGTTAAGCTTCACATTTTTGTAGCACTGTTCGTCTCACATCAGAACAGTTTACATAATTTCACATCTTCCACATTTCATAGCACACAGAAAAAAAAAAGTTCCAAAGATCTGGAGAAATTAAGTCATCTATCAGTGAAAGAGAGGCAACATTGTTTTAATAACATGTAATATCAAAATGAAGTACTTAGATCAACTGGAAAATAGAATTTTCCTTTACACTGTAGTAGGGAAACGAGGTTACCAGAATCAGTAGCAAGCCCAGATGTTTAAAATTAATCCAGAGTAAGTTTCTTTGGTAAACCTGCAGGCCAAATCACCAAGTGGGACATGAGTTCTCCTAAAGCAGGGAAGAGAAAGAACAGATTTTCCTCTTCTTACTTATGAAATGAATAAGTAAGTTAGAGCAATGAGACCAGCTAGGCACACAGAAATAATGTAGCAAAGCCTGACCCACAAAAATGGCACCAAGAAAATAGCTGTAACTCCAATTCACCTCTCTCTCTAGACCCTCTAGATCTAAAGGTTACTAACAATTGTCAGTTTTATTCTGAATTGAGTGTCCACTCAAATAAGACCTTCATCAACTCCTGTTCCACAATTTGTTAGCGTTTTTCCGTAATACATTTACCTAGTCAAAGAGAAAAATCAAAAGGCAGTTAGATCTTTGTTGGGTATTTCAATATTAAAGAAAAGCACATTAGGATAAGATCTTCCTCTAGATAAAAGATATCCTATACAACTATTAAGTTGTGCTCCACTCCCTTTCCAAGTTTTACATAGAGCTAAAGACCATGATTTCTTGGTTTAAAAGATTAAGTTACATAGGTTTGCCATTTATGTGCAAAATGGCTACAAACATGGCAGCAAGCCAAACTTGAACCACAACATTTTCATGAGGAGAAAAGAATAGGTTATCCCTCAGCTACTACAGACTGAGCTTAGCCTTCTTGCCCATTTAACAAAGCATTCCTTTTCATACCAAACATTTGTTTCTAGATTTTTAGTTTTGATGAAAGTAAGCTACATTTCATTTCTCATGTTATCTTCTTTTATGGTACTACAATAAACATTAGAGAAACTCGATAAATAGTAAAATTTCCCATGTCTTCAAAAATAAAAACAGTTGCTAACTAAACTGGTAAGACATATTGCAACATTGAGACTATTATTTAGTAATACTTTATTACTTAAAGGAAATGACATTTGATCTTAGCCAAGATCTGCACTACAGCTGGACCCTTCTGTTTCTCTACATGACTCTCACAGATTTTATCTATCCAAACAAGTAGTTTTGCCGTGTGCATGTGTACATAAGCTGACTTTAAAGAACCACCTATTTGAATGAAGCATTAGTACTCAGTAGAAAAAGAAGTACTCAGTAGAGCAAATGCTCCCCCACCCAGCCTCACATCCTGAAAGAGCAGTGTACAAGCTAGCCAGGCTGCAAGGGATTCCCCAGCCAGCTATGAGGTCTGAATGTACTTGAACTCAATCACCTTAAACCATCAGGCTGTCTCTAACGTAGACTATCAAGTGTGTCAGGCAAGCAGCAGAACAGGGGAGAAAGCAGTGACACCCTAGAGAGCTAAACATGGGATCAACAGGGACTTGCCAGCAGCGGCAGCACCATAAGGTACCACTGACATAGGTACCTTTGACTGCTTTCTACGTGCAACACATTGCACTATCTTTAACTTGCTTACTCTTAGGGATTCAGCAAACTCCCACTCCCCAGTCAGTCAACAAAAGTGGCATGAAGCTACACAAAAAAGGCAAAATGTGGTGTATTAAGGAAGTAGTACATCATATACAATGCAGCCCATTATACAGTCACAATCTCTATTACTTCAAGGAAAAGAAAGAACACCACAGTCAACAGCTATCTGGTACAGGCAGAGAAAATGCAATTACCCACAACAAAATTTTCACTTAATGTACACCACAATCACAGTCATATATACAAACTCAGTAGATGAATGGTGACTAAAGCCTGAAATAAGCGATGACACCAGCGAATTAAGCAGAATTAAAGGGTTTCAAGCCTTTAAGAAGAAAGAAGTCTGTTCACCTTGAGCAGCTGGAATTCAACTTATCAAACAATTTACTCAAGTCTTACTGAAGGAGATCTGCCCTGCTCTTGGGGAAGGTTCAGGCAAGCTAGGATTCACAAGCAGTACCCAAACACTGTAGCAACAGGCAAAAGCCACAGCCTCTGCCTACATATATGTGCCCAGCACAAGACTGGGAGTTTCTGTCTCTACTAATCATGCTTAGTAAGGCACAACAAACTTCAGAACTCTTGTTCTATGGGGAAAAAAAAATACATCTATTCTTACAATATTTAAGATGCACATTCTTTTCTAACATTCTCCTGAACAGGAAAATACTTCCCATCAAGTCCACGAGAAGACTAGATCTAAAACAAAGATTTAAAATCCCAGGCTTTAGTAACGTGTCCACTCATTGGGTCACTATTTCTGTGGATTTTAAACCACAAACCACTGCTAGGTTTCAAAGTTTCTTGCGATGTTAACTAATTAATTAGTAATAACACTAACATAATTAGTTAATAACTATACAGTCTTATTAAACCTCTCAGGAAGGATACTAGAAAAACATGATTGCGTATGCCTCTTGCCTGTCCTTGACAGCCTACGTCTTTGAACATTTGAGCATTTACCATGACATCATTCTATTGCTATTTTTTAAATTCAATGCAGTATTACAAACATTCCTCCTTATACTCAGCACCACACGGCATAAGCCACAGGCACTACGACAACATTTGTTATTACTGGCACAAACCAAGGGTAGCTCTTACTTTGAGGATACCACCCCCATAAGAACTTTGCAATCTCTGATAAAATGTTTGAGTTATTTCCTTCCTGGGCTACATGCAAACAGTACACCAGCCTCAGCACCACAAAATGCTTCAACAGGAAGTATCCCACCTCTGCTCAGCAGCACTCATTTGGAAATGTCACAAGTTAAAAAGCATTAGAGCTGCCAGTGCCTCAATAAACTTTGGTTCACAGTCGTTCTGGCTAGTCCACTTCAGAGATTTCATAACCAACCTACACTGAATAGGGTGGTGTTACCTTTCTTTTCTCTTGTAAAAGGCACATAGTCTTCCCTGTCTTTGTGTTCAAGAGCCTGCTTCTCTAAATATGCAAGGAGTCGTTCCCTGTCGAAGGGACCTGAAGCCTTTTTAGCAGTCTGGTCTTTCTGTCGGAAGCCTGCAGGCAGAAGTGCATTCTGCAAAACAAAATAGAGCAAATAAATACAGCTTAGAAAGTCTGAGTGAATGCCTGTTAACTTTCATTTCTCTCTTCCTCCTCTCTTTTTCCCAAGGATCAAACATGATACATCATCCTTTTTAGGCTACCTCTGATCCCTTGCCAACTTGCTACCTTTTTTTTTGGAGTAGGGGAAGACAAACAATTTATTCTTTAGATACCAAGAAAATAATTAAAATAGAACACGCTGCACTCTGAATAGGAGTGAAGCAATTCTTTAAGTACAATAGCTCCAAGCATTAGACTTGTTAGTTACTTTGCATTTCTTTTCTAGAATGAACACTGTTTAAATGAATAGCAGTAAATAAAACTCTGGTATTTACAGTTTATTCAGCAAAAGACTGCTTCCTTCATCACTTACACCCATGTGTTTCCAAGTCTTTAAGACAACTGCCTATACTATTGTCTGGCATTTAACACAGAGTATTTCTACTTTTGACATGACTCAGGGTGGGCTGTTTTTTTCCTACCATCAATCACAAAATTCATCAGCTAAAGAAAAAAAAAATTATGGAAAGAACATAGAATATAGCAACTGCAACTGTCATCAAACACAAACAATCATTTTTGCCAGTTCTCCTCCATTAAAATGTCTACAAAGCCAAAGCCAATTAAAGTATTGAGGATATCTTGCAGTGCAACAAAATTGGAGATCACAATATTTTTAAGTGATCCCTGAACATCAAGATTAAGCTTAAACCTGGCATATTAAAGCAAGAACAGAGAATCAGGAGGTGACAAAACAAGTCTTGGACTCTTATATGAGATGCAGTATCAGTAGAGAACATAACTCAGCCCTTTATAACAGAAAGCTATTCAATATTAAGTTATAAGTTATTCAATACTCCATGCTGATGTAATTATTCAAGAGTTGAGTAATTAATTTGTTTCCTCTTTGCAAAGTAATCAGGAGGAAAGGAAGAGACATAGGCCAGGTACAGGAGCAGGAATCTTTAGAAGTGAGCATCCATCCTCTCTCCTACCAAACTCCAACGGTAGAAGCAACTAAATAAAAATGGATGCACAAGGGCTGCTTACCATACAACACTGGAAACAGGAAGGTTAAACAGGCCTTCTAAATAAACCTTTTCAAGAACATGACTGAGAGCAGTTTTTGTTTATAAACAAGTCCCAGAAAGCTCCTCCTGACAATTCCTTCTTCCATTTTCCTCTACTGCAGTGGCATTCACATTGCAAACAGGAAACAAACAGTTGAAACATTATATATGTATCTGTAAATAAGATCATTATCAGACTATGGAAAAACCTCTGTCCTAAAGTACAATAAGTGCAACAGAAGACTCAATTTATTTCAGGCTAGCTCCCCAATAAGTGAAAAATAAAATTTCTCTTGGCTAATACTTACCTCAGGATCAAGGTCATCCAAAACAGTTTCCAGTTGTTTCAGTTCTTCTTCCGAAAGTTTGCCAAGAATTTCATCTTCATCAAGATCTTTGTACTTGTCCAAGTCCTTTCGAAATGGGAGTGTCATGACTTGGGCTCTAGCAAGTTGCTCAAACACTTCAAAATCCCAGCCAGATCTAAAAAAAAAAAAAAAAAAGGTTTTAAAAGAAATAGCCATAGTTAGGGTAAATATCCAAACTACAAAGCAGCTTCAATCTCATCTCAGAAAGGTAAGTATTTTCATCCAGTATTCTTATCTATGCGTGATTCAATAACAAAGAGCACTTGGGAGCTGTTTACACCTTGCTTCTTCACTGTCAAGAATCATCCTGCCATGCCTTCTTCCATCAGTATCTAAGCTATATATATTTCAGAGGAATGCCAGTGCACAGTTTTCTCAATAAGAACTCCAAGGCATGCTGTGGAATAGAATAGAGAAGATACCAACTATACCTACTATTTATGAGTCCAGTTTAAGGCCGTCAGTTTTTACAAATACAAAAGAAGAGTTAAGATGCTTTACACTTATTATTGCTGCTGCTGTTCAGAGGACAGTAAGAGAGAACTTCACCACAAACAAGATAATTGGTTATTACTGACTCATATCCCTGCACGTTACCTACAGAGGGAACAAAGGAAGTTTGCCTCTGAGTTAATTATAGCACTACAATTGAAGTAACATTCTGTTCTGTCCAATGAAAAATACCTTGATGAGAGGCTTAGGAAATACAGCTCCAAAGTGGCTGCACGCCAGTCAATCCTATTACCAAAAACACTTTTAAAAATACAGAACAGACTGAATAACTGCTCAGTAAATATTGCATTTATATGACATTGGTGTCCTTCAAAAAGATGTACAGTCTATATAGTTCTTCCCACTGACTAGGAGAGCACAGGGAACTTCACCCCCACCCCCCCTTCAAACAGTCACAATTTTCAAGCACTTTGCTTGGAAAAAGCAGAGTTAATCACAGCAGTGTTGAAGTAGACAAGTTAGTTTCTCTCATTTTTCTGTAAGAGGCTCCGGGATTTTCCTTCTGTTCAAATTTTTGCCTCAAGTTGAGCACGCACGCGCGCACACACACACACACAAAGTAACTTGAATGACTCTCTAAGTGAGCAAGAGTGTATTTGGGGAGCAAAAGCTAGATCATACATTCAGGCTCATTAGCCTCCCTAACCCCTTTCTCAGTTCTATAGAAATATTTAAGACAGATGAAACATACAGTAAACATTATTTGTTCTCCAATAGCGCACATTCCAGTTCAGATGCTTACAACACATATGCTAACAGCATTACTTCAAACCTCCACTTATACTACTTCAAAAACAGATTCGTTTACATTTTTGCCTCAAGTAAAAGAAAATTAAATGCTAGAGATACATTCTATACCATGGAATCCTGTTTACAGGATTCTTTCACCTCAGTTCTTTACATCAAGAAAGGTCTCCCTGGCTGTCAAAGTTACATAGGGACACTGAACAGACATGAGCACATGAAGGTTTATCCATGTCATTCATTCAAGTTTACTTGTGGAGTCTCCTTCCTTGGAGGTCTTGAAGACCCGCCTGGACATGTTCCTATGCCACCTGATTTAGGATGACCTGCTTCTGTACGGTGGTTGGACCAGATTATCTCTAAAGGTCCCTTCCAAACCCTACAATTCTATGACCCTATGAAGTAAATCTGGTTTTAACAACTATCTTTGCAAGAATGGTAAATTTCAGTTCCCACCAACATCTATACCTGGAAAAGGAACATATTTACAGCTGTTATCAGGATGTTCACTTTTAAAATATATCATAGATATAAACATGGAGCTTACTTGTAAACTATGGTTGACATGGATAGGGCTTAATTCCAAAGCTAAACTATTGTCTTGGGTAAAGTTCTCTCAAACAGAACAAAAAGCAGGAAGAATTATTAATTACATAGTAAATTATGTCAAAAGAACAGTGGCTGGCATCCTTTGAATTAAAGGCAATCATGTTGGAAGAGCTTGGACCTTTTGTCACAGAGCTGAAAACATTCAAGTTTAATGGCTGCAGAAAATGCAGAGTGTAGCACACGTATGTTTTTAAAAGCCGTGTTCCAAAAGTGACTAAAGAAGTGTCTCTCAACCCTAGTGTGCCATCTCCTACAGTTTTCATAGTCTCATGGTATTTGTTTCTCCAGGTGCATAACAGCTGGAGGACAATTAGGTGATAGCTGCAGCAGATGCCACACAATCTGCATGCAAACTTCTCATTCCTAGAGCCTTAATGGTTTGCCCTTCCTCACACTTCAAGCCATTACAGACTATCATAAGAGAAAAACATTTCCTGCAGCTGATTACACAGCATTGTTTGCGACCAGGCTGCGCTGTGTGAATCCTACATCAATGTGCTGCTTTTACCACATTTCTGCATGTCTATTTGCATTCAAATATTAAAAGGTGTAGTTTTAACGGGTAATTATAAGGAGCAGAGTAGTTAGCATACTGCAGAATAATGCTCCCCTTACTGTGACAGAGAGTAGCACTAAATAACCAAGTATTACATTCACATAGGCTGTATTTCCTCTCCATGAATTGCTGTTTTACCTTAGAAAATATTTCATCCTTTCGTGACAGATGCACTTGCCCCCCCCTGCCCTTAACCAAATTAGCAGTAGCTTGGTACAAGCTCCAAAGGACGTAAAGGCCTGAGCCGTAGCAGAAACAAGAACTCTCTTCAGAAACCAACAAAGAAGCAGAGTTCAGTGAGCATGGGTGCTGGGGAAATTTGTGAGTACAAGGAGCCTCATGCATACCTCTCCAGCTGTACACAATTTGACTACAAGCCAATGTGCAAATAATGCCAGCCCAAGTGAGCCTCCTCTGAGCTCTTCCTGTGAGGCTACGTGGTGGTGATCACCCCTAGAGCTAGGACTCATCTCATGGATGCCCCTCAAAGGAATGAGACCTTTAACCAACATCAGGTCATGGGTTGAGCTACTTAATTTGAGTTCTCCCTGGATGGCACCTCTCCCTTTGAGCAGGGATGCCTCTCAAGGTTAACAGATATTAGTCATTTAGCTTAAATAATTTTTACACAGAATGAATCACTTAGAGTTATAGTGTCACGTGATTTAGTATGCTGTTTGCTTAGCCTGCCTTACTTAGTGTGTGTAGCTGGATTTGCCTCAAGCTGTAAACTTTCATCTGCATGTACCTGCTAAAGGGAAACAAAGCCTTGAGAGCTAACCCAAACCAGAATATGAGGAGGCTGCAACCATCAACAGCAGCTGCATCTGAACAAGGTAAGTCTGTCTGAAGACACAGAAAAGATCCAGTGTGGAAGACCACCACCTTAGACCCAAATATTACTGCTGGACCAGTCATGTGAGGGGCAAGTGAATAGTCTGCAAAGGTATAATTGCCCAGGGATTTCTTTGGTTTCCTCTTTCCTTTTCCATAGACAACCAGCTTGAGCTGATCCTGCTGCTGTACTATTAAATGAC
This sequence comes from Urocolius indicus, assembly GCA_013401255.1. Taxonomy (NCBI): domain Eukaryota; kingdom Metazoa; phylum Chordata; class Aves; order Coliiformes; family Coliidae; genus Urocolius; species Urocolius indicus. Next base: position 12,514 of record WBNH01006188.1, on the reverse strand, counting down.
TTATTTTTAGATACTTCAATGCCTGCCACTCTGCTTTACGAAACATAAGGCTCAAACTTGGGAGCAAATTCACAGTGGACAGGGAGGCAGAGAGACAGAGCATATGACATACCTGGTAAGTGAATTGGGAATAAGCACACTGAAACTTTAAAATCTTTCCTAAGTGACATAAGGGACAAAACATGCACATATAATCCTTTAGATAAAAACTATTGGCCAAGTGTGGGGCTCCTGAGGAGTTCAGAAAGCAAAAAGGTCCATTCTGAACCTTGTGACTCAACAGGAGAGTCTCCCTCCCTTTTGTGCATCTTCAATGTCTGTGAATATCATTCTAAATCAAGCCTATCTCATTTTTCCTTTATATGTTTCCTCTATGTAGTCAGTAATAGAGTGAACCTTGCAGTCAAACTCTGTTTAGTCACTTTTACTAATACCTTTGGCGACGTTGAAGTGATCAAAACACTGAGCAGGATCCTAAATCAAGATCTGTGACACCTTTAGAATACACTTATTAACATTCACGACATAGCTTTTAGTCTCACTTGTTTCTATAATATTATCTAAGTAGCCATTTCAAATCCTGACCTACAGTGCTCACATAAAAAACAAAAACAAAGCGGGAGGGCAAATCCCTCCACTATTTCTGTAACCGAATCTTCACTTCAGCAAGAGGAAGAGAAGGCATGGAAAATTTAAAGAGTTTTTGATATATTTTTCTAATACTTAGAAATCAAAAGCACTTTTCGAAATATGAAAGCATACTTATCATGAGACACCTTTAAAAAGTTATGATGGTAGCACTGATTAGCCTGTCTGTGCTACATAGATATTGCTTGGTAATGACTTTCAGAAACATTCCCTACAAAAGGAATCACAACATATATGACACTTGTACACAACATGCTAAAAATCAGTTTTTAAAACACAGTGTCAGGAATTCTCATTGCCTAAAAAGGGCATTGAAGGCCAGCTGAAGCCCTAATCTCAAACAAGCCCTTCTACCTCCCATTAAACACATTTGGTATTCTACTCGCTTTCCATCACTCACTGTAGCAGAGAAAGGTACACACGTAACAAATGTCTTGAGAAGCGGTTATTTAGACTGGATATTTGTGGCACATCTTACTGAAAAAATCATAGGCAAACCCATCAATTTTGGCTTTGCAAATACTTTGCATTTTTTTGGATAAGCAGAGAAAGTTTTCTTCCAAGTATCCTTCTTAGCTTTACCATGAAAATATTACATACATTAGAAGTCAAAAGGGATAGTATTATATTTTTTTCAGATATATAAATTAAAGCAAGTTCTTTACTCTAGCAACTCCTTAGTCACAAAAGAAACATTTAGGGGAGCGGAAACAAGCCATCACTTCCAATTAATCAAATTTCAATTCTCTGTTAAGCAGAAGAGTAGTTGAAAAAAAAAAATCACAAATGAAGATATGCTGCTGGACATCAAGGAGACAAAAATCTGAGAACTTTACTTCAAACCATTTTATGAATATCTGAATCATTACTTGAAAAATCATCTATTATAGTTAAGAGCTCAGTTTCTTGGGACCCTAACAGGAGTTATTCGTTAGAAATATCTTGCCCACAGGAAACTACAGTCAAAGGTCCACTGTAAATGGTTTCCCTAACTTAGATTATTTTAAAATAGAAGTGACATCATGAAAAACAAACTGAGCCGGTTTTGGCCAGCACATCCACAGAGTTCACTTTCATCTCATTTGTTCCTTCTGAGCCTCCTTCCACCCAGCCTCTGAGTGAAACTGACCTGGAGCACGGGTCTGAAGCAGGGGGGAGCCGCAAAATTGCCAGCCATCCCAGCTGTGTGGAGGAGCCCAGTCTGAGCATTTCCCCTGGGAACCACTGCAGTGGCAATAACTTTATTTTCCAGTGTATGAGATCACACAGAACTGTATATGAAGAATGTCCTGCACTGGAAAGAACTGTCTTTATTTACCAGAGCTAGCAGAAAAATGAGTAAATATAAATATTGTCACAATCTCAGCAGGTTCCTTAGGATGTTTCTGCATGTTAACCCTGCTGAGCAGCCCAAAACTCCTTTCCTTAGCAAGAAGTTCTCCAAATCCCACCTGAGCCTTCTGAGTGCTCACGGCAGGGCAGTGTGCCAGGGGACTGTGGGCCTGCACTAGGTCAGGGTCTCAGGTGTCAGCAGGGCACAGCCTGCCTTCACCTAAGCTGTCAGTCTGGGTCAGTCGTGTTTCCCAGGAACAAAGAATCGCTGTTCTGAGGTACTTCCCTACAAAAGCAAGGCCAAGGCTTCATAGTGTTCAAACAAACAATTCACTAAGTCTTATACGTGGCAAACTGAGCTTCCTCAACTTCACATTCGTCTATGCAGTGACCCAGGGAGTGGCAATGGATGGATGACTACTGTAGAGTAACTACAAGACTATGAAGATTCTTCCATGATGACAGAACTCCAAACACCTGTATTTCCAGTTCCTGACAGTACTTCCTCTGTATCAGAGGGCACCTGGAACCAGAAAAAGACCACTTTGCTCTTTTATATGTCCTGTATACAACTACACTAAACTAGGACATAGCTATCTTGCAGGCAGGGTGCTCTGAGTGATGGCTAAGCAGCCAAGTTGGGATTGTCCCATAAAAACTTACTCCTGTGTGCCTGTGCCTGAAAAATCAGTCACTCACATTGCAGAATTGCATGGAATCATCCAGCCCAGGCAATAGCACAAGCAACGGAGCCAGGAGCCACAAAGCAGATGTTGAGCAAGCTGCATGGGGCACAGAAGCAGTAGCCTCGGCAGCACAGGAGGTGGCATTTCAGCACATCCCTATCCACAACACTTCCAGGCACGCTCATCACACTAGCTGCAGGGCAAGAGTTACGAGCCCAAATAAATACAAGACTGTGTGAGAAGCTAAAAATCCGGGGTACCACAGGTTCTGCCTGCCCTGAGAAGCTCCTCTGGCAGAAATCACCACTTCAACTGTCCATTCTCTGTCTCAACACGCAGGGCAGCACCACTGCATCAGGAGTTACTGACCGTCCAGGATCAGGGAAGTTTTGGCATCGTGTTTTTTTCAGATACTATCAGGACTGTTTTCAACAGCAGTGTACTGCCCATGGACGGTGATGCACAGTATCTCCTCCTGGAGGAACTGTCTACAAGTGTTTCGGTCAAAGAGAAACATCAGATACAAGCTGTCTGAAGGTTTAGAGAAACATTCAAATGTTTGTATGCATTACAGAAAAGTGTCAAAAATTACAAGCAGAAGAAATTAACTTTGTTGCCATTATAGGAAAACTTCCACGTCCTGGTCAATTTCTTCCTTCGATCACCGACCGTCTTTCATTATCTATATACCTGACACAGCAGCAAAACTATTAGTCTTGAGGACACATTCAATATACCATAGCAACTCTAAAGCATACAGCAACCTCTTGAGAACGGCCCTTATTTTCAACGTAGCTTGTGCCTACCCACAAAGAAACAGGCAGGTCGCTTTTGCAGGCTTATGTGCAAAAAGCTCAGGAAACACTGGAAAAAGTGCACACGCAGGGAGCCTGCTGGGTCTCGGCTGCTCCCCGGGCCGAGCAACCCTTGCCCAGGGCACAGCTCCCCGGGGAGCCTGGTGTCAGTCGCACACAGCACAAACCCCTCGCCAGCTTCTTCCTTAACACAGCGTCATCAGCTCGTAACTGTCGTAACTTGCAGGAAACATATACAGCAAGTCGGAAAAAAAAATATGCTAACCAGCTCCTACAGGCAAAGGTTTGAAAGTCACGGCTGTCGCGTTTCACGGCAAACTGGGCGCTGGCGTTAACCAATCTCACCAGCGAACACCCTCCGGCTCGTCTCAGCCCCTTGCAGCCGCGGGAGCCAGCGGAAAGCCTCACCGCCGCACACACGGGAAGCGCACCCTGCGCCCTTCGGCTCCGCACCAACGAAGCGCCGACCTTCCCACTCCAGCGACCCGGCCGCGGCTTCGCCCCGCTCCCGCTGAGCCGAGCCCCGCCGCAGCCCCTTCCTGCTCCCGCCGCGGCCCCGCCCGCCCCGCCAAGCCCTCCCCGCTCCCCCTGCCAAGCCTGCCCGGCACGGCCCGAGCCGCCACAGCCGCTNCGCGGCACGCCGGGAGCTGTAGTCAGCCCGCGCCTGCGCCGGCGAGCGCGCCGCGTTCCTTCCCCTGTGCGGGGCCGCCTGGCTGCCGCCGCCTCGTAGGTGGCGGGGCGGCACCGAGGGGTCCCCGCGCGGGCAGGGAAGGGACGAGGCGCGTCCCCGGGTCGCGTTGTTGTGTGCCTCTGCTTGCCACCCGGCCCTGCCCCGCCCCTGCCAGCCGTTGAGCTCTGTCCGGTGTCCTTGTCTTTACCTCTGCCGACGTTTCATTTGTTTAAAACGTGCAGTTGCCTGTTTGGGGCTGTGGGGCACGGCCTCAGGGAGATGAGTCCCTTGTGGTTGCATTTAATGCTCCGTCCCTCCCTGACCCAACAAAAGGAGCAATTACAGGGACCCCGTGGCTTCTTGTGTCGAGCTCTGGGCCAGAGCGCTTTGAGTGCTTCCACTGGCATGAGGCTGGGGCAGTCCCAACACCAACATGCCCTGTTAAGGGCTGGTGGATGTCTAACAAATGTGAATTTTTAGACATTTTCATCTACCAAACATCATGTACTAGTAAACACCATGTGCTAGTAAACATTAGCTAGCTACAATTTTCAAGACAGATTGTCTTGAAAACAGTGTAAGATCTTACTCAGCTCATTCTGTTCTCTACCAAATTTCCAACATACATGAAAGCTGGAGCTGCCCAAAGACAGCAGTCTTCAAAAGTTTGGTTTGTTTCACCGTGGTTTCACTTTTTTCTTATCTTAGTGTTTGAAGCATTTCAAGTTTTCTCACCTCAAAGTAAAAAAACCCACAAAAACAACCCAAACCAATTGAAATGAAGGCAGTTGTCTGGCATGTACAATTTGAATGGCTAAGTTCTGGCAAAATAAAATCATGGGAAATAGGGGTTTATGGTAGAAACAGTTGAGTAACCTTCCTGGTAGATACTGCCATAGCATGAAAATCATAAACAATAATTGTTAGTACAGCTATAGCAGCTTGAACCTGTGTTTTCCCAGATATCAAGAGCCTTGCAATACCACCGTGACCTCGAGAAAAAAATGATTCACAGGCTTACACAGCAGGTAATACCGAGATGCTGGTTTGTTCAGAGAGTCACTGGAAACTCTTGACAGGTTTGGGAAAAGAAACTGGGAGTGAAATGTTGGCCCTGCTGGCATCAGTGTCAGTTCTGCATCACCAGTGCAAGACTTAATTTCATTTGTATAGAGTGTAAGGTATCAGGTATAATCCATCTTATTTAATATGGAGTTTATTTTAAATATATTAAATTCCAATAACTAATTACTAATACATTAATTAAAGGTATTTTGCAAAGTCCTGGCTATGCTGAAGTCATTAGTGAGGCCTTTATCAACTTAATGGAGACAGAAATTCATCTAATAAATTATATTAAAATCAGAATTGTGCAAACTTCAAATGGAACAGTGCAAAAATGTGTTGGGCTGAATTGTCCTAGAGTGCTTTGCGTCAGAGAAAGAAAGTCCCAGTGCATGCAGAGGAGGAGGCTGTGAGTGGCCAGCAGGTGATGGAGCTGAGCTTTGAACTGCAGTGAGATTCTCACTTGGCAAGAGACCCACAAAGCCACGCTGAACCCTGCTGGCACCAAGCCCATGGATGAATGAAGAGACACTTTAATAACCACAAGAGCACTTCTGCAAATGCTCAGCCATAGATTCATAACCCTCCAGTCATTAGGAGGCTGGCATTTTCCAAGCTGACAGGCCAATGTGTGTATCAGAGGGCAAATGTAATGTCCTTAAAAGGATTAGTGGAGGGATTCCATTTCCAAAGGCTGTGATATAATTTAAGACAATCATACATGTGTGAGGGAAGTGTTGCAAATAAGAAGTCTCAAAGGACATAGGAGACCTGAACAGCAGTGGAACTTTCACTAGTGCTGAAATAACACGTATGCAAAACGAGTGGGTACAGCACGAAGCATCCTCACTGCCATTCTCTGCGCTGAGCTGTGCACAGCAGGAAAGGGACATCCAAAGCCTTAGACATAATTCTAAACTGATTAAATTGTGATATATTTACTTTCTACAATGCTGATGCAGATGAAGAACATGAATTCATTCTGCCTGAGACAGAAATATCTTCCTGGCTGGGAAATTCAGATAGGATAGAGACAGGAAGAATCTTGTTAGTAAACTAGATTATAATTAAAGGTGATGCATAGACCCTCTAGCCTATATATATATATATATATA